>CM066332.1:9538613-9788613 GCA_033807585.1 Hydrophis major | reverse complement strand
TAAAATATATGTGATGCCTGAGGTAATTAAGCCAAGTCCTATTAGAAGGAATGAATCCACCACAAGAATTAGGCTTAAAAAGTTAAAATTGCCTCAGCCCAAGACTTTCCTTTTCTCTCTGGGAATGTCAACAACTGGGATCTAAGGTGATTTTAGCCAAAATTTACTTTCTAAAAGGAGTAAAATGAAATATCTATGGGGCCTGAGGGAATCTGACCTATGTTCTGGTAAAAGGATTAAAGTATCACAGGGAACTAAATGTTAAACACAAAATCGGCTTTAAATTTTGTCAAAGCCAAGAGCTGCCTTTTCTCTCTGGAAATAAAGACAGTCCTGAGGTAACTTTAGTTAAGGGTCACATTTTTAGGAATAAAATCCCTGTGGGACCTAAACTGAGACATATTATGTAAAAGGACTGAATTACCACAAAGAACAATTAAAATTTGTTTTAAATTGCCTCAAACCTATCAGCTGTATTCTATGTTCCTGTCTGGAATAAGAGCAACTCCTAAGGTCTGAGGTAATTTTAGCCAAGGTTCCTAAATAAAGTAAAACATATTTATAGGGCCTGAGATATAATCTGGTAAAAGAAGTGGACTACCGTAAGTAACCAAAAGTTAAAATTAGCTCTAAATGGCCTCAGACCATTTAAATTCAGTCCTGGTAAAAGGGTTGAACCACCCCAGGAAACTAAAAGTTAAACATAAAATTAGCTTTAAATTGCCTCAGACCCAGGAGCTATGTTCCTCTCTGGGAATAAGGCCAACTCCTGAGGCCTGAAGTAATTTTAGTAAAGGCTCACCTTCCTAAAAAGAGTAAAACATATCTATGGGGCCTGAGATAAACAGCTGCTTCCTAATAAAAGGACTAAACTACCACAGGGAACTAAAAATTAAATAAAATTATCTTTAAATTGCCTTAGACCCAATTGCTCTTTGGGAATAAGGTCAATTATTGAGGCCTGAGGTAGTTTTAGTCAAATGGCACAATTTTTAAAGGAATAAAATACCTGTGGAGCCTGGGATAATCTGAGCCATATTTTGGAAAAAGGACTCTACTACTACAGGTAACTAAAAGTTAAAATTAGCTTTAAATCTCCTCAGACCAATTTAAATTCAGTCCCAGTAAAAGGATTGAACCAACACAGGGAACTAAAAATTAAACATAAATTTAGCTTTAAATAGCCTCAAACCCAGGAGCCGACTTTGCTTAGTTAAGGCTCATCTTCCAAAAAAGAGTAATGTACAGACATTGAGGTATATCATGGTAAAGGACTGAATCGCCACAAGTAAAACTAAAAGTAAAGCAAAACTGGTGTTAAATTGCTTCAGATTCAGAAGTTGACTTTCCTTTCTAGAAATAAGGTCAAGTCCTGAGGTCTGAGGTAATTTTAGCCAAATGTTCCCTTAAAAGGAGTAAAGGATTGGCTATTTCAAGTAACCAAAGGTAAAAATTAACTGAAATTACTTCAGCCCCCAAACCTTTATTGAAATAAGGTAAATTCCCAGGGTGTGAGGTAATTTTAGGATGATCTGTTTTCCCTAGCAAGTAAGATATACTGGGAAGGAGGCCATTTCTTTAGGAATACTAAAAATCTATCCGCCATGTCCTCGTTCAAACCCTCAACTACCGTAGGTAACTAAAGATAAAGTTACTTAAGTCCCAGCACATTTCTATGGCAGTAAGGTACACACCTGCAGCCTGAGGTAATTTTAGCCAATAACATGAAAAATAAAAACCTGTTAGAATCTGGGGTAAATTTAACCACATCCTATTTAAAGACTACACTAAGGTCACTTTTATTAAGGTAAAAGTTCAGTTGCTTTAGTTGCAGAACCTGGCCTTACCTTTGAGATTAAAGTAAATGCCAGAGGCCTTAGGGGGAATAAAAATATCGGTCTGAGGAAATCAGTTTAAAGGGTTAAATTATCACAGGTAATTAAAGTTGATAAGCAAGTTTATCTTTAAGGTTAAGAATAGTATTGTCTTAGTCACAGGAGCCAACCTTACTTTCTGGGAATAAACTGAGGTGTGAGATAATTTTAACCAAGGGCTTTAGAAGAAATACATTTGTTGGGCTTGAGATAATTTTAGTCATCTATTAAAAGTAAATCACAAAGGTACCGTATATACTCGAGTATAAGTTGACCCGAATATAAGTCGAGGCACCCAATTTTACCACAAAAAACTGGGAAAACTTATTGACTCGAGTATAAGTCGAGGGTGGGAAATGCAGCAGCTACTGGTAAATTTCAAAAATAAAAATAGATACCAATAAAATTACATTAATTGAGGCATCAGTAGGTTAAATGTTTTTGAATATTTATTTCAAAGAAAAACAGTAAACTAGCTCTGTAAGTGGAAAAGAGAGCCAACAAAACCAATATGGTATCAACAATAACTTTAAAAGTACAAAAACCTTAGCTCAATCAGCAACCAAGCTAAAACACAAGAGTTAAAATCCTTCAAAACTGGATTCCTCCTCATCATCTGTATGTTATATTTATGGACAAAAGTAGATATTCATTCAGGCTAGAGTGCTTTAAAATGTAAATGAGGTTAGTTTCACACACACATGCACACCGTTTCACTTTCCATAAACTAATTTTTTAGTGCATGACAGATGAAGTGCCTGACAGATGAAAGTCCTCTTAGGAAACTTTAGATCTTAACTGGCATTACAAACATGTTCACATTCTTAACAGTTTTCCATGGCAAAGTGTTTCTCAAATAATCCATAATAATGCCACGGGAGGGAATTATTGTCTAATTAAAACTTTCACTAGGACAGTTGAGAATAAGTTTGATGTTCACAATTTCCTCTTTGAAAGAGACCAGTAAATAGGGAACAAGAAGATGAAGAAAAAGAAGTGTGTTTTTTCTCATTTTTCACACTGCAGTGAACAAAAATGGCATCATAGGAACAGGCTTATTCTCAGTCCAAAGGTTTGTTTCTGATTTCTTCCCTGATTTAAGGGAAATTTGGGAAACGATCTCACTATCATGAAAGGTTTAATTGATTCACTAACCCAAAAGATGATGATGATGACAGTGGGAGGCAGGAGTCACTCTCTCCCTTGCAAGAAAAAAGCATGTGTATGTGCTGCATGTACATCCTGTTTTGGAGAGCCACCATCTCTTTCACAGCTCTCCCTCATGCCTCCATTGCATGTACACAGATGCCATGGCTCAGTAGTAGGTCAACATACAGATGTCACACTAGGTTCCCTCCTCAAAAGGAACATCCAACCTTTCTTGAGAAGTACAAACTTCATCTGTTCAGGATTGTGGTGACAAAGGTGAAGGAGGATGGGGCTGAGAGAAGGGAAGGGAAGAAAAGATCATTGACAGGGAGAAACACCTGGAAGTGTGAGCCCTCGAGTTTCCTTAGGGAAGACCAGACAACAAGGGGAGAGGAGAGGAGGAGGAGGAGGAGGAGAGTTAAAAAAAAAGAGTGGGAAGCCAACTCATGCGTGCCATCAAAGCGGGTTGCTATGGTATCCAGGAAGGTGTTTTGGGGAGCCAGGAGGCCCCTCATCACCGGCATTTTAAGACTTGCTCAAGGAAATTGCCATCGTCCAGTTGGAAGGGGGAAAAAAACCTAGAGGTATCTGAGAAGGACGGGAGCCGAGACGGGGCCCTTCGCTTCCTCTCCCCGAGACAGGCCAGGGGGAAGCGGGGCTTTCTCCACCTGCTGCTGCCAGAGGGGTGCGGGGGGGGCCTTTGCAAAAAAAAAAGAGAGAGAGAGTGAGTGAGAAAGAGTGTGAATGAGAATACTGACCGCTCTTGTGATGGTGGAGGTGACTTAAGATGACTCCCCGTGTGGGAAGTCACCCGGTGCACACCTCCTCCTTCCAGCCTGCTCGAGTAACCCCCCTTCCCCCTGTGCGCGCTTTCGTGGCTGCTTGACGTGCTGGGAGAAACCCGAAGCGGACGCCGCGGCCGAGGCGACCGAGAGTTGCTGGCAATTCCCTTCCCAGCTCGCACTGCAGTCTGAAGTGAAGGAAAAGCCTTGCTGGAGCCTAGCCCGCCCTTCGCTTTCCTCCTGGGCTCCACAGACAACTCCACAGACAGCTTCTCTGCTGTCTTGCTAACAAACCCTGCCAACCCTCTGTCTCGCTCTCAATCGCTCTCTCTCTCTATGTGTGTGTGCCACCGCCGCCTTCTCCAGACGAGCGCCCTGACGGGAGGCGATCGCAGCCGTGACGGCAGAGACCGCGACTCGCTGAGCCCTGGAAACGGCCGGCCGAAAGACGAGAGGAGGACGCCCGGGCGGCTGCCGCCCCTGGATCCTAACTGGAAAGACCCCACCGCCGCCTCCCGCTCAGGCAGGGTCCCCATTCCCCTGGCCGGCCAGGGGCACAGCCGCTTCCCACTCCCGAACTGCCCGGGCGCCGCTAGTCAGCCTCGCTCAGCGCCCGGGGCGGCATTGCAGGCGCAGCCTTTTGCAGAGCCGAGCCGGGCCGCGCCTCACCTCACCTCACCTCCTCACCTCCTTCTCTTGCTCTTCTTGCAAAGCACCGCTGACTTGGCGTCGAGCGGCTCCTTTACCCGCCTGTTGTATGGGAGCTACCGCGCTCGCCTCTGGAGCAGCCGTCCACAGTTTCAACCGGGGAGGGAGGGGGGCATAAAGCAGCCCAAACGCATAGCAGTGGAAGGAAGGTGCGCTGGTGCGAGGAAGAGAGAGAGAGAGAGAGACACACACACAGAGAGAGAGACACACACACACACACACACACACACTCACTTCGCCACTTTGCATCTTGCAAATGCAAAATCCTGGGGTTTTTGTATTTGCAAGGTGCAAAGCGGCGGGGGCGGATCCCGCGTGCTGGAAAGGGCTTGACTGTATTATGGTGAGAGAGAGAGAGGGAGAGATCATAAGAACGGCTCTTGCTTTTTTTTTGCAAGGGAGAGAACCTTGCTTTTTTCTTGCAGTTGGAGCTGAGGAAACGAAGCTGAGTGGAGCCGAAGCAACCTCGGCTCGCGTTGTTTTCTCAGCCTCGCTTTTGCCTTCTCCCTACATCTTCCCTCTGTTAAGCCCCCCCCCCCCCACAGAGGGGAATCTGACTCGAGTATAAGTTGAGGGAGGTTTTTTCAGCACAAAAAGTGGGCTGAAAAACTCGGCTTATACTCGAGTATATACGGTAAATAAAATAATCTTTGTTCCTAGGAGTTTTCCATCTTCTTTAGCACTAAGGTAAACTGCTTGCTGCTCTCAGCTCAGAGTACCAAAGACCTTTCATTTCACCTCTGAGTAACATTAGCCCTACTTATTACCATAGAGAAAAGTAAACTTTTTCCCCCTCTATGGGCTATCTTAAAAAGTTTTAAATGTTCCAATTCATTGTATTTTGCCTTCTTTTAGTATAAAACATATCCAGGCCCCACTGTAAAATTACTTTGGGTTTCTAGTTTATCAACATCAGCTAAGATGTTGATTTTTTTTTATCTCAAAGACATGTACTATAGAATTGTAGACCATAACGGACTTATGTCAGAAAAATGGAAGAGAAACATAGTGAATATTAACTTTATTAAGAATGCTATTTCAGCAAGTGAATCAAGGTTGACCTATAGATGGTGAGTCAGTTTCATTAACACACTGCACCATACATTTGAATGCTAGGTTGGCTAGTAGTTGGTAGATTTTATAACTTTTTCATCTGGCGTAATTTAGGCTGTGGCAATGGTTCTCAGGACTAGAATAAAATATTCAAGTCTTTTTAATTCCAGAAGTGGCCAGTGACTTATAAAAGATTTTATAATTTTCTTCTATAGTTTTCTATATTATTCTCTAACATAATTTTAGCCATAGATGTTCCCATCTATACTGGTCCCACAAAGCATTCAACACCGCAACACGGCAAGGAGATGATGGTGATGCCCCTATTGCAGAGGTCTCTTGGTCACTGAGCAAACACTCTGTGAGACTCATACTAGAAGTCCTCTCTGGGATTGTACTGGATGACCCCTTCAGTCATTGAGTTGACACTGAGGGATAATCACATTGAAGGGGAGTAAACAGCACTCAACTGGAAGCCTCGTCCAGTCACGGAGGATCTCCTTATTGAGACCCAAACTGGAAGAGAAGGCATTTGGCTTTGCAGTCTTCCTCCTATTGGTAGAGATGGGATGATGGAGGACAAGTCCTGGGAAAAAGGCTGCACTGTTCCTGAGGCCATCTCCATTCACATCAGACACATGCAGGATAGGGGTGATGCTTATGCTGCTACTGGTAGAGATATTTCAATCCTTAGGTCACCACTCTGAAAGTCAAACTGAATGACCCTGGGTGGTAATCCGCTGCCTTCTCATTCAGTTTGCCTTTCACAGACTGGTGACTGCTGGACTGAAAGATCTCTACCAATAGTGGCATAAGCATCACCTCTATGGCTGATGGGTGTCTTGGTGTGAATTGAGATGGCCTCAGCAAGAGCCAGTCAATTCTTGCAGTTTCAGTTGGTACATGCCCATACTTGCTTTAGTTTTTTATTTCTTTTTGCTTGAATTTCTGACTTCTGCATGAATTCTCGGGATGAATTTCTCTCTCAAGTGCGCAATTCCATTCCTGAATGTTTTTTAGTTGCCACCTCAGGAAGTTTTTCTGCAAGAAACATGCTTGAGAGTTTGTGTTCTACCATGATAAACTTCCAGTGAACTTGTTTTTCTTCCTTCCATTGGGGAAACACAAAAGCTTCATTTTCTGGCATAATTGTCTTGTGTTATTCAATTGCTCCAGGGAATGGAGAACAGGCCTGTTTACGCTTTCAAATTTTAAAATAATAGAATTTTTTTTTCTGGGTATAAAATTTATTAAAAATATCTACTCTATTTAGGAATCTTTTCTGCTGTGGCGTAGAAAAGTTTCATGGATATCCCTGTCTATATTTGAGCTTTTTTTTTTCCCTTATTATTTTATAGAACCCCATCAGTGTCTTGAGAATCCTAAGGTTTTGCAGAAAGCAATTTATTAAGAAACTGAAGACCAGATTTTGGAAGGGAATATTGAAATACTTGTGTCTTATGCTTTATGATGTACATTACCCAAAGTTGTCCCAAGTGGGTGATGTAAACATAAACTTTGGACCAGTCACTCTCAACCCAACCTATCTCACGAGGGGGTTGTGAGAAAAATAGGAGGAGGAAGGTATGTCATATATGGTCGCCACCTTGAATTATTTGTAAAAAATAATAAAAGATGGAATATGCATAAATAAAATTAATGAATTACTTAATGACTGACATTTATCTGGTATCCAACTTTTAAAAAAGGCTTTGACTTTGTGAGATTCACTGTATCAGGTGTTCAATGGTAAAAATGCCCTGTGTCATTCAGTTGCTTCAGGGAACAGTAATTATAAGTCATAGTATTTTCTCTTTGATAACATCAATCTACTGTGGGCTGACTTATGCGGCTCTTCATTCTCATTCATAAAGGGAGAAAGTGTAGAAGCAAATTATATGTTTCAGTTAAATTGAAGATTTTTTTCCTGCTTTCTACAGTGAAAACTCAGATATCCCGCTGAAGTTCCAGTAATTTGGAAAAATGTGCATTCCTTTGATTTACTGTTTAATCTTTGCAAGGTAGTCAATGTTCTGTTCTATATCTGGTTACTCATCATTCCCTTGAATGTTGTATTCACTCAGTTTCATAATATCCATTCTTAATTTTTTTTCTGCAGTTCATGTTACATATTTTGACTGTATGTATACTTCTGTACCTGTTTGACAAAGGATCTGGCCCAGGTTTACTTTGGGTATATTATGTAAAGTAAAATTATGCTAATAAGATTTGATTAGTTAATATTTAGATTGTACATAACTATGATCATTACTAAGTGGCGTTACATCCATAACATTACACATTGTGGTGACCAAGGTCACTCAGCTAGCTGAGAGTTCAAACTCCCCTTTAATGCTCCAAATTTTCCCCCAAAACGCTGCCATGTGGCAAGTCCCAGAGCAAAGTGTGCACACACAAGACATCCTCTGGCTACGCCCATTCCAGCAAAACAAGCGAACAGGGAAATGACTCCACAAAATAAGAAAAGAACAAGGAGTCCACAAAGTCAGGAAGAAGCAAGCAGTCCTGCAAACTCCTGTTCCTGAAAACCAAACTCTACAAATTCAGCATTTGTTCCTGACAAACGGCCTTCCCCACAGTGCCTCCTTAAATCTCAGTCCCCAGGTGTGCCTTGTGAAGAGGGGTGGGGCGGGGCGGGGCGCTCTCCTCCCAAGTCATTGGTTGGCTTGTGCTGTCCCCACTGTCTCTCTAGCTCCATGCTTAAGGATCAGGAGGGGGCAGTCTCTGTTCATTGCTAGCTCTGCAGCTCTTCATTTCCACTGCTTGCCCTCTTGGTCCTGCCCCCGTTCCTCCCTGCTGGCAAGCTCTCCCAATCCTGACTGCCTCGTCCTGCTTCCCACATTCCTCCGAAACCAACGAAGCCGCCCTCAGCCCTCAATCTTCCAGCTTTGGCTCATCCTCCATAGATTCAGGCTCTGAGGGGGGCATGTTTGCATAACTCAAATGATTTATAGGGCGAGGGAAGGATGAAAAAAAAACAGCTAATAGATACAGAAAAATTAGATTTAGCCATAACAGACTCAGGCTTAAGTAATATTGTTTAGCTAATTCCCCACTGCCATTATGCGAACTACACTTCAGATGGTTACTTGCCCCATCTAGCATAAATGATCATTATGAAGTCCCAAAGGCTCTCTTATTTTGTGAGTATTTCAGTTTTTATTCTGGAACTTTCTACTTATTAAACATAATGTGAAAGCTCTTTTTAAGTAACAAGTTCAGGCCTTAACAAAGACAGGTAATACATGTTCAGTGTTAAACTATTTGAAGTCTGCAAGTGCTGCAGAGAATGTAGGAATTCACATCTTTTCAATATGCCATTGTACCGTGTCTTCACATTCATTGCAAGCTAATCTGAATGTGGAATGTTAGAAGGGATCAAGTTGAGCATTGTATGTAACGGAGTTACATACACTGAAAAAGTATCACAGGAGGCTGCTGAAGACTGGAGTGATTAAAATGGCCCTGTTGTAGCTTTCTTCGCAACAGAATCCTGATCAGTGTGTGCTGTTAAAATTGGGAAATTGCTCTTCCATTTTATAGCTGGAAAATCTCATGATTTCTCAGCTAAGCTGAACAAAGGTCATGGGGAAGGGGAGCGAAGGTGTCCTATCTCGGTTTTTTTTTTGTCTTAACCACAAAACCACACAGCTTTAGCTTCAGCACTTATCTCATAGTTCTCATAAGCTGAAGCAGACAGTGCCAAGATGCTCCAAAAATAAAGAGATTTTTGTTCTGCCTTCTGCATTCGGAGTGTCAGTTACAGAAATACAACAGGGAGTTTATAGTTAGCTATTTTTCTTTCATGTGTGTGTGTGTGAGGAAATTAAAATGTGCTGAGAATTACTTTATTAGAAGTTGTAGATCTAAGGATTTTCTTTTCAGTGTTAAGATTACATTGCTATACCTTTTCTAAAATTTTGAAAAATAATGTATTTAATTAAATGTTTAATTAAAATTCAATGGACAGTATGTAAATAGACAGTTGGCTTGAAGTCTTATAGAACTATGCATAACTGCAAAGGAGAGGGTTTCTAAAAATGGGATATGGTTAAAAGGCTAATCTGAAAAGGTAAAGGTAAAATTTGAAAGGTAAAGACGAGAAGCCTATTCTCTAGAAAGCTCTAGAAATATATATTCAGAAAAGAGCAACAATAGACTGTTGGAACAGTAAATGGGAAAATCAAGGAAGTTGTTAATGGCAAGATTTTCTTCACCAAATGGAAATCTTCTAAAGTAAGAATAAAAAAAAGAACACAACTTTATAGATATAGAAACTGCAGGTATATTGCTGATTATAAAATAAGAATAAATACAAACATTATAAATATGAAACCAGTCAAGATGTTAAATGCATAAAATGGAAACGTTTAAGTTGAATTCTAATTTAATTATGTTTTTCATTAGTTTGGTAGTTTGTCAAGTGGGTCTTTTTATCTGTATTCTTACATATTCATATGTATGTATCTTTACAGATTACAGAGTTGGAAGAGATCTTGTAGATCATCTAGTCCAAGCGCCTGTCCAAACAGGAGACCCTATACCATTTCTGACAAATGGCAGCCCAGTCTCTTCTTGAAAGTTTCAAGTGATGACACTTCCAAAGTTACCACATTTTTAATATTTTATGGTAGGGCTTTTCACTCATGGTTAGTGTTTTGTGTGTCTGTCTGTCTGTTTGTCTATATCTGTGATGGCACAGTGCTTAGAATGCAGTAATGCAGGCTACTTCTGACTGCTGATTGTCAACATTTCTGTGCTCCAAGTTTTTTTACAACCTAGCATGTGAAAATTAAAAAAAAAAAATCATTCTCACCCTTAGGGGTGGTATGCGTCTTCCTTATTCTTGGGTCCTCTACCAGAGGACTGGGACTTTGAGGGTTCTGTGCAGGATCTTAGCTGTTCCTTGCACTGCAGTCTTCTGCACAGACAGTTTTGATGTCATTCCTGGAATCAGTTGGAGTCTGTTCCAGTTAAATGGCTGGCTGGCTGTCATCTATCTATCATCTAAGGGTTGGATCTACAAAAAAACAAAAAACAACCCAGTATGATTCCTATTTGACTATAGGGTATAAAAAAGCCAGGAAATGCAGTGACTCTTGAGCCTAGAAAAAGAAAAATGCTCAGCCAAATGTCATAAGTAGGGTCTCAGAAGACCCATATGCAGAGAAGCATTTGACTCTTGCTTATATAGTAGTTTCTAAATGTATGTGTTTGCTCCTCATCCTGGTCAAATTCTTTTTTGTCGGCACACAGTCCTCCTGTTCTCATTCACTAACCAGAAGAACTGGTGTCTTTTTCCTTCAAGTAACATTCTATGAATTTGTGGACGGCCATGTCTCCTCTGTTCCTTGACAGAGTCTGTTAAAATGAGTAGCCCTTTCTCACAAATCTTATTTCCTCAAACTTTTTCCTCACAATTCTCCTTGTTGTCCTCTGAACTCACTCTAATTTGTCCTTTCAAATGTATTGTGTTTGACAGAAAGTTGTAATTCCTCTGAGGCCTAATCAGTGTCAAAAAGAGCAAAATAATTTTCTTACTTGTTTTTCAGGTCACACTCCTGTTAAGACTTCTCAATATAATGATCTTTGGTTTTTCAACTTGGCTGAATTGCAAATAGTTATCACTTAAGAATTTAAATGTCCTCCTTACTCTCTTGCTACTGTTTTGTGAGAAGAAAAATTTCAGTTTGCTGGGAGGGGGTTGTATCTGAAAATGAGAACTAGCAATAATATTCATTTATTTTTGAACTAAATTAGATCAGCTTGGGCATTGTTGTTAATTTTATTTCAACATTGCTTTTTCTCCAACATGTTATTAACATTTGGCTCACTTTATTTCAGCTACACAATTGGAGATAACTTTACAGATCATAAAATTGGTTGGCTGGTGGAGGTAGCCACAATTCACATACAATGGAGCCTTACAGAAAATAGGTTAGACTGATTCTAGCCTGATGGACATATATAGCATAGCTATATATCTAAAGCGAAAAAGCACTCACTCATCATCATGAAATTTCCAGAGCCATAAAGCCTACAAACTTGAAATTTGGCACGTATATTCCTCTTGAGAAGATGGCTATTATATTAATATACCTCAGTGCGATGCAAAGACCAAGATTCCTCTCAAGAAGACTGCTGTTGCCTTTTATAGCTACAGGATAATGGAGTGTGATGGCAAAGAATGCTACCTACTGCTGTTCCGCAACCATCTCAATTTCTGGTTCATATATATGCAAAAATTGAGAGTGAAAGACTCAATTGGGTTTGTGGAAACCAAAAAAATCTGAGAAGTAAGGAGTATAGGCACCTGAAGGATGCCATGACAAGAACTGATAGCCACTTGGCAAGATGGTTGTGTTGCCATCTTCTTTCACTGAAGTACCCCACTACGTGTATGAGCAAATTCAAGATGCGATGACGTATGTGCGTCATTTCAGATGACCAGATCTGTTAATTACATTTTACCTGCAATCCAAAATGGCTGGAAATCATACAGATCTTGAAACATGGACAAAAACCATAGACATGACATAGTATCAAGGGTTTTCCATGTGAAAAAAAAAACATTATCATGAAGCTCCTCATTAAAGTTGCATCTTTGGAAATACCAAGTGTCACGTGTAGTCTGTGGAAAGGCAAAAACATGGACTCCCCTATGTTCATAGTCTTCTGTGGCTAGAAGACAACAGTTGTGAGCAATAAATTGAAAGAAATTAAGTTCCTTGCTGCAAAATATTCTGCAATGCAGAAAAGAGAATCAAGTGAAAAACTTTTCAAGAACAATAATTCTTTTAGAGTTGTGGGTTGAGCAAAGATCCAACCAAATATTTTGTATTTATTCAATGTTCCATTTGATAATGACTTTTTTGGCTGCTCACTATCTGCTTCCTTACTTGATGGGGGCCTAGTTTTGAAATAGAATTTTTTCCAAAAATTGAAATATGATAATGCCCAGATAAAGTTATAATTTTGCAAACTTATTCAAAATACATCCAGCTAGCTGACTTCTGTTTTAGCCTCTTTTTTTCTGTACTTAGCAACTCTTATCATTCCTAAGGAAATATCTTAATTCTATCACTCTCCCAATGCAAAAGAAAGATAAAGGCAGGCCCAATCAACTTTTTCAATAATCATCAAGCTTTGGACAAGATTTCTTTATTATCAACATTTATATTGGATGTCCTATAAACAGGCAGGATTCAGATCAGTTCTACAATACGTAGAGATCCAAAACTACACTATTTAACTGAAAATACTTCAGTTCTTCTGAGGTGCCCTTTGTGTTGCTTTCATTGATTTAAATGTGGTCTTTGACTTTATTCTTCATGAGGCAGTTAGCCACAACACCCACCAACCACCATATTCTCAAGCGGATAAAAACAGTCCCGTACAAAGCAGAGGTACTGTATTTGTAATGGCACTGTAATAATTCCTTTCCCTATTTTTAAATGAGGTAAATGGGACTGTATTCTTGTCCCTTTATTATTTAATTTCTCTTGAAAATATTGTTATGCCCCTCATTAAGCCAGTTTCGAGACTTGTCCATCAATCTGTCTCCATTCCACAGATGATGTGGTTATCCCATCCATAACTCAGGTAAACCTTTGCAGAAGCCTAGTTTCATTTATAACCTATTGTTCTGTGGGATCTCTTCAACTGACAAAAACTAAGGTTTTACTACTTTATAGTAAGCACTACAAGTCTAAGATAGAAAATTAATAAAAGCTCAATTGAACAGATTAAGTACCCACGTATCCTCTTCTATCGTTCCACCTTTTGGACTAATCAATTGAATGAACTCAAAGAACCCCAGACATCCTCAACACGATCCTTAAATAGGTGAACTATCAAGTCAATCATCATGTCCCTGCAGAAATTAAACTATATAAAGTGAAGTGTCAGCTTCCACTTTGGAAGCTATTCAGTCTAATTGTTTAAAAGCTATACTTCGTGTTTCTTGGTCAACTCACATGCCCTTATTTGGTTAGAGTTGGCTGTGTCTCTTTGGGAGCTTAACTCTGCTGTTCCAGGCTTTGGCTGAACAGATTTCTGAGGGTGTGTTCCTGGTTATTAATCCCTATTAGTGGTTTACTTCATCTTTGAAATGGCAAACTGTAGTTCCTTGATATGGGGATTACCCAGGGGATGTGTGGAGGTATGCAGCAATTGCACTATAATATCAGTGAATAACTTTAATCTTATCATCCTGAAAGTGTCATGCCCCTATTGGAGTCTGACTTTGAGGGAGAGGAGGAACAGCCAACAGGGAGTGGAAGTGTGGCTCCGGAAGTTGAGGAAACTGGGGAAAGGCACAGGCCGGCTAGGCAGGCAGAGGAAGACCCAGGCCCATCTCTTCATCCTAGGGCATGCAGGGAGGAGAGGATAAGGGAGAAATGGGAATGGCGTGATCTACAGGGGAGGAAAGGGCCTTGATCCCTTTCATGGGCTGCAGCTGTGTGGACTGTTTAAAAGAACAGAATGCACATGGGCCAGTGCTGGAAACAAAATGTGAAAATGTTTCTAGTCTGTCCGTATCTGAGTTTGGTGTCCTTCCCAGTGTGTGTATTTTGATATCTGTGGACATCTTCAAGCCCTTACCCTGCCTTGTCTCAATAATTGCTTCAATGTGATTTGTGTTTTGTTTTTTTCTATTTATAATTTAAATGTATTTTGAGTTTGAACAGAAGTTCTTCCTTTTCGCAACTGTTTGTGGAGGAGTTTTTTGTCTCCAGTCAATGATAATTGGAGCTTTAAAACCGAGTTGAAGGAATTAAAGAGACTTCACCTGATGTTGAGAATGTATTGCTTTTGTATCCCACCCTGAAAGAAAGTCTGGATCCCAGATCTTTGGTTTAAGATCATCCCTTGATCTAAAGAAAGATCTTAAGATCTTAAACCAAAGATCTGGGACCTAGACTTTCAAAATGGTATGGCCAAAGTTATTCACTGACATTATAATGCAATTGGTGCACCTTCACCTATTTCCTGATGATCCCTAGATATGTTTATAGCACCGTATATATTCCTCACAGAAGAATTTTCACCTTTGGGTCAATTGGTGTATAATTATTAGGGCAACACATGTAAATATTGCTCTTCCCCATGATAAACATATTTGTATGTACAGGCCCAGGGATTAAGTCAGAAATTCATTGTCCATTATATCATCTATGGCATTTGGCACTGATGCTAGAAATGTTGTCTTTCTGACAAGAAGCTGCAGCCTTAAGGGAAGAAAAATCAGGAATCATTTAAAAGATTGCCAAGTTATCAATAATTACAGCTTGCAGAAATCAGTGCTGTTACTATTTTTGTTACTAAAAGTTTGAGCTTTCTTTTACTTTGCACTACTGAATTTTAGTTTTGCTTCTATTTTCTTAGTCTGGGATCATAAATGAATACATTTAATTCTGATGCGCACTGAGGTCAAGATCAAAGAGAGCCAAGATGTGAAAAATTGGGAAGTTGGAAGACTTTAATCTTACAGTGCCTGGTCATATCTTGAATTCATCCTTTAGTAGTGTTAATTTTATTGAGCTGAGAAAAAAAAATCAAAATGCATTTCCTTTTGTAAGGAAATATATTCACAAATGTATATTTATATGCAGAAATGTTTTTTTTTTTTTAAAAAAAATCCAGATTAATGAACAAATTTAATGGGAGAAATACTGTATCTCAATGAATATTAATGAAAGTGACATGGAAAAAATGTTTTCTTACTTAAAACACAGAAGACAACAAACAGAAGGCATAGACAAATTCAACATACAGATTTAAAGAGCAACACACACACACACAAATTCCTGGGTTGTGGTTTCCTATTTGCCAAAACAGATCAGAAAGTGGAAAAACAGGAAAAAATGAGTTACGTTGAATAAAATGAGTTTCTGTATTATACTAAATATTGTGAGATATCAACTACAAACCTTTTGAGATTAATTCAAGTAATTCACATATTGTTTTAGGTGTAGTTTAAGTTACACGTAAATCCTTAAAATATCTTTATGGAAGTATATACTGATCCAGAAACAGGATTGGCTTTGGATAAAATTAGAAAATTATCTGTTATAGGCAGAAGTGAAATGGAAATAAAAATGAAAGAATATAGTGGGATGGAGGACAGTTTAAAGAGAAAAGGGTTGAGCATTCTGTAAAGATAGGCAGGTAGCTAAGGTAATTCTACCTCTAATAAATGTCTATCATGATAATGATGTTATCCATTCAGTGGAGTCTAACTCTTGGCAATTCTATGGACCAGGTCTCTCCACATCTTCCAGTCTCCACATCCAGTTTTTCTGTGCTCTGGCTGCTGTCAGCTTTGATGGCATCCATCCACCCTGTTCTTTGATGGCCTGTTTCCTTTTACTCCTAAGACCTCCAAACATAATTGCTTCCTCCAATGAATACCTCCCCTCCATGACATGGCCAAAGTGTAGATGCAGTTTCATGATTTTCCATCAAGATAATGGTCTCCATTTAACATGGATATCCAACAACCCTTAGTTCAACTGTATGGAAGCTAAATTCATTGGGAAGTGAGTGTATGACCCAACTGCATTGGCATGTCTTCACCTATCCATCCATCCTACAAAACTGCCCTGTGCTTTACTTTCACTTATTGTATCTTCCTACTAATGGATTTGAACCCTATGTACAAATGATAATGTTAATAATATAGAGTTCCAAGCTATGTGGTGACACCTTACATTTCTGTGAATACAATTTAGAGCCCAATGCTTACCTTCCTGTTGACTCCTTATTCAGGCATTATGCTGTGCCCATGACACAACGACATAGCAGCCCAGGATATTTGCTTTTTAAGGAAGGAGAGAACAATGTCCTGTATGGGTAAACAAGTTCACTGTCATTATCAAACAAATCAATATCATGACCTTCAAGGTATGTGCACTTGTTTGGCTTTCTCCTTTTGGTTAATAAAGGAAGCTTTATTTTACACCTTCTGTTGTGTTTCACTGGGTTTTATGACTTTGAGATTATAGAGTCGCTATAATGGCACCAAACCTGCTAAGCCTCAATGGGGATAATTCAAAGAACGTTACTGGATCCAGCTGCTCCGATGGAAACAATCTAAATTTATAGTTCTCCTGCTGACAATTGGCATAAGATGATTTACACTTTTCAGCATGGAGTCAAATTTTCATCGTTTAGGTGTTTTACTTCCTTACATATTATAATTTAGCATAATGATGTGATTATCTGTCAAATGTACAAGGAGATGTTGTTTGCTGAGGATGTCAAACTACTATTTTCAGTGTCTCGGAGCAAGCCTTTGAGTTTATTTCCCTCAATTCTAGCATGTTGGTTCCAGTTCTTGTAAATAATCTTATTTTGCTTTGAGTCTTCAGCCCAGACTGGTTCCTGATCATATTAGCCTTTAACTCGGTTGGTATTACACAAGTTCTAAAAAGGAATGTTGTAAGAAACTGCTGCATTATCACATATTTATATATACTTTTAGATGTGGGTTCAGATTTATACTTGGAGTATGCTAAGAATAATGTAAATGCTATTTTCTAAGTAAGTTTTACACATTTACCTAGAAGATAGTATCAAAAATAAAGTATCATATGCAGTATATCATAAGAAACACTGGGTTTCAATGAGCAATAATTGTGCCTCAGATAAACCTCATTGGCTACAATACTCCCACTGCAAAGCTGCTGGGGTAATTCTAATAAAAAGAAGATAGTTCTAAACATTAGTTGCTATATGACTAATGAAACTCTTCCAAAGCAGTTAGTTTGTTTATTTTTCAAAGCTTATAAGTCAATCCAATCAATCTACCCTGAGCAACACACAGTTCTCTAAATTCATTCCTAAATTGCACTCAAGACATTGTTGAAGATATGTTGAATTGTGTCAACATCAAGTAAATGAAAAGACCACACAATCATCGTGAAAGTGTTTTCAGGTAACAATGAACAGACAAAGTTTCGACAACAATCACTTGCGCCAATTCCTACAATTTCAGTCAGTTGGACTATTCAATGGAGAAGATAAAGAGCAGGTTGGAAACACCAGTAAATATAAAACAGTTCTGGAGGTGAAAAAAGTTTTTTTTCTAAAAAACTGAATCTCCATAGATCTAGTTCTCAGAGGGGTACACATGGAATGGTTAAAAAAATCAAGACAGTAATCGCTTTTTTAAAAGTCCACCATGCATTTTTTAACTGAAGAAGCTTCTTGGATGAGAAGTGAAGTGTCTTTCTTCAAGGAAAAACAAAGAAGGTCCAGCTGCTTTTTGAAAAAGCAATTTTGGACCTCAGAACCATATCAATCTGTGGTACCCAAAAAATCAGATAGCACTTTCCAAACTAATAACTTGAATGAATAGGTGAAAGTGGCAATTGAGAAAAAGGAACTAACATTTATGTTAGTCTAAAACAGCATGACCAGCAATACGTATTTCTACATATTCTTAAATGCTTGATTTGTTGGGGGTTGCTATCAGATAGGTGAAATCATATTGGTTTCCCCTATTATTTAAGTGACTCCATGCTGAGTTTGATGGTTTTTTGCAGATGTTTCATGTAATGAAATGTTTGCAAGAAAATCCCCAAGCTCAGAGAGTATTAAGGACCCTGCAGTTCAACCAAAAGGGACATGGTAGCTCAGTGGCTAAGATGCTGAGCTTGTCAAACAGAAAGGTTGACAGTTCGGCGGTTTGAATCCCTAGCACCGCGTAATGGAGTGAGCTCCCGTTACTTGTCCCAGCTTCTGCCAACCTAGCAGTTTGAAAGCATGTAAAAAATGCAAGTAGAACAATAGGGACCCCTTTGGTGGGAAGGGAACAGTGTTCTGTGCTCCTTCGAAGGCATTTAGTCATGCTAGCCACATGACGTTGGAGACGTCTTCAAATAGAGCTGGTTCTTTGGCTTTGTTATGGAGATGAGCACCGCTCCCTAGAACTGGAAATGACTAGCATGCATGTGCGAGGGGACCCTTTACTGTTACAGTTCAACCCCGAGCTACAAATATTCTCTTCGTTGATGAGTTCTTCATATTTTCCAGTTATAGCAGAGGAAGAGTTTACTTGAAAAGCAGAAATGTGTCCCTAAGTCACAGCTTGACAAACAGCTCAAATTGACAAGCTAGAGTGGAAGAATATACAAACTGATAATTACACAAATGTTTAGAAGTATGCGAATAATTACAAAAATGTTCACAAAGAAGTGTGGGTAAACATCCTGGCATTGATAAGTGAAATTAACTGTAATGTGATAAAAGAAATCCGTATTCTTGTGGTTTAATCCTGTGTGATCTAAAAAAAAAAAAAAACCTATGTGTGAAGAAGACCTTAGCAGCATCTGTTTTGTTTCTACAGGTTTTATCATCAGTCTAGCTCTACTTGCCCAAGTCCCTTTTCACTTGTCAGGACTGAACTGTTGTGTCGAAAAGGAGATGTGTTAAATAGGAAAAGGCTTTCCTTCCAGGATGGAAGAATTTATCAATGGAGCTTTGAATCACTCTGTCTTCTGCAGTGGATTTGGGTAGCTTAGGAGTTAGTAAAAACTGAAGCGAACCTGAATTGAATTACAACTATAGATCAGCCTTCAGTTATGTATAACCTTGAATTATTGATCTACCCCCACTCCCAATGGAAAGTCCTAGAACATTAGCAATATACATCCATGTATAACCCAGAAAATGGACGTTGGTTCTTACCTGATACGCCTCTTCTCGTGGAACTGCGTAGAGCATCCAGAGAGTGGGAGGTGCTCCAGTCTTCACTTCTCACAGGCTGAGCTGAAATTGAGGAACGCCCTCCTCCTCCACGTGACTCCTCCATGCGTTCCCCCAGTTTTATCGAAGACGAGAGGACAAGAACAACCCTCTAATCTTAAGTATTAAACAACGTGAACTACAACACTAGAAATCATTGGCTGAAACAGGTTTTTCCCTTTACAGACGGACCAATTAGGGTGGGGCTGGATGCTCTACGCAGTTCCATGAGAAGAGGCGTATCAGGTAAGAACCAACACCCATTCGTAGAACTGCGAGCATCCAGAGAGTGGGACATACCAAAGCAAGTGTGTCCTACGGGTGGGAGTCCGTCTGGATTGGAACTTCCCCAGGATCTCTCACCACTTGCTGCAAAACTCCCCTGCCAAAAGATGCTTCAGCTGAGGCGTAAACATCAATCTTATAATGTCTTATAAAGGGAGATGGGGAAGCCCAGGTGGCCGCCCGGCAAATATCAAGAATAGACGCCTGAGTAGCCCAGGCTGCCAAGGTAGCTGCACTTCTGGTGGAGTGAGCGGCATCCCCACTGGGAACTGGAATAGCTTGAACTAAATAGGCCTTGGATATGGTAGCCCTAATCCATCTGCCTACTGTGGACGGAGAAACCTTACAGCCTAGCGTCTTTGGCTGAAAGGACAAAAATAGAGACTCTGTCTTTCTGATGGACTGCATACGAGAAATGTAAATACGCAAAGCCCTTCGAACATCAAGGGTGTGCCACTGCCTCTCTTGCTCGCGCAGAGGCTTCGGACAGAAATTAGGCAGGACCAATTCCTGTGCCCTGTGGAACAGTGAATTAATCTTCGGCATAAATGCTGGGTCTGGTCTCAGAACCACCCGATCTGAATGAAAAATGCACAGATCTTTTCTCACGGATAGAGCTGCAATTTCAGATATCCTTCTAACCGAAGTAATAGCTACCAGAAAAACTGTTTTAAATGTAAGAAATTGAAGTGATGCCTCCCTGAGAGGCTCAAAGGGAGATCTAGTCAAGGCCAGGAGAACTTTATTAAGGTCCCATGTTGGGTACCTCTGCACTACTGACGGGCGCAAATTAGAAGCCCCTTTAAGAAAGGCCTTGATTCGAGGATGGTGGGAAAGGGGACCGAAAGGACCACCAGCAACCACCGTTGAGAGCGCCACTACCTGCCTCCTTAAGGTGTTAGGTGATAAACCTCCATCTAGGCCATCTTGTAAAAAGGCCAGGATCTGTGCAACTGAAGGAGAGCGTGGATCGATGAATGATTTGTGGCACCAGTTACAGAAACTTTTCCAGGTCGCATCATAAATGTGAGTGGTAGAAGGCCTTCTAGCCGCCAAAATGGTGTTAATGACCTGGGCTGATAAGCCTTCCTCAATCATCCTTTCCCGCTCAACCTCCAAACGGCCAACTGTAGCCACTGTGGCTCTGGATGAAGCAGCGGGCCTTGCGACAGCGAAATCTGATCCAACGGAATCCTCCATGGCGGAGATACGGACAGATTGCGGAGGTCCGCAAACTACAGCCTCCTGGGCCAATATGGTGCCACCATGAGGATTTCTGCTTTCTCGGCTATCAATTTTCGAATCACCCTGGGGATTAATGGAAGCAGAGGGAAGGCGTACAGTAGCCCGGGAGGCCACGGGCAACGCAAGGCATCGTGATTCTCTGCTCCGCCGAAGGGATAACGGGAGAAGAACCTTGGTATTTGCGCGTTGAGCGGAGATGCAAAAAGGTTTACTAGGGGCTGACCGAACCTGGCTGCTGCTTCTCTGAATAGGTGTGGGTGCAGACGCCACTCTGCCTGATCCAGTGTTGCCCTGTTGAGCCAGTCCGCTTGGATGTTGGAGGCCCCAGAGATGTGCTCCGCTCTGATGGACAAAAGATGCGCTTCTGCCCCTCGACACAGTCGCTCGGCCTCTCTCATGAGAAGGATGAAATGGGTGCCCCCTTGCCGATTGATGTGGGCCTTGGTTGTAGTATTGTCTGTTAGGACCAGGACATGGCGCCCCCTTAGCCTATGAAGGAATGTTCGCACAGCCAGGTACACTGCGCGAAGCTCCAACTAGTTGATGCTCCGACTTCGCTCCACATGAATCCAAACTCCCTGTGCTGAGAGAGTTTGCAGGTGGGCCCCCCATCCGGAAAGACTTGCGTCTGTCGTGAGAACAACCCTTTGAGGTTCCTGGAATAGCTGACCTCTGTTGACAGATGGTCGTGTCCACAACAGGAGGGAGGCGAGAACTTTTGGCGGGACCTTCACTATAAACCTTGACGTGCTCCTTCCTGAACGCTAATATGGCAGGAGAAACCATTGCAAAGATCTGGAATGCAAGCGAGCCCATGGAATAATGGAAATACAGGAAACTAGCTTCCCGAGCAGTTTGGATAAATCGAGCAATGATGCTTTCCCCGTCTGCCAGATATCCCTGATAGTGGTGCGGATACTAATAAGTCTCTCCTGAGAGAGAAAGACCCTACCTGCAACAGAGTCAATCACAGCCCCTAGATGGGATATACGAGTGGAGGGGGTAAGCTGACTCTTCTCCCAGTTCACTAAGAAGCCGTGGGACTGAAGTACCGAGAGGGTATCGCTAGTATCGCTCTCGGCTTGATGTCGGGAAGGGGATACAACCAGGATATCGTCAAGGTAACGATGGATCCAGATGGGAACTTGTCTAAGGTGAGCTGCAAGAGCCGCCAACACCTTAGTGAAAGATCTCGGAGCTGAGGCTAGACCAAAGGGGAGGGCTACATACTGAAAATGCTGATTATTATAACAAAATCTGAGATATTTAGAATACGAGGAATGAATGGGAATATGGAGATAAGCCTCGGAAAGGTCAATTGACGTAAGCCAGTCCCCTTCTCTGATGCCCTGTAAAATAGACTGCAGAGTCTGCATTTTGAATTTATGGCGTACAATAAAACAATTTAACCTCTTAAGATCTAAAATGGGTCTCCAACCCCCGGAATGTTTAGGCACTAAGAATAAAAGGGAATAGAAACCCCTTCCCTGTTGGGAGGGGGGTACAGGTTGAATAGCCCTAATATCAGATAGATGTTTGATGGCGGAGGCCATAAGAACCCATTTAGCAGGATTCCTAGAGATGGGTGAAACCCTGAAATGTTTGGGGGGGGGGGCAGTGAGAAACTGCAGGGTCAAGCCAAAGCACGTAACCGAGGTATCTGAGGTGGATTCCTCCCACTTGTCAGCAAAATGCCTGAGGTGGCCGCCTATGGTAAGAGAACCTGCAACGCTACCTGGGCCGGCAGGCCGTCCTACTCCCGGAACCCCTAAAGGGCCTTCTGTAGCTGCCCCCTCTCCTGCTTCTATCTCCCGAGTCACCCCGGTCCTGGTAAGACGGCCGGAATGAGGGGGAGCCCTGAAATCTAGGAGTGAATGATGACTGGAAAGGGGGACGAAAGGAGCCTCTCTGAAAAGACTGGGAACTCTTGGCTTCCTGCCTACGAAAAAGTGAAGGCAGAAACTTTTTCTTATTTCGAGTTTCCAGAAGCAATGGCTCCAGAGCGGGCCCGAATAATTTCCCTTTTACTATGGGGGCTGAAGCCAACTTAGACTTATTTTTAATATCAGCCTGCCAGTGTCGAAGCCAAAGCAATCGTCTGGCAGATACATGGGAAGATATAGCCCGGGATGAGAACTAAACCGAATGAAACGTAGTGTCGGCTGCAAATTCCGCCGCTGCCGTGATCTTTGCGATATCTTGATGGGCTCTGGTGTCAGCTGGGGAAATGTGTTGCTTCAGCTGTCTGAGCCACCTGATGGAGGACCGGGTGAAGAAGGAAGTGGCCGTGGCCGACCGGATAGCCCAAGCATCAGTGGTGTGAGCCCACCGGAGCGCCATCTCCGCTCGCCTATCCTCCGGCTTCAGTGCCTCCAGTGCATCGGTAGGATTGGAAGAGGAGGCAAGTCTTACAATCAGATCATCTACTTCCGGGGTGTCTAACATAGCTGAGAAATCTGGGTCCAGGGTAAACAACCTCTTGTCCTGACTAGAAGGGGCCGGAGAAGGACCCACCGAGGCCAACTGCTTTGCCACCAGATCCGAGAAGATTGGGGGGCTGGAATAATGTCTGCTGCCACCGCCAGCTGTCTGAACATAAGGTCATCAGGACCTTCTGGACTCGATGGAGGGGGGTCAGAAGGAGGCTGAGAGGCCAGACCTGAAATGTTTTTTGCCTTAAATAACAAGGACTTAAATAAATGGGGTTTAAAAAGACCCACAACAGCAGGTTGTTCAGGGGAAAGACCCTCATCTTCCGACATTTCTCCCTCCATTAGGTCCGCCTCCAGAAAGGGTTCAGAATACTGTAAGGAACCTCTATCAGAACCTTCGTACTCTCCGAACGGTTCAAGGCCCACTCCCTCTTCTTCTTGGGTATTCTCCCCCTCTGGGAATGGGGCATCCATGTGAGGAGGTACCTGACCATGTTGTGACGCTGTTGCAGAAGGAGATCTTCCGGATAAAGATTCAGCCTCGGGAGCCCTCCCTCAGGAATCCGGTCTAGCCAGCTGCTGCATTCCTTCGGCTATGCCTTGACGGATGGCAGACTGCATCCATTCCCTGATGTTCTCAGGCATAATGTTTGGAGTAGGATCTTCAGAACGTAGGCCTGCAGTGGTTGGCGTAAAGGTTGCCTCTGGTACAGGGGAGGGTTGGCGGCCTCGGGTGGAAGTACCGCCCCTAGAGGAAGAGGATTGGCTCGGCAGGGGGGGGAGTAGAAGGAAAGGCAGGTATTATAGAGTGTGACTCTCTAGCCCGCTTGCTAAACTCCCTTTCTAGGGCCTTATGACGCCGTAAGGCATCTCTTTGAGAAGCGCTGGAAGAATCCTTGTCTCTTTTGCGAAGGTAGTGCATCTTAGATTTGGCCTTCAGAGAAGAGCCAGTAGGATTAGCCTCTGCCATAGTATTGAAAAAGAAAATAGCGGTTGGCACACCTAGGAGTTCGGCCTACTAACGTAAACTGGTTTTCCTAAAATTGGGTCACGTCCCCCTTTTTGAAAGAAATTTTATTCTAGAACAGTGATTAAATGAACTATCTAATTATCTATTCAAAAAATCTCCTTTCTCTTTTTTTTTTTTGAACTCTATGCAATAAAAAACAGAAAAAAATCCTAGCAAGCTAAAATAAAAGCCTGAATATATAAACTAGCAATTATATACAAATGAGGGTTGGGTTCAAGTAAGGAAAACCAAATAGACCCAAGAAAGTACAGCAAAAAAACCTAACTTCCAAATAGACCAAATGAACGCTGAGGCCAAGCAAATCTATAAAAAGGCAAGACAAAAAGAGGACCTCTGTAGGCAGCCCCCCAACAATAATGGGGAGTACGTGGCTGCACCTCTGAACTAGCTGCGGGCCAAGGAAGAAAGCCAACAATCTCACATATAAGAGAGACAACAGGGCACGGGGCCACAGTGCTCTCCCAGTAAATCAGAGGCTCCACGTGGCCTGACCGTCCCACTAAAGGGCCTATAAAGGCCTCGCAGCTCACTCTCAAATGCAAAAAAAGAATAAAGGCCTTACTTGCTCAGTAAACAAAATGGCGCCGGCCACGAGGCGCGCCCAAAATGGCCACCCAGCTCAGAGCACACAGCTCAGAAGCGCACCAGCCCACCGCAACTTCAAGCAGGAGAAGGAAGGAGCTGGGAGAGGAAGCGCTGCCTCCTCTGAGGCGTTCTAGGGGGGAAGACGCAATTGCGCTTTTAAAAGTACAGTGCAGGGCCAAGCGGCTGAGCCCAGCGTGCTTGGAACGGCAGAGGATAGATGTGAAGGGGTGGGGGGCCGAAAGGCTCCAAACCCCTTACTTCCCTCCTGGGAGCGAAATCGCTCCGCAAACTAAATTTGGGACCGCACTACTCTTGCAGGGAGAGGAAAAGCGAAATCAAACCTGATCAATTATCAATGATCACCTGAAACAGCCAAGGAATGAGAAAAGCTGCCTGTCTTCTCGAAGGCTGAACTAAAACTGGGGGAATGCAGGAGTCACATGGAGGAGGAGGACGTTCCTCAATTTCAGCTCAGCCTGTGAGAAGTGAAGACTGGAGCACCTCCCACTCTCTGGATGCTCGCAGCAGTTCTACGGAGAACCATCATTTTCTTTGTATGTATGTATTGCTGCACCTTTATTACTTTTATAAACTCAAGGCCACAAACATATCTAATACTCCTCCTATTTTCCCCACAACAACAGCCTTGTGAGGTGAGTTGCCTTGAGAGAGAGTGACTGGTTCAGCGTCATACAGCTGGCTTTCATGGCTAGCTTTGCCGTACTAGCACTGTATAGTTTTGCAAACAGTGTTCTCTATTTCTGTGTCTTCTGTATATAATTTACAAAGCAAGTTAAACTTTGGACTCAGTTTAATGGACCTAATAGCAGAGTTTCAAAGCCCACAACTAAATCACCTACTGAGCTATACATTTCTAGGCAAGCCTGATGATTTACAAAATTTAATAAGCTCTTTCCTTATGGCTTTTCTCCCAGAGATGCTGCGTCTATACGAGCTGCTGAGAAGGTTGTCAGAGGTGTGCAAGCTATTTGTATAATGAAAATGTAGCATTTTTGTAGGAAATAGCATACATAGTCTCTGGCATTTGCTAATTCATTAACAGTAATGACATTTGCTGGCGGGATAGTAATCCTTATTCATTTTATTGCTTCTATGTTTTGTATAATTTAAGACAACTCTATAGGCACTTGAGAGAAGGGGGCTCATATCTAAAGTTTGCTGCACCACTAAACTGAATTTACATCTTGGATTAATAGTCTTACTGTACAATTTTGCAGTTAGGGTTTTATGCACTGATAAATACATAAAGCAGAAGAGGTGAAATGAGGGAGGGAGGGAGGGGGGGATGATCAGAAATATATAAGTTGGGAAATCATTAGCGGTATTTATTTATTTCCCATGTTTATTATTTTTATAAATAACTCAAGATGGGGAACATATCTAATGCTCCTACATCTTCCTACTTCCCCTACAACACACAGCTGAAATACAAGACTAGAACTCACAGTATGCTGGTGATAGATAGGCCCGAGGTTGCTCAGCCAGCTTTCATGCCTAATGTGGGAATTGAATTTACAGTCTCCTGACTTGTAGCCAGGGGTGGGATTCCAAATTTTTAACAATTGGTTCTGTGGGCGTGGCTTAGTTGGTGGGTGTGGCTTGGTAGTCATATTATTGGCTGGGCATGGCCAACTCAATATCACTCACCTCGAGGCATGCATCTCCTTGTCTGGCCTCTCATGACTGTGGGGATGCTGCAACAGTCGTAAGTGTGAAAAATGGTCATAAGTCATTTTTTTCAGTGCCATTGTAACTTTGAATGGTCACTCCACACAAGCAAAGTACCAGCAAAGGAGGGGGAAAAAACTCCAGAGACGTTCCTGAGACAGGAAGTCTAGTCCTGCTAAGAATGTAATAAGGGTTAATGGAGAGGCAGTTTCTCTAAGCAACACCAGAATGTTTCCTTCCTGCTTTCCTTACAGAATTAGGCCAGTAATTTCTTCTAACAACTGGTTCTCCTAACTGCTTAGAATGTTAACAACCAGTTCTAGAAAATAGTTTTGGACTGGTAGAATCCCACCCCTGCTTGTAGCCTTAACTATTAGATGGAACTGAGTACATTTTTGAAGGAAAATAAAATGGGGAAGAAATGTCCTACCAATTAGAAAACATATTAAGAGTGACCAATGGCACCATATATTGACAGTGGTGTTTATGTGATGTTGTTCTGAGTTACATTCCTATCATCTCTTCGATCTCCAAGCTTATGTCTAATGAAGGCTTGTAGCATTACTTAGGTTGTAATATCTTCATGAAGAAATTCGTACTGATTTTGGCATGATTGTATCTACCAGAATAGACTATTCTGATCATATTACCTGTATATTTTTAAAAATGAACCTCAAACAACATTTTTCTAAAGAGCACAATTGGTCACGATATTATTAAGAGGTATTTTCAAGCTTAATGAACCATTTATTATAAAGGCCGTTCAGAATACTAAAGGAGATTTATTTGTGTGTTTCACATATCTTTCCTTTTGAAAATATTTTAAAACCCCTCAATTATGGAGGAGGAATTCATTATTTCTACATACATTTTCCACTCTTATAACAATATTTCATGTGATGCAAAATGTTCTTACCTTTCAGAAAATGAAATTGTCTTTGCAAATCATGAGTATCGCTCGGCACTTTCCCAGGGAGGAGCAATAATAACCTTTATTCTAAATCTCCTCCTGCAAGTGTTTTAATGTATACACAATTATTTCCTTGGATTTCATGTATACTTTTTACAAGTTATTGAGATTTTTTAAAAGTACATGGTGCTTTATCTCAATTTAATTTGACAACTTGCAAGACAATTTGTGAGACAGCAAATTTGGCTATGAATCATTTAACAGATTCTCTTCCTTGCCTCCCTAAGATCTGAAATCCATTTGGTATGGGAAGTTAAATACATTTTTTTTAAAGAAAAAGAGGAAACATATGTGAGTCAATTTTAACTCTCGATGACTAGACTTCATGAACAAAGACATGCAGTTTGCTGTTATCTTCATCTGGGATATCCAGCATCAACCTTATCACTTCCAGATAGAGATTCCCTAACTCAATCATACTTTATCTGACAAGCCATCATTTTGATAAACTCTGAACAGAGTGTGCAGGTTCCTAGATATTTTTTTGAAAGTTGCATTTTATCTATCAGAGAAGATTGGGACAAAAGAAATGTATGACCCTCAAGATTTTCTATCATCCTTATCAAGGCCAAAAGAATCTGGGAATATATCTTAATAGTCTTTTTCAAAAAGCCTCAAAATCCTGTTTTGCAATATTTCACACAATAATCCTGCATTCTTTCTTCCTAATTTATTCTTGAAACTTTAATCTTGTCATGTGTGTTCATCTGGAGGACTACCTAAGAAGCATTGTGCCATTGGACTTGCTGATCATTTGTGGTGGATACAAATCTAACTCATCCTTGCTTGCAGTGTATCTCTCTCCTGTCCTGCTTATTGTCGGTGCTATTACAGTTTCATGTTTATGTCCCAAACTCCATTAGATATAAAGATATCTCTAGCCAATTGGCCACTTTAGCTTCTGTTTTTGGATATTTAGCTAGTTGAGTAGAAGTTCTGATGAGCAATTTCATTTCCATTGACTCTGCTTGGCCCTTACATTTTGGAGATTTCTGCTGGAAGGAATACATCCAGAATAGGTAGTTCTTTTCCCTTCTTTTTGAAGAGATAACTTGCTTCTCCCCTTCCCTTCCTTCCTTAGCTAGCTGTGGTGACATTTCATAATTTGGTCTTTTTTGTTCTTTCTCATTAAGGTGCAACTGGAGTCCATTCTCTTTGCCAACAGAGCAGAAGGAAATGACGGCTGCTACTGGGGAATATTTTTGCCAACCTGATCCTACAAACTAATTTCTTCTGCATGCCCAGCTGCTCTTTGGAAATGGCTTTTTGAGGAACAACGTTGGGCCAATGGGCACCAGAGTCTTCTAGCACCTTCAAAGAATGTTGACTTCATAGTTAAATGGAAGGACTATTTAATTTCTGCCCTGGATATAATTCTTCTCACATGCTTTTTGTATATTATATCCATCCATACAAAGGCTCCCAGATACAACTCCTGAGGGTGAGGAAGTGTAAATGCCCTATGATGTTGTAAAATATATAGTATTTTGAAATCCAGGAGAACATTGGTATTAGTAGTAGTAATTAACTCAACATCAATGTGCTTTCTCCAAAGTTTTGACATAGTGTGTGATAACTTGTCATGTGTCCTATGTTGAAACTCACATGTTCCCACTTCAGGTGAAACGTTTTGGTGTGCTCGTGAAGTGACTGTTAAGTCTAAATCTTTTCGCAGATAGCTTTGCATTTTCACAATTTAGCTTTATTCCCAAGCTGTTTTGTACCACTTTTTTTTCCTCTGAAGAATATCACAAATGTCTACCAAAAATTATATTTGAGAATCGTATAGAAGATTCACTGTGCTAATCTGGTATAGTGAACCCAACAGAGAGACTGTTACGACATCTTGAAGATGAACAAATTATGATATTCATTTTTATGGGCTCTGGTTAAAATTCATCAGGTGCATGAGAAAGTAATTTAAGAGGAAGTTGGGAGGAAGCAATTAACACTGCTGGTGTTACCTAGCTGGGTAATCCCAAGGATGCTTTTTCAAGAGGCCATTGGACTTTCTGGTTTTTCTTTGAAAATGTTTTGCTTCTCATTCAAGAAGATTCTTCAGCTCATTTAATCCCAAACATTTTCATGTATACATTCCTGATATTCTAGGCCTTTCTGTTGGGAGGGGAGAGTTCAATAATTCAAGGTTAAAAATAACTGAAGGCTGATCTATAGTTGTAACTCAATTCAGGTTCACTTCAGTTTTTACTAACGACTAAGCTACCCTTCGATTTCCCACCATCCAGTCAGAGCTGAAGATGCTTCTTGGATGAGAAGCAAAACATCTTCCGAAAAAAATCAGAAAGTCCAGTTGCCTCTTGAAAAAGCACTTTTCGGACAGCCATGAGCTGGATGACTGAGAATCTCCATAGATATCTTTGTTGGGTTATGAAACATCGCAAGAAAACAAGCAACCTCAGAGAACACCAAGTTCAACACACTAGTTCAATGCTGAGCTATAAATATTCTCTTCTATTGGAAGCAATTACAAAACAGAGAAATCAGAGGAACATATAAGCAGTGGACATTACTTTCTTAGGAGCAGTTATTGGTGTCCTACGCTGTCAGGAATCATTTGGCTGATCAAGACGTAGGTATGATAAGAACCTGTTGCCTCTCTTTAAGCTGTGGGCAGTTTAATCCTTTTCTGCACTCTGTATCCACCGTTAGGCAATGAAACCTGGCTTTGTAGCTGTTGCGGTTTAACAGCGACCATCTTGAGGTCAAGTCATGAAAGTCCCTAGAAAGTGAAAGTGTTGTTTTCCAAGATGGCCTTTTGCATATGAATGTGTATCCCTTCATTGCTTTTCACACAGATGTTGTTTTGATTTGGGAAGGAAAAGCAGTATGGAAAGCAAATGACCAAATCCACACTCTCTGCATGGTGGGATCACTCCTCTCTGCACAGATTAAGGTTTCTGCCATTGATATTGATTTAGAGTTTCAGGTGACTGATGGGATTAATTTACAGTATATTGCTCAACTATTCCATATTAAGGCTGGAAATTTATGGTCATTTACCTAGCAAAAAGCTCCATTGACCTCGGTAAGATTTATACCCAAATAAAGATGCACATGATTGTCCATTGGACTGATTTGAAGGATTAATTTGCTGGGGGTTGGGTGGGGGAGAGAATTGCATTTTTGGTGTGGTTCAAAACTGAAATCTTATGCCTTTGTTATCTGTTATATGATATTTTTTATTATTTTATTATTTTTGGACAAGCATACAGAAACAAAACATAAAACATAAAAACATCATCTAATTATGTCGGTTGGTTACAATTTTTTTGTGCATCTTCTCCATAGTCTTGCTTACAATTGTTGATATAGATTCTCATATTCTCCATCAGATATATATGTATGCATTAATATTATTATTCATTTATTAGACCAAACTATTATTCCTTCATGTTATGTGAGATATTCAAAGTTTTAAATTGATTTATAATATAACAATTCATATTATCATCCTAAATCCATCCAATAATAATACATCTTTATATGATATGCTGTATAATTCTATTCTTCTCTTATTGTAAAATTCTACATATTTCATTACCATATTTTATTTTCTAACCAATGATAAAATAAATCCCATATCTTATAAAATTGTTTATCTTCTTGTTCTCTAATTTCAATATCATTTCAGCATATTCCATTATCTTTTTTTTTTTAAAGAAAATTTTATTAATTTTCTACAAACAAACAAGACAAACAAAACATTAAAACATTCAACTCTCGTATGTACATCCAGTGTGTCAATTGGTTCATCATTTTTGTGCATTCATTCTGTAGTCCCAGTTACAATTATGTTACATAACAACTCCTATTATCAATCCAAACTTATATATCCTATAATCACTAAAAAAAAATAAAAAAATTTTTTTGACTATACTTTTAATCATTCATGCTTTATGAGGGCAGTTTGTGAGAAAAAAAAAACGGAGGAAAAGAAGGATGCGGCTGCCGGTATTGTGGGTCAGATGCTGAGCTGGAAATCGGGTGATCTTGAGTTCTAGCCCTCCCTTAGGCATGAAAGCTGGCTGGAGGACTTTGGGACAGTCCATCTCTCAGCCCAATGCATCTCATAGAGTGGTTGTTGTGGGGATAATAGAAAGCCAGAGCCATCAGCTTTCTAGGCTAGCCCAAGCTGACCAAAAATAAAGTCAATATTGCACATACTGTTTACAAATACAATAAAAAGGCACTACCGTACCTGCTTTTTGAAATAATAAACTCCAAAAGATTACTAATAATAAATCAGAATTCAACAAAAATAATAATAACCCAATAATCGAGATTAGAATAACCCCATTCGCATCAGTTTATTGAAATGCTCTAAAGACCTAGATGTTAACTGATGAGATGCTCTACTTTATTATTGACTGGTGTCCCAGGCTGCCATTATATCTTTTAAGAATGCTTCTCAGTGACAGCAGCACCTTCCTGCAGATTCTATTAGCTATAACTATCTAACTAATCTATCTAATCTCTCTCCCCCCTCCCTCCCTCTCCAATCTCCTATTCTCAATCATCTATCTATCTATCTATCTATCTATCTATCTATCTATCTATCTATCTATCTATCTATCTATCTATCATCTATCTACATCTCTAAAGTTATTGTTTATCTTTGTGTGCTGGGGTTATATGTAGTAAGCTTTCTACTTTTTAGTCTTGAAGGTCATCCAGAATCTCTTGTGTGTGATGGGCAACTATATAAATAAGTAACAATAACGAATGTAATTTGATGTCTGTGTTTGTGTCATGTTTCTTTCAGTTTGATGTTAACTCAGAGTTGTTACAGTGGGAAGGGCAGCCATAGAACTGGAATAAATGAATCGGTAAATGTATTCTACACTGAGTTACTGAAGAAAGGGTAGCATACAAATCCAGTTAATAAATCAATCCTCATTACCTTATTTATTTATTAAATTTGTTTGCCACCCATTTTATTGCAAGGCAACTTTTTTTATGGGCTTCCTAACTGACTGAGGCAAACTGGACCCAGACTTGTATATTATGATTTCCTTTCACAGTTCCACTTCAAATCTGTACAGGGCAGATGTAATGTAGTCATTAATCTGATCAGGGAACAACAGGGAAGAACAGATATTGTGCATTCATATGGTATCCATAATGATCTTTGAGTTCTAAAAAGCCACATCAATGAACTATTGTTATAAAGAATTCTGCCAGACTTCTTAACAAAATGAAAGATTTCTACTTATAACTTGGCCATAAACTTATTATTTCTCTAGTCTAAACTTTTACATGCAGTTGACAAGCCAAAAAAAACCCCAAACCCAACCCACTCACCTCCAGCCTTGCATTTGTGCAGATCTATTATATTCTGATAGCGGTCCATGCATATTAAAGAGGTGCATGTGAAAATCACAAGGCACTTAAAATGTCTTTTTTCCACCAAAAAATGTGTCTGAATCTCCTGACAAGAGTATGACATGAGGTGATAGGTGCTATTATAGATGCACAAAAAGGTAAAAAGTTCACAGCACTTTAAATAAATCCTTATTAGTCAGGGGAAAGGAAAAAGGAAAAAGTTATACTTGATTTTTGTATATCCCTTTTTAAACATCTTTCAACATTGATTGCATTAAATTCTTCTGCACTAGGGTTCCAACTCAGGGAACCAGCATTCTAACATAAAAATTGTTCCCACCAGGTAATATTTCATTCAATAATTTGCCTTTATTTTTTGTATAAGTAACTCAAGGTTATGAGCCCTGGTTGCACGGTGGTTAAAGTGCAGTATTTCAAGAACCTGAAGTTCAACCCTGACGGGCTCCAGGTTGACTCAGCCTTCCACCCTTCCGAGATTGCTAAAATGAGTCCCCATACTGTTGGGGGCAAGCGGCTGATTATGTAAACGACTTAGAGACTACTGTAAAACACTATGGGGTGGTACAGGTATCCTCAATTTACAACTGCAATCAAGCCCAAAATTTCTGTTGTTAAGTGAGGCATTTGTTAAGTGAGTTTAGTCCCATTTTACAACAGTTCTTGCTACAGTTGTTAAGTGAATCACAGCAGTTGATAAGTTAGTAACCTGGTTGTTAAGTGAATTGGGCTTCCCCATTGATTTTTCTAATCCAAAGGTCCCAAAAAAGGGGATCACAACAATCGCTACAATGGTCATAAGTGTGAGTCGCTTGCCAAGCATCTGAATTTTGATCACGTGGCCAGGGGGATGCTTTGAACGATCACTAAATGAACTGTTCAAGGACTACCTGTATATCAGTTTAAATGCTATTCCTATTGCTATGAACATATTTAATACTTCTTCCTTCTCTCCTGCACAACAGTCACCCTGTGAGGTGAACTGGACTGAGAGAGACTGACTGTCCCAAGATTACCCAACTGGTTTTGATAGCTAAGGCAGACCTAGAACTCTCACTATCCTGGTTTCTAGCCTGGTGCTTTAACTAGACCAAACTGGTTCAATACTGAGTAGCTTCTGATTCATTCCAACTTTTAGAATTGCACATGTATATTGATGGGGCTGGATTCAGTCAGTTTGGACCGGTTCATGTGAATCGGTAGTTCTGATGATTAGGTGGCTCCACCCACCTGCCCCTGCCCTAGTTTGTCCTATACTTCTGTGTTTTGCAGCCCAGCTGATTCGCGTGGCACAGCAGATTGCCAGATTGTTTTAGTTATTGGGCTGCAGTAGAAGGTAAGTTTTAGAGATGAAAATGGGCAGTTTTTAAATGCTGCACGCTCACCAACTGGGTTTTTACACTGGTTGAATCCCATCCCTGTCCATTGATATACATACATACATACATACATACATACATACATACATACGTACGTACGTACATACATACATATATACACTTGAAAAAGCAATAAGAATGGACAACAATTTGGAAGGATATCATGTTCTTCCTGGTCCACTTATTTGCCAGGGGCTATCAAAATAATAACCTCAGTTATTGTGCATGAAACAATTAGGTCTCCATGCTTGAGATCACATTCTACCCATAGAAGAGAAGACTTGCTGGTCTGTGGTATCAACTGCATTGTCAGGTCCCGAAGCCATCAAGCCAATCTGAAGACAGATTGACAAGTCACCTCTGCTTTCATTCTCTCGGGCAATTTGCATCTGAGCTCCAGCATGTATTTTAGGAAGCTTTCAGCACCAAAGCAATAGTGGTTGGCTGTTTATATCCATCTCTCACCTGTGATCATTTTAATAAGACATGATGGGAAGCAGCAGCTGGAAGTGTTGAAGGTCACTGAGAGCTTGTGAAGGAAGCCTGATATAGTTCTTTGTCCAATGCAAGTGCCCGCTGTTTCAGATAGCTGGGGATTAACAGGCTGGCCCACTTCAAATCAATAATGCCTCAATTGCTGGGGGTATGGTACCTACATTAGCTTTTCAGTTCAGGAGTGGAAGTATAGAGAGTAATTGGGATTACCTCATTCACATCCTGAAGAACATTGTAGTTCCATACACAGTGTAACAAAAGAAAACATCAGATTTATACCAGACCCCATTTGTGTGTGACAATCCCCATGCTTGGCTCATTCAGGTCAAAATAGATTCACTGCAAAATTCCTTTTTATTTTGCTGCGTTAAAAATCTGCACACCACATGTAATCCATTAAAGCAGTTAACTTATATTTTCCATCATAAACAGCTTCGCCCCTACACATAGGGCACAATAAAATAATACATACCTTTGCAGCATTCATAATGATAATAATTACTGGAATGATTTTTTTTCAGTGCCCTTGAGTGGCTAAAAGATGGAGAATTAATGTTCTTGTTTTGAGCTCTTGGAGCTGAAAGTGAAAATGCTTTCTTGGTCAAATTTCAAGTGAAAGGGAAATGTGAAGGGTCATGCTTCACTGTGGTACACCCGTAAAACTTATCCTGGAATGGACTTACTGTGGAATAAATCTTGGGCCTGTCTTGTGTCTCTGTGTGTCAATGTTGGACTTTTCTTTCCTGGCTTTCCAAATTCATGGCTATTAGGCCATTATCTTCAAGATCATAGGAAGTAATTGAGATTTGTTCTCACTGGTTTTAGAACACCAGGTCTAGGTTATCCCATCTCTATTCCGAACTGCGACATAAATGTTCAAACATACTTGTAAATTTGCCTTCTTTTTACCAAACATTTCCAAATCACACAAAGAAGCGAGGAGCTATCATGGTCAGTTACATGTTCTCCCAAGGGACAGTGATTTTGTGTAAAAAAGAAACTAATTTAAAATAGTTTATTTTTTTTCCCTGATCATATTTCAAAGGATTCCCTGCCCCTGAAAAGTTTGATGCCTTCTCCCACCTTCTGAGAAGCCCCATTTAATTCACAAGGGACACTATTTTTTTTTTAAAAAAAAAAATTGGTTTGTGAGATTATAAAAGGCTTCTTGTGTCTTCCTTGCTCACCAGATTCAGAGATAGTATTTCAGAATATGACATCTATTGAAGAGCAAGAAGAAAACTTGGCTGGAAATGAGCAACTGGAAGATCTAACTGGGTACAAGATGCTATATTATAAGGACCACTTGAATAAATCAGTTTCTGATTTATAAAATTGGTGGTTCTGTTGCATTTGCATGTCTGGAAAAGACATTTTGGAAACAACAACATTAAAATTTGGAAGGAAGGAATTAATTACTAACATTACCTTTTGGGTAAACTTGTGATATCTGGTAGGAAGCACATACAAATATATGAAATTACTGCAGATTGGGATTATATATTACAGGTGCGAGTGAAAAGACTTTAAAAGTTGAACTTATTTTATTGGCCTAGCATTTCTGCTTACAGCTCCAGGTTAAACTGATAGAATAATTTATAGGTTCCTACAGTATCTTATGGCTATGGTTTTCCTCTTTTATTTCTTTTTTTTATTTAACCAGATTTATATGACCACCCATTTCACCTAAGTAACTGTGGGTGGCTAACACAATAGAAGCATTGGCACAATGACAAGATGTAATGAATAACACATGAAAGACAAGAACAATGAAGGATGCACTAATCAACCACCATAAATTCAACCTGGGAACTAAACCTTCTCTCATCCCCAAATCCTGAGAAAAACATGATGTCAGCCTCAAGAAAATAGCCTCAAGATATCTTCCACTGTTGCTTTTCTGCTATTACTTCTTTCGGCTGTCATGACAACAGTGGGAGGGGGGACTTTAGAGGGGAAGAAGGCTGGAGGTGTTTTGCATTCCTTTGCTGGGCTAGCAAGGGGAGGGGGGATTCTTTTCTTTAACTTTCCATTTCTTGGCTATCTTCTGTCCTCTTTTGCGCAACTGCGAACTTTTATCAAAATGTGTCAAGGCCATTTGACAAGAAACCTCATCACCACCTGGAGATGACCACATGAGCTTATTCAGAAGTTTTAATTGGAAGAATCATTTGAACTTTGGGGGGGTGGGAGCAATTCTATTTCTTTGTATGTGTGTTCTACCCGCCAATTTCTCAGTTTCGGAATTGATTTGTAGCTTCCATTTTATTTTCCAGTAAAAGGATAACTTTACTCTACAACATGGAGTCTGAGTATTTCTTTCTTGGGATCTAAAGGGAGCACAGACTGACACATGAGGTCTTAGAGGCTTTTTTTAAAAAATAAAGTTTTATTTGGGTTTTCACAACAAAATACAAGTAAAACATCTTTTTTTGAAAATAGCATGATCCCAGGTTGAACTTCTTTATATAGACACAAAACTCAATTTCATGCTCCTTTTTGTGTTCTATTCCATATCTTATACTATTTTACATTTTCTATATAGTTTTTCCCCTCCTTTAATTTTCTCAATTTTATTTTGATTATCTCATCTCAATTCAAATCATTATATTTATACTTTTGTCTGTTCTGTTTCAATTTCATATTATCTTTTCTCATTAAACAAATTTTCTCCTGTAGTTACTAATTGGAGTATGACACCTTTATATCTTTTAATTACATCCATTCAAGTCTTATTTAAACTTCAATATATACCTTAAGTTTATGACTTTCAATATAATACTTAATACATAACTTCCAATCGAATTCTCCTTGGTACATTCTTATAATACACACTATATTCTTTAAAAAAAAAAAAAGATTGTAAATATATGTAATTATAAACCCTCATTCCATTCCAGTTCAGTTCTATCATATCAAATCTTAACATCTTTAACACTTCTTTTCAATTAAATAGCATACTTTTTTAAAAACACATATCATCTCCATAATTAACTTTTCCCTTATTTCTCTTCACATATGTTTTATAAATCATTAAATATACCTTTTGTTACATTTATTTATTGACAAGCATTCCACTGGATTACGATAGCTATTTTATCAGACATTTTAATCATACATTGTTTCATATTTTCTAAAATTATTTCTGCTTCTAATATAACCATTCTATCTTATGTACCTTTACAGAATCCCTTTTTCCATTAAGTTTTCACCCATTACCTCTAAGTAGGCCCTGTTTCTCTGTATTTTGCTTCTGTCCTTTATAACTTTTTTTCCTTTCTTTCTTCCCTCTCATCTTCTCCCTCCCCTTTTTACCCCCTTGTCTCTATACTTCTAATTCTCTCTTCTACATTTCCCTCTTCTGTTGCTTTCTGATTTTATACTTATTTTTCACTCTATTTTTTGGGGGGAGTTGTTTTTCCCAATCTTAAACTTTCCATTCTCTTACCCCCCTTTCCTTTTTTTCCCCCATCTAAGATTACTTGTTCATTAAAGATGGCTTCTTTTTTGTCACAATCTTCTTGTTCTGCAGGCATTTCTTGTTGTTTCTCATAATTCCAAATCACCATTTCTAAAAACTGAAATACGAAGCCAAAAGAACCTCTCCCTTCTTGTGCATCTTCTTTGTACTTTTTAAGTTCCATTTTAAGTTCTTCTAAAAGTGGAGCCATTTTAAACAGTTTTAAACAACCACCCGATTGATTTTGGTCATTCAAAACAATAACCAAGAATCCAGAAATCATCAAGTAATCCAGATAGTCCCGAGTTATATATTCTTATTTCTTTTTTGACTTTCTCTTCCTGGGGTTTTTGTTGCGATATTTCAGTTAGAATGTATCTTTTGGAAGTCTTGTTGAATTTTGCTGTAAGTTCTTTTTTAATTCCAGGCAGTCTCCTCCCTTCCAGATCCTACACTTCTATTCTTTCTCTCTCCTTTCCTGTTTTCAAAAGCTTTTAATTATCCAGAAATCTTTATTATCCCTTTGACTTTTTATTTTCAACATTAAATGCCTATTGATGTCAACGTGGATTTTTTTTCCCCAATTTCTTAAGTCTCTTAGTTGTCAGTATAGGAAAAGGAGAAAACCAAATCTTTTCCCTTTTCTCTCTCCTTCGCAGCTTAAAGATCTTCTTTAATTTTTAGGGAACAATGTTATTGTTTTTTAACAGTTTCAATTCTAGGGTACCTTATTTGTTGCTTTTGCTGTTTGACCCGGTCAACCAAAACTTTCTCTTCTTATCTTCCTCCTGCACATTCTTTTCCGGTCGAGTTCTTCTTTGAGGTGGCCATTTCTGACCACCACTGCAACCGCCTTCAGGAAAGGGAGTAATGGCCAGCTGGGGAGGAGAGATGCGGCTCTCCTCAATCCTGCTGGCAGTCTCCCCCCCTCTTCACCACCTCTACGGGGTGGCTTAGCCCCAAAACCAGCCAGCTCAGGGCGCTCCAGCAGCGAGCACGGATCAAAGCCTCGCAGAGACGAGGTTTTGGTCTGTTGCTGAAGAAGCTCAAACCGGAAGTCAGGTCTTAGAGGCTTTATGAAGGCCATCAGAATGTAGGATAATCTAATCTCAGGAGACTTGTTATTCCAGAAAGGGGGTGCTGCTAAAGAAAAAACTCGCTTCATGGGTCCCATCAAATGATCCCCTTTAATCAATGAGACTCGGAGCATTTCCCTTCTGCCAAATCTGATAAAAGAGATAGATGTTCAGAGTTTTGTAGCCTTAATTCAATGCCAGGAAAATAAACACAGATGGCTGATGCTTCATTTAACATATTTATAAACATAATAAGTAGATTTTACAAACCAGTTGTAGATTTTTTTCAACATGGCGCAAAATCAGACAGAAGTAGACATGTTATGAGTTCAGAGCTCCAGCAGCAACTTCAGCAGCTCAAAAACAGACATCAATTTCACTTTAGTTCAGCAAGCAAGCAGAGGAGAGAAGCAGCTTCATCTTCAATAGACAGATTCAAAGCTTAACATAGCTGCAGAGTTGCAGAGCTTAATATAGAGCCATGCCTAGGCTACTTCTAGTTTCAGTTTCCAAACTGCCCTCATTGGCTGATTTAGTTGCTATGCCTATTCATTGGCTGACCTTGTTACCATGTTCTATTCCAGTTCATGAATATACTCTGACAATAGAGACAACTGAGGAGAGATGGTCTCTTAAGGAAGACAGAACATAGAAACAGAGGGCTGGAAGGGATGTTGGAGATTTTCTAGTTCAATCCTCTGTTCCAGACGAGATCTTAAACCATCCTGGTCAAGTGGTTGTCCAATCTATTTTTGAAAACTTCCAGTGATGGAGCACCCATAACTTCAGAAGGGAGGCTATTCCATTGATTAATTGTTCTCCATTTCCAGAAAATTTCTCCTTATTTCTAGGTTGATCAAACTTTCACCCGTTACTTCTTGTCCTGCCTTCAGAACTAAGAATAAGTCAATTATCAAAGTATATATTTTAGTTGTGCATAAAGTCATTTCATGATAACCCTGCTTGAAGATTTGCCAAGGAACTTTTCTTTCTGCATTATCTAACATTGGGAACTCACTTAACTTGTGGAATAATTTCTCTCTAAGAGTGAAATCGACAACGGTATTGGCTTTATTTGGATACCAAGTTAAGACCTGGTGGGTTTTCACAAAATGATGCTCTTAATGACACATTTCAAACTGAATCCATGTTCTGCTTGTGGAAGTGACTCTCTTGATTATGTTGGCTGTTTGGATTTTATTTGCCATATTACCACCTCTCATTTCCTGGGAGGTTTGAGTTCTGAGCATGTAAATAAATGAATTGGAAACTTTGGCATGAAACATGCCTTTCTGTAAATAGTTTGACCTTCCTTGGAATAGAAAACCTTCACTAAAGGTTGAATGGTTCTAAAAGTTGCTATAATATGTTAGTGCATGATAATTGTTGTGTAGAGCTTCGTTAGCCTCTTAACTTATGTATCCATATTTGTTTTTCTTTCTTTATGCTTGCATGACTATATACATGTAAAATATTGAATAATTCTCCCTCTTCCAGGACAATGTCTTTTCCTTTATAATAAACATCTTCCAAATCATCATTTCTGTTTCTTTGCTTGGAGTTGCTGTTTGATCTTTAAAGTCACCTTCCAGCCCAAGTTACAATATATTCTACATGCAACAATGGCCCATTCACTTGAAAGGAATAACGGTATGGTGGCTTATGGCAAAACAGGAAGGATCTGCTTGCACTAATTCTTTTCTAAACAAAAAAGCACAGTTGGAAAAAATATACATTACATGCTTTTGCATTAGATGAGTCCACAGACTGCACCATCTCCTGAATTATTTCTCTGATCTGTGGAGGAAAAACAGCAGTTTGCAAATTAAAGTCCTGGAAAAGAGCCATGGAAACTAAATGACTGAGGCAGAATAAAAATATCAAAACGATGTGAAGCCTGACTTATAAAACACAATTTCTCAGCATCTCCTTTTCTATTTTCGATAGCGAAGCGCTGTTTCCATGGCTATGCATTCTTTCAAAATATTCTTGTTCAATTCTGGTACTTCAGTCAGCCTAGTTACTGGGCTGTGAAAGGTAATCAATTGGGTGTAGGATTATTTATGTATTTATTTGGGCTAACACAGAGAAACTCACACAGAGGAGGTCTTCCACCAAGACTTTTAATAGTCTTTTGTTTTTAATTGTTTTCGACATTGTCAAAAGAGCTTGCTAATGTCCCAGATAGAAGCATCTCAATTGGTTTATATTGTCCTTCCAATGGTCCATCTGGATTTGTTTTTTATTTCCAAACTGGTAGCATTCTGCTGACTTCACATCTTTCCATCCAAAATCCGTCAAAAAGCACAATCCGGTTTCCACTCCCTTGTGAATGGAAAGCACTGCTACCCAAAAAGGATATAAAATAGAAACATTTCACAGTTTCCACTACATTGAATTCTTGATGTGCTAAGGAGATGGGCAAAGGACACCCTTCCTGTTGTCTAATTTTTATTGGCTGGATAAGTTACATTGTTCTAATAATGCTCGCATGGATGTTTGAGTCCTGGCAATCCATTGGCTCCCAGTTAAGGCTGATCCTGATTTTATGTGGGCAATTAGTGGCTTGTTGCTATGGTAACCACACCTCACGTGGTTCTTGAAATTAAGTGGCTGAACGTGATCAGCCCTTTTTCTCTCTCCAGTCTCTGCAGTTAAAGGCACTCACTGTGTGAGAGATATTTTGATTACAGATTCCCATAAAATATCTATAAACATGCACAATAGCAGAAGAGCACTATCAATTAAAACTTAGTATTCAATAATTCATCCTTTAATTAAACCACCTTCCTTTTTCTGTGCTACAACCTTTCGAGCATTAAAGGAGACAAGAGCTAATCATTTTGCAAGGAGTGCTTTACAAAAATTAATAAATTAAGAGATGAGAATAAGGAGAGGGGGAGGAATTCAAAATGTATTAATTATCTACATATAATGAACTGAACATTTTTTTTCAGTGTTAAATACCTATACTTTGCTAACTTTTCTTCGACAAAAGATGTGAAAGTAGAAATTTCTCCTGAGGAGAGATAAGCCATGTGGGAATTTTGAGCAAACACATCCCATCTTCAAATCTCAAATAGGATTGTCCCAAAGGTGCTTTTTCAAGAGGCAACTGGACTTTCTGGTTTTTCAATGAAAGGATTTATATTCCTTGCAGATGGCTGGTCATTTGCATTCTTTTAGAGAGTCATTTAGGCCACTTGGAAGTTTATCTGTGTCCTCAAGGTCACCTGAGTGGTGCAAATGGGTGTAGAGCCTTCTAAATCCTTCCATTCCCCACCATCCAGTCAGAGCTGGATGAGCTTCTTGGATGAGAAGCGAAACGTCTTCTGAAAAAAAACCCCAGAAAGTCCAGTTGCCTCTTGAAAAAGAAACACTTTTGGTATGACCATGACCTGAATGACTGAGACGCTCCATAGATACTCTCAGATGGGATTGTGAAGGACAATTATTCGTTAAAACAGGAAATACATATTTTTGCTTTTCTTTCATTTCAGAACATAACTGCATGGATAACTAATTCTGATTCAAACAGGCTGTAAAACCTGCAGTTGTATGAATGGCCTTTCTTTACATTGGACTTGTCCACTTTCAGCTGTGCTTAAGGGATCCTCTAAGACAGGGGTGTCCAACCATGACAAATTGAAGTCCGCCAGGCTTCAAGTTGTCAAGGTTGGATACCCCTGCTCTAAGACCTAAAGTAGCAAAACTGCACTGGAATCTGATCTGAGTGAAGAGCAAAGGGGGTCTGCATAAGTGCACCAACATGCTTACCGTCTCTGTCCTATTGTTTCTTTTCTTTTCTTTTTCATTTTTCTTATATGTATCCATGTATTCATAACATGGATTTTACTTATACCTATTATCTTGTAAGCAATTGACAAACCAAATAAATAAATAAATAAAGTGTTCCCGGGATGAACCATCCATATGGTTATATTAAAAAGGAGCTCATATGGGTCAGTGGCAGGGTAAATTCTCTCCCACTCATAATAGACAGAGGAATACTTCTTCTAGATTCAGTAATTGCAGGTTAATTTCACAGTGTCACTTAACATGTGTTGGGAAATAAAAAAATTGCCCTGGTCACTGAAGCTGTGTAACTACTGGAAAAAGAAAATGTGGCAAGACATGGGCTGAAAATCCTTATTGTTTAATTTATCTTGCAATGAATTTTCAACGGGTGCTATTCAAATGCAAATTATATTAACGTGTTGAAATATCATTGTAATTATTTGTTTACTTTGCCAGAACATCTTCCTTGATCAAAGGTCAACTCAAGAAACTCTTACTGGAGCCTTTAATGTGGTCTTAGCCTTTGTATCTCCCAGACATCCTTCCTCTTTATTCTAATGGAATTGGATGAGGGCTTGAAGAAACTGGGTTTTTTTTCTTTCATCCTAAAATATAACACTAATGCTCCAATCGATGACTTTGATGACCTACGAAATGAGAAGGGGGAGAAGGCGTCTTCTTCTTTTCAATTTTAAATGTAATGTTCTTTTTTTAAAATTTAAAACAATATAATACATACTGTAAGTAAGAAGACAAGGACTAAATATGAAATGCTGCAAGATGCAAAGGACAAAGGAACATTGGATCACTGACCTTAAATTATATTTTACATATTGGATGAAAGAATGTGTCAGGGTAATGATGATTTAATAGCTGAACAACTGCTATTAGGTTGTAATGCTGTAATACTGTAATTATGTAATGATGATGCAATGGTTGCAATGAATCAGCAGGGTTTTTTGACTGCTATCCCTTTAAGAGGCTGTAATATAAGAGAGACCCTGTGAGGGCATATCTCTCTCTCCATGTGTGCTTCTATGGTGTAGCTGATTACTCATTGCTGTTTGTTCAAGGTCTGTATCAAAGTACTTACATCTGACTGGAGATTTTACAGTATCCTTCCTGTGCCACGCCCATCAAGCCATGCCTACAGAACCGGTAGTAAAAAAAAAATAGAATCCCACCACTGCTTATGACCGTTTTTCAATTATCACCTTTGTAGCCTCCCTATGGTCATGTGATCAAAATTCAAATGCTTGGCAGCTGGTTCATATTTATGACCATTTTTGTATCCAGGGGTCATATGATCCCCTTTTGCCACCTTCTGATAAGTAAAGTCTAGGGGGAAGCCAGATTCAATTAATCACCGGGTTACTAACTTATGACCTGCAGTGATTCACTTAACAATTACGGTAAGCAAAATGGAGCAAAACTCAGTTAACAAATGTCTTGCTTAACAACATAAATTTTGGGCTCAGTTGTGATCGTAAGGACTTACTCTCTGAACACTCTGAATTAGGCTGGGATGCTGGCACTTTCTAAAAGAGGTTTTATGGACTTTTGGTGGTGGATATTTGATGGAATATATGATCATGCCTCCTGTGTGGGATTGAAAATTTCAAAGACCCTTGTGTTTTCCATTGCACTGTGAAACAGACCCATAGTACTTCTTTCAGGAGATCAAGTCTTCTTCCCAATTTTTGAGATGCTGAAGATTGGCTTTGAGGAATTTCAAGATCCTAATTCCTTGTCTTCATAATGGCTTGAATGTTACTTTTGTCAATTTAATATGAGCTGCCCAATGAATATGTTCCCATATTACTTGCTTGGGACAGTTGTAGGAACTGGGTATATTTAGTTTAATAAAAGAAGAATCGGGGTGACATGAAAGCAGTCTTTCAGTATTTGAGGGGCTGACACAAAGAAGAAGGAGTCAAACTATTCTCCAAAGCACCTGATGGACAAGAAGCAATGGGTGGAAACTAATCAAAGAGAGAACCAACTGAGAACCAGGGGGAAATTTTCTGTCAGTGGGAACAATTAATCAGTAGAATTACTTGCATTCAAGAGTTGTGGGTGCTCCATCACTGGAGGTTTCTAAGAAGACATTGGACAATGATTTGGCTGAAATTAGAGTTAGAGTTAGTTATAGAGTTTGAGCAGTGGATTAAATGAGAAGACCTCTAAGGTGCCTTCTAACTTTGTTATTCTTAATTCTGTTCTGTTATACCAACTTCTGAGACTTGAAGTTGTGGATAGAAATATGTAATGGTTGATTTCATTCTTGCTCCATACATGATCTATTTGTTCCAGCCAAGGGGGAATGACCAGGAATGACCAAGGGGGCAGTCAAAATACTATTGACTGATAACCAATATTTCTAATCTTAAAGGTCAGAAGTTCATCTACATCTAAAAAAGGAGAGATAACTTAGACAGGCTTTCAAGATTTTCTTATTCTTTCCTACTACAATAAAGGGCTTGCCATATGTATGTCTTTATCTTGCATACCTTGAAAAGCTGACAGTCGTCCAGAGCTTCTCTCCACTATATGGTATACCATCATATCTTATGAATCAATGCAGATGATTTTGAGTTTCTTTTTAATGCTTTCCTCTTTAAGTAATCTTTTTCTCTTTGAGTAATCTTTTCTCCAAGTCCCCTCTTAATGGCCCATTCATTAATTCCATATTCCCAAAGTCAACTCCACAATTTTGCACATCAGTCTCCAAACTTTCATTTTCAGTCTCCTCCTTAGCACTGATTTCCTCCAACTGTGATAATAAATTTGGGTGAAACGCTACTGAATATCAGCTCTGCAATTTATTTATTTTTTTCCCTTTTCAATGTGTCATTTTTGAGAGGAACTTCTTGATTCTTTTACAGTGCAAAAGTATTTGACCTCAGTCATTCTCTGGAGGACCTTATCATTAGATAGAATGTGCTAGCCGCTATCCTGGTTGACCAGAAAAAAAAATTAGTTGTTTAATTTCTCTTATTATTAGTGTTGAGGGTTTTCTGACTCAGTATGATTGGTATATCAATCTCTTGGATATTCTCTTTCAACAATTGAACTTTGTAGTTTTTTTTCCCTTCAAGAAGCCTAAAGAATTTAAACTTTGAATTGAAAATGCCTCCTATTCATTGTTTGTCAGAATAGAGTAGAAGGGACTTTAGAGGTCTTCTAGTCTAACCCCCTGCTCAAGTAGGAGATCCTATACCATTTCAGACAATTGGCTGTCCAGAGTTTTTTTTTTAAAAAAACTTCAGTGATGAAGAACCCATAACTTCTGAAGGCAAGCTGTTCCACATGTTATTTGTCCTCACTGTTAGGAATTTTTTTCCTTAATTCCAGGTTGCTTCTCTCCATGATTGGTTTTTATCCATTGTTTCTTGTTTTGCCTTCTGGTGCTTTGGAAAATAAGTTGATCCCCTCTTCTTTGTATCAGCCTTTCAAATACTGAAATATTGCTATCGTGTCACCCCCTAATCCTTTTTTTCCCTCCAGACTAGACTCTTATAATACTTGGTTGCAAGATCAGTTCTCTGAGTCTGGAAAAAAAAAATCCTAACCCCCCCCCCCCCCCCCCCATTATGGTAAGACGATGTTTAGCTTGGTTCAGTTTGCTTATGTAAAATCTGGAATTAAAAGCCCATTTTTGTGATATTATAAGCCTCCCAGTCAAGCCTTTGTTAGTCTAACTATTACCTCAAGAGGGATGGTCTCCAAACCCCAACATCTAATGCTGTACTGAATTCCTGGGAAACAGACCTTAAACTGAATAAATAAATGCATCACAATTGGCTTTTCCAAACTGGAATAAACATGAAGCTTAGATCTTCAAATCTAAGCAAGATGAGACTTGGTTAGTTCCTGAAGGGATCCTACCAGAAAACCCAGAGCAGTGAGCAATAGAAAATCACTATTGATATTTATGGAGATTCTCAGTCATCCAGGTCATGGCTGTCCCAAAAGTACCTTTTCAAGAGGCAACTGGATTTTCGGTTAAGTCCAGTTGCCTCTTTAAAAAGCACCTTTGGGACTTCCAGCTACAAGATGCCATTGGTCTTACACTCCTATCTTCAGCCCTATTACCAGCACAAATTCCCCTGGAAAAGTGAGGATCTGTTGATTATGGATGACATTTCAAGCCTTCATATTTTTCATGCTGTGACCTTGAACTCTAGAAGTTTTTACCCTTCATATCACTATTTATTTTAGTGAAGTGAGGTGTGAGCAAGGATGAATGCAGCCTGCAATTGGTAAGAACTCACCTGTGTTTTGTGACAGATGAATGCCAACCTGTCTTAAATCTAAGATTTACAAGACAATCATCCACCCTGTTGCACTGTTATGGCATTGAATGCTGGGCAGCAACAACAGGACCGAAAGTTATCTCTATGCCATGGAAAATGTGAATGCTCCATTGGATATCAGGCATCTCCCTTCTTGACCACATCACAAATGACACCATTTGACAGGATTTTGGTGTGACACCAAATTATAGAGAAAATGAGAGAAAGCCAACTCTGCTGGTATGGACATGTCCTGAGATCAGCATCATCCATTGTGGCCAAGACTGCCTACCAAGTAGAAGTCAATGGCTGATGACCTCGCTGGCATCCAAAGCAGAAATGGCAAGACACCATCAACAAAGCTATGCTAGCAGTGGGCCTGTGCCCTGGAGACCCAGATAACTGTGTAAAGTGGTGTTCAGTGATCCCAAAAGCAGCCCCTGCATCTGCAAGGAATGCGCTAGGAAGAGAGCTGGACTTTGAAAACATTTCACTTCTCATCCAAGAAATTTATTCAGCTCTGATTGGATGGTGGGAAATGGAAGGATTTGTATTCCTGGAAGACAGCTGGTCAGTTGCATTCTTTTAGAGAATTGCTTAGGCCACCTAAAGGTTTATCTATGTCTTTATCTGTGATAAACCTCCAGGTGGTCTCAACAACTCACTAAAAGAATGCAAATAGCCAGCTGACTGCAAGGAATATAAATCCTTCCATTTCTCACCATCCAGTCAGAGCTGAAGAAGCTTCTTGGATGAGAAGCAAAACATCTTCAGAGAAAAACCAGAAAGTCCAGTTGCCTCTTGAATGAGCACCTTTGGGACACTATTGATATTTTTCTCAGAAAAGCTACACGGGCACGTTAAAAGAGCTCTGGGAAGCCAACTCAACCAAGGGAGATTTAATTTTCATTTCTAAAGTAAATGACTTAGACTTGTCTAATTTCAGCTGTAAAGCATGGGGCTTCACATCACTTCTAGTGATGTGAAATCGTTCTATTTAAATGGAAGGAAATTTATGGAAACTGCCCCACTCAAACTAATTAAGTTGACTGTCCATAAGAGGAACATGGCTTTATTTGCTGACTTAAGCCTGGATGTCTTAAGGGTTAGACATGATGATTCCTAATGACTGTTGCAAGTCACAGGGGTTCTGCAGAGTAAAGCTGTTTTAAAGCTTTGCCTGCTATCATCTGGGATACCTGAACTTTGATCCTAATTTCTTTTTGATAATTCGTGGCCAGATATGTCTTTGCAGGGGCATTTTTTTCTTTTGACCTCTTTCAATACTGTTCGAGACACAGGCACAAAGTAAGTCTTTAGAAATTGCAAATCCAGTGTTAATCATTGCATCACCACATAATTGCTACCATACAATAGACTTTTAGTTGCACAATCCGGTGCACTTGGGGTTTATTGTATGCACTGAATGCTTTCTATATTAGCCCCCGTTCTATTCATTGTGCTATCTAATTTACCAGTAATTGTTTTCATGAACTTATCAAATTTTATTTTGGAGTTCATTAAAAACATGCTGGGCAAAGAGGATCAATTTACTAATTCAAGTTTATAAAAGAACAGGGATTTATCCTTGAATTATACCATAGTTATTGCCACAGAAGCTTTGGAGATTACATATTGCTGTACTTGAGAGCTATAGGATCCATTAAATGCTAAATTAGCAAGCTAACATCTTTTCAGGCACTGAATTTGAGGAGCCACACATTTCCACAAAGAAGAGGGAGGTCACAAAGAAGCTGCCACCAAGAAGATGGGATCAACCTATTCTCCTAAGCACCTGAAGGCAGAAGCTATGGATGGAAACTAATCAAGGAGAGAAGCAACCTGGGATTCAGGAGAAATTTCCCAACAGTGAGGACAATCAACCAGTGAAATATTTTGCCTCAAGAAGTTGTGGGTGCTCTCATCACTGGAGGTTTTTAAGAAGAGACTGGCTTCAATCACTTCCCTGGCTGTTTTTGTTCCTGCTCATCCAACAATCTTAATAGCTGAAAAATTGAAGTTCCCTGAACATGGGGTCCAGCACAAGTCCGAAAATTCAGAAGACAAAACCTGTGGTCCCAGTGACCAACCCAGATTGGATCCTGCATTATTATCCTGGAACTTGTATATATTCGCCTTCATTCTCTCCTCCAACTTCTAATTTGGTTTTGCTCCTGTGTGCCTTCATGAAATTCATCTATATTGGTTCTTTCTTTATTGTCTCTTCCTACACAAAGTTTCTTCACCCCCACAAAGTTTCATTTTTAGTAAGTTTGCCCAACAATGTTCAAAAGTATCCAGTTTTTGTAGGAGTGGGTAAACTGATGGTACAACTCATTGTATTTTCAACAGAACTTTGGGACAGGAAATAGCCTGCAGCTATGGGTCAGGAGGAAATAAATGCATTTGTTGCCCTTTGACCTCCATATCTCTGTGATATGAAGGATTGGCAGGATGTTCTGCCTTCAACAGAGATAGGCAATCTTGTGGGGTGTTTGGTGCTTTGAATTTGGTGGGGGTTTTTTTTGTAGACTTTTCATTACCAAACTAGGTAGTTAAATCAACCAGGCACTGATGTTTCCTAGTTTGATAAAGAAACATCTGCAAGAAAAGTGACAAGTTCATGGAGCACCAATGGCCCCATTAGTTCAATTCTGAGTTATAAATATTCTCTTCTATTGATAGGCAATCCATCTTAATCCTCAAATTTTCTTTTGTGTGGTCTTCAAAGCCTTTCTGACTATGCTGGCAGTATTATTCCCTCCTCTTTTGAAGTGGGATAACTAAATCAATAGCCCCCCACATAAGCATACTCTTGTTTTAAAAGAGAAGAAGCAAACAGATCAACCACCCACATTCAGCTTTTGACAATGTGCGATGTAGCCCGATTCATGGTGCAGCCTTTTGCACCCAACAGAAGTATTAGGCTGAGCCTCGGCTTCAAAGGATTTGCCTGCTGTTGTTTTACAACATGGATTATTCCTTCCAACACGAGACATGTGCTACATCTTTTAAAGCTAGAACTCCCACCAAGCTTGAGAGACCACCCCGCTTCATTATATTACATCTGTTTTATTCATTAAACCATACTGTCTCTTCCAATGCACAGCACTATTGCTAACGTTGAAAGTATGAATTATGTTCATGCATTTATTTATGCCTTTTACAAACGGCTTCAATCTTAAAAGACTTTCGCTCATTTGTCAACAAATTAATTGTTTGAAAACACCATTCACTTTCAGGAACCTCCTCCTCAATAAAGCAGGCGTGAGAAAGCTCTCCACTTTCATTTATGTGGAGAAAGAGGGTGGAATACAGATGGTAACTGCAGTTTGGACTGTTTGATTAAATATTTATTTATTTAATATAAATTCATTTTATTTTATTTTATTTCACAAAAAAACCATAATACAAATAAAACCTCTGTTTGATTAAATATTAAAGGCAGAGCATAGAACATAGAATAATAGAGTTGGAAGGGACTTTGGAGGTCTTCTAGTCCAACCCCCTGTTCAGGCAGGAAACCTTATATCATTTCAGACAAATGACTCTCCAATCCCTTCTTTAAATCTCCAGTGTTAAGAGAGCCCATAACTTCTAGAGACAAGCGAGGCCACTGATAAATTGTTCTAACTGTCAAGAAATTCCTCCTGAGTTCTAAGTTGCTTCTCTCCTTGGTTAGTTTCCACCCATCGCTTCTTGTGCTACCTTCAGGTGCTTTGGAGAATAGCTTGACTCCCTCTTCTTTGGGGCAGCCCCTCAAATATTGGAGTACTGCCATCATGTCTCCCCTAGTCCTTCTTTTCATTAAACCAGATATACCCAATTCCTGCAACCATTCTTCATATGTTTTAGCCTCCAGCCTCCAAATCATTCTTGTTGCTCTTCTCTGCACGCTTTCCAGAGTCTCAACATCTATTTTTTTACAGTATATTGCGGTGACCAGAACTGGATGCAGTATTCCAAGTGTGGTCTTACTAAGGCTTTATAAGATATTAGAAGTTTGCATGATCTTGATTCTATCCCTCTGTTAAGGCAGCCTAGGATTGCACTGGTCTTTTTGGCTGCCTCAGTGCACTGTTAGCTCACATATAGGGGATTGTCCACTAGGACTCCAAGATCCCTCTCACAATTGCTGGCATTCATTCAAGTTTCATCTGGCCTATACCAATGCAGTTGGGTGAAGCTTCGTCTTTAATATTTATTTGGTTGTAATGCAGGATTCGTGTGAAGACAAGTCAGTATTGTCTTCTGTAATTTCTGAATAAAGTCAGCGCATTAGGAAAATCCACTCCTTCAGATCTTGGACTCCTGGCTGGCAGAGTTGACAATCTGTCACTCGATAGATTAGTGTTTTAGCATTCTTTACAAGCAAGCTTCCTCAATAGGAAAGTGAAGATGTAAATGACCTAAATCATATCTGCCGCAGCACATTTTATTTGGAATAATCAAATCTTTCTGCCCTTATAAATCCTACTTTGTTTGTTGTTGGTTTTTTTTTTTTTTTTGGCTTTGTACACGTTCATTGTATCAATTCCTTTTATACTGTTCTAGATATAACCATTAATTGTGGCCTCCAATGTGCACTGGACTCAGTGGGAGACATAAACCTTCCTCCACATAACCTAAAAGTTTTTCTATGACTAAAAATGTCATGACATTAACATCCAATACCTTAGGACCTTTCTTGAAATGGGAGATGAGAAATAATTCCTTTCCGTCTAACAATTCACAAAACTGTTTCCTTGTCATGAAGAGTTGATAGGCAAAGGACTTTTAAACCTTTGGACTGACATATTTATCTATAAAAAGGATGTTGCAAGGTTGGTTTCAATCTAGGGATTCTTGAATTTTCAAGTCCTTTTAATGTAGGGGAGGGCCTCAGTTGTGGAAGAATACGCCAGGTTTTTATCTGATATGTAGACCAGAGGGACAGTGATGGCATTGAAGTATTGTGACAGATTCAGCATTTTAAGTAGAGAATCAAGGATAATGTCCAAAATGGCATTGCATTTTATGAAATAAAACCCACACCATTTATTTTAATTCCAACATTAGCTGGCTTGTCACACTGTGATCAGCTGCTCCCAAATCTTATGACAAATTATCTCTAACCCCAAATCTCATGGGAGAGAGATTTTTTTTTTTTTTTTTACAATGCATGTGTAGGAGAAAAAGGTACAAGAATTTGAACCTTGATTTCAGCACAAATAGCACTTTCTGGAATTGTTTCATTATGGTTCCATTAGCTTTTCTGCAGCAGACCTATTCACTGAAAGCTCTTATATTTCCAGATGCCTGTTTACCTGTTCCCAGTTCAGCTTGACACAAGCAATGCATAAGATTAGAAAACTCATCATACAACAGCCACACTTAAATAACGAAAGGCCTCTCTCGCAGCATCTATCTAGTTTTATTAGTAAGCCAGCATTTTCAGTCTCTGCTTTTCTGTGCATTTATGAGGTAGCTTTCTAAACATCACCATCACAAAAACAAAACATCATCAATAACAACAACAACAAAAAAACCTCCTTGCAATGGAACAGATGAGAAACCTTAAGCATTAACGATGCCCCTTTTATGTTACAGTTAAAGAAAAATAAGCTTAGGGCAAAACTTTATTAGATTTTTTTTTTTGGGGGGGAGGGGTATAATATCCAAATGTTTAATTTAATTTAGGATTCTTTCTTAACATTTTACTAATTTTAAGGGAGCAACATCTAGAACTAAGGAGAAAGTTCCTGACAGAGAGAGCAATTTAATCAGTGGAATGAAGTCGTAGATGCTCCCACATTGGAGGTTTTTATGAAGAGATTGGGCAACTGTTTGCCTAGGATGGTATAAGGTCTCCTGTCTTGAGCAAGGGGTTGGACTAGAAGACCTCTGAGGTCCCTTCCAGCCCTATTTTTAAATTTCTAAGACAAAAACAAAGCAACAACAACAAAAATGCCTTGCAATGAAACAGGTGAGAAACCTTAAACATTAGCAATGTCCCTTTTATGATACAGTTAAAGAAAAATAAGCTTAGGACAAATCTTTGTCAGACTTTTTTTTTTTGGGGGGGGGGGGGGAAGATATAATATCCAAAGGTTTAATTTACATTCTGATGCACATGCTTCCTTGCGGTATCTGCCATCCCGCATCGGATGGGCGGCTCATGAAAGGGAGCGAAGGGAAGAGAAACGACAGGAAGCGAAGTTTCCTCTTGATGAGCGCGCCCCGAATGTCTTGGCACACACTCTTTTATTGTGCTTTTTTACAAGAAAATGATTTAATCAAAGCTCAAGTCAAACATGGTAATCTCATCAGGATGTGCATGTTTACAAAGCTGCATACCGGACAGATTATTTACAATGTGGATAAGCTTATTAACAATCGTCTAGCTCCTTGTCCCTTGTACGTGCCTTGCAAAGGTCACTGAAGAGACAGAAGTTAATGATTACACGTGAATGATACAATGTTGCAAACACACAAATGATACATAGTTGCAATGATACATAGTTGCAATGATACATAGTTACAACACTTCCTCCCATCAGCGATTAAGTGGCTCATTTCATTCTCCTGTCCAAATAAGACAAAGGATATATTGAGTAAAGCTCCTAAGATGTCTCTTCTCGGCTTATGTGAATTGCTGTGATTTGATCTGAATAAAAGATTGCAGTTTGAAGAAGCTTTTCATTAAAAAGAAGAAGAAGAAAAACCTGAAGCATATTAATTCAAGAGCTGCATCTTTTTTATTTCTAATATCCTTGCTTCTTTCTCCTTCTCCTATATAGACTCCTATTCTTTATTTCCTACACAGAATCTAGATTGGAAGTAATCAGTGGGGGTGATCAGATCCAGCTTCTGTCTGGCTCGTTGCAGAAATTCAAATTAGAGCATTCCCTCACAGAGGGCTGACTAGCTTCTAGGAAAGTTCACCACTGCCTGAGTCATTAATTCCACTCTCAAATTGCTCTTACCCTTAGGAAACCTTTTGTAAGGTTTGTGCCTTCCTCTCTGATATAAATCCATTATTCTCTGCCCTGCACTCTGGAATAAGAGGTGACCTTCTTTGCTGTGACACCTTTTCAGATATTTGAAGAATGCTATCATAGTTCAATTCAGTTGACTTTGCTCAAAGCTCAACCGGTCAGTTTCCTTTAATCTGCCTTTGTAAGTTTTCGTTTCCAGTCCCTTCATCGTTCTCATTGCCGTTTGCTGAACTTATTCCAGTTCTTCTAAATTCTCCTCACCGTAGCAAACCCACAATGGTCAAGAACTAAAAATCTAGAAAGAACCTAGAAATACAACCTAGAAATAAGGAGAAATTTCCTGACAGTGAGAACAATTAATCCATGGAACAGAAGTTGCCTTTGGAAGTTGTGGGAGCTTCATCACTGGAGGCTTTCAAGAAAAGATTGGACTGCTATTTGTCAAAACATGGTGTAGGTCTCCTGCTTGGGCAGTAGGGGGTCAGACTAGATGACCTACAAGGTCCCTTCCAACTCTGTTAATCTTTAAAAAAATCCTTGGGAGGATTTTTAAATTAGACCTAAGACAAACTTTAACAGATCTACTGTTGACGTTGTTCATGCTTAATTGTTTTGCAGTTACATTACCTTGCTAGCTTTTCTCCTTCTAACTAACGAATCATTTAAAAGACTTTTAAGGCCTCACATGGATTGTCTGACTGACACTGAAAAAAATATAACTGCTGTATATTATTGCTGGCTGTTTCAAATGGCATTTTTTCTGTTTTAATTATGTTGTCTATTAATTTTTTTCTGAACCGTTCTTTTTAACTGTTTTGTGTTCATGAACTCAAGTTGCCATGACGGCTTTTGTAGATAAGAACTGAATAATAAATATTGTTGCATGGACAAGACATTCTATTACAAGTAATGGATAGAAATTAGCATGACTATGAATATGTTATGGAAATCCCTTTAAAATTGTAATTAAAGGGGAAAATATTGGAAGATACCTGTGGTTGGCTTTCACCTAATAAGGACCAAGATAGCAAAGTAATCTCTGTGTTTATACTCCTTATTGTGGCTCATAATGCTAGATGCTTCCTATCATTACCTTTGACGGTAATTGATGTATTCTTTCCCACGTCACTGTCCTGAACTCTTTAAAGTTGTAATTAATTGCATTTTGGGAAGAAATAATATTTTAACATTGATATGGAGGCAAAAATGTTGGGATAAACATTGAACGGGGAGGTACAAACAATTGTGATGACCCAACCATCTAAAAAAGGTGATTTCATACTTGTTTTAAAAAGTCTGAGAAGAGCTCAGTGGACCTAGATTTAATAATGAGGACATGAGAATTTCCACATAGTTTGGCTTAGACTATGCATAATTTATAACACAGAGCTGTTGCCAAGTGTGTTTTTTGTTATTTTTTAAAGGGTATTATCTTTTTATGTGGTCTTTATAGTATACTTAAGTAGAATAGGTTTAAGAGAAAAATGCACCCCAGAGAGATCAAACTTGAATTTATATTGTAATGTAGCTGCTGGATATGCAGTACAAATACAATACAAATAATGTATTTTCCCCTATTATTTTTGAGCAGTGTTAAGCATGTGTTCTAGAATGTAATTGTTTGTGTCTCTTCCCTTTCTACCTACTTATTTTTCTCCCTCCCTCTCCCTTCCTCTTTCTTTCTTTCTTTCTTTCTTTCTTTCTTTCTTTCTTTCTTTCTTTCTTTCTTTCTTTCTTTCTTTTTTCCTTTCCTTTCCTTTCCTTTCTTTTCTTTTCTTTCTTTCTTCTGCAAAAAAGTAAAAAAAAATAAGAATTATAATAACTGCAGGTTATATAAACACCACAACTGTAAATTTTCCATCACTGTTAGGATATGAGTTGAAAGGAACCAATTGTGAAATAAAAACATTAGTATTTTTCATAATTTTCATATAATTCACATATTTAAAGAGCAAAACATAACAGTAAATTAAAATCAGCTTGAGAGATTGTAGAGCTTGGTAGTCATACAGAAAGAAAGAAAAAAATCTGTTAAAGTCTGGGCAGATCTGCTTTAGGCTTGCAAATATTGGGAAAAAAAACAAATACTTATTTGCTAGTTGGAAAACTCTAAATTTACATTTTTCAAGCCTTACATGGAATTGAGAGCTTCATATCGTCTGCTTGATTTCACCCCAAAAATCCCAGGATAGCATAGGGATATCTTCATGTTGGATTCTTATTCTCTATTATAGATCGTAATGCTAGATAATTCCTACCAGTCATTGAGGTTTTTTGTTTTTGTTTTTAAATCTCATCATATGAGTCCCATGTCATTATGTCAGAATCCACAAATGACATTCTGCAGGCAAAGACAGGCAAAGGGGGAGACAGGCAAAGCCTGTGTCAGAATGATACATATAGTCTACTTTTCTTTATCCATTCAAGAGACAGGAATATACAGATGTTGCATTATGTCATTCCCCATGTACATAGATATAGCTATGTCTTTTCTTCTTTCATGGACTGTATCTAATTTTCTGATAGATTCTGTATTTTACCTTTTTCAACACTGGACTTTTTCAGCACCTGGACAGTTCCCAAATTCATACATTGCATTTTCTTCTGTTCCTGTTGTGTCTGATTCTCAAACATTGCCTGAAACAGTTCCTGAATTTTCTTAGCAAGATTTCAGAAGTGGTTTGCCATTGCATTCTTCCCAGGGATGAGAAAGATTGGCTTCCACTCATTCAGCTGACTTCATGCCAAAAGAGGGACTAGAATTCATTGTCGCCTGGTTTGTAGCCTGATGCCTTACTCACTACACCAAACTGGCTCTTTGTATATTATCACCTGAAGTGCCAATGACTAGGTGTTCAGTTATAGATTGTGGGTATGAATAGCAAATTTTAAGTATGTATGTATGTATGTATGTATTTTGTCATGTTTATGTAGTGTATATTAGAGGTGGAGATCCTTTGAGAGCTGCATGCAATAAAATTTCATTTTAATATATGCCGATTAGTGTACATTCAAAGTGACAATACAGTTATAAAAATAAAAAAGAGTGTGCTGCAGCTGTCAAAAAAAGCCAACACAGTTCCACGCTGCATAAACAGTGGGATAGAATCAAGACCACATGAAGTGTTAATATCACGTTATAATGCCTTGGTAAGGCCACACTTGGAATATTTGGTTTTGGTCACCATGATGTAAAAAAAGATGTTGAGACTCTAGAAAGAGTGCAAAGAACAGCAACAAAGATGATTTGGGGACTAGAGACTAAAACATATGAAGAATGGTTTCAGGAATTGAGTATGTCTAGTTTGAGGAAAAGAAGGACTAAGGGGTGACATAATAGCAGTCTTCCAATATCTCAGGGGCTGCCACAAAGAAGAGGGAGTCAAGCTATTCTCCAAAGCACCAGAGAGCAGGACAAAGAAGTAACAGGTGGGAACTGATCAAGGAGAGAAGCAACCTAGAACTAAGGAGAAATTTCCTGACTTCACAATTAATCATGGAATAACTTGCCACCAGAAGCTGTGAATGCTCCAACACTGGAAGTTTTTAGAAAGATGTTGGATAACCATTTGTCTGAAGTGGTGTAGGGTTTCTTGCCTAAATAGGGGGTTGGACTAGAAGACCACCAAGGTCCCTTCCAACTCCGTTATTCTAAGTAAGTCTAGAGATATAGAACAAGCTCTGGATGTCTGATGATTCCTAACAAAGTGACTTGTCATCAGTGAAACCTGGATAAAATACGATTTTAAAATGAAGTAAACACTATAGAAATTTCTTGAAAAGGACAAACTGACTTATTTATCAACCAGGGTAAGGAAAGGAATGCATGTTTGAGATGACTCGTCATTGTAGGCATTTGTAGTAAAAAGTTAAAAAACAATAAATAACCATGACTCAGAATGTTCTGTATGAATGCAATATATTTACCTCAAAATGTGTTGGGTATGTTTCTGAAGGAATCCATCTCTTGCCTTCTACTGATGGCGATGATGAAGAAGATGGTGATTTTACTGTATTATCAGGATTTTCCTTGTTGAATTGCTGTGAACAAGGTTCGCAACATCTATTCATTACTTAGGGCCAATCTAGATGATATGTGTCTCGCATGACTGCATTTCATTTATCTCTATGTTTGTCTTAAAATAGCAGTGACAGTAGAATTATCTTGAAAAGTGCTCCCTCTCTCTTTCTCTGTAACCTAATAACAGTTTTCTTTCCAAGACAAATAACTTCAAAGACACTGTTTTCATTGGGATCACAACTTGCAGTGAGAGGTTCAACTTGCTTTTAAACGCTGCGCTTTCATATATTATTAAAGAGCTCTGGGGGTATAGAAGGAAGAAAGAATAAGTGAAATATAATCACAGTTATATTTCCCCATGTGGATTATCTTCTTCAAGATGTTAGGCAAGCACCGATACTAACTATCAACAATGAAGTGGGAAACGTTTAATAGTCAGGTCCCATTAGAATTTAACTTTATGGTGCTTTTATTTTTTCATTTGCACAAAATCTTATCAGCTGTCAGCATCAGCAAAGGAGAATGAAACAAAACCAACAGCACAAATATATTATTTAAGATTATGGAGCCCTATCAGCCAATCTTTATGATCAAGAAAAGCTTTGACAAAGATATTTTCAAAAGAATACAAGATCTACTGACTTTTCTTAATGAACAGTGTTAGAATATAAAATGCAGGTATCCCAATGAATTGGTAAATGCTTGCATATATCTTGAGAAGGGAAATTGCTGACCTCTGTTCGTTGAGGTCCCTGACTACAGAGACCTGGCTGATCTCATGTGTGTTGGTGTGTATAGGAGTGAGGTGTTGTGTTGTGTGATGGAGTGGGTTGGAGTGTGTGGATTGGAGAAATGAATCAACAGTTTCTTCATGTTTACAATCTTTGCTCATTCAAAGCAAAGAATAATACAGGATCCTGCTACAAAATCTGGCATAAGATATATTTCAGTTTTATCCCCATAGCACTAACTTTGTAAAGTATGGTGAACCAAGTGAAGACTTGTGTCTTCCAGTTTTGACATGCCACAGCATATAATCTTTTATATACTGTTGTTGCTCTCTAGACCCATCTGGTGGCTGGAGAGACAAATACCAAGTATATCATTTGAAGCTGACCCAACCTCTATCCATCAGCCCAGATTCTCAAAACAAGTGCACACTGGGAAGCCAGACTCTATTTCCTTTAGAATTTGGAGAAGGCAGAAGTGCAAAGAAGAATCCATCTTAATCTGTGGCTCATGGTCATCCGAGGACAAACCCACATCCTACACACAGAGCATTGCTAGTGAGATTTAAATTGCTTGTATTTATTAATTGCTATGTTCAGCGGTAACTTAATATTGTCCATCTATCTTGTATCTTGGTTCTCATTGTATGTATTCCTATTTTTCCCAATTTCACCATGTCCTGTTCTTTCAATAAAGCATTCAGATCTATGCACCCAGTCTGTTTTATTGGAGAACAGGTGAGTTTAAATACATTGATTTTCACACTTGCACCATCTATACACTGTACACTCAAGTGTGAAATCTTCTCATGCTAGACTCTCAAAAAGGTGTGGTGCTACTGGCCTTATTAGTAATTAGTAATAGTTCTTAGTAATAGTTTGGTTTTCAGGCAGCTGTAACTAGCTGCTTCGTAAAATACCAAATGGTTATATCAAGAAATTAATGCAATAACACATAGTGAATCAGTTTAAAATGGTAAGTAAAGCATTGGGATTAGGTCATCTAAATGGCCTCCTGACACCAATAAATAAATAAGTAAAATAGCAATACATGGTCTTCTTTAGCAATCTAAAATGAATATTTGAAAAAGACATAAACAATGTTAGCATTGAACAAAGAACACAATTGGATTCTGTCCATCTCTCTCTGTCTCAATGGTTCTTAAATGTTTTGACCTACTTTCTCTCTGTCTTAAAAATGTCATTACTCTCCCCTCCAAAAAACACACAAAAGCATCTTGACCACAGCTGGACATTGGAACCCATCATTACAAACACACAATTACAAATTGCACCATTAAGCCCAGGATAGGTCTAAATGGTGATATTTGCCCCCAATTTAAGAACCATTGATTTATCTATTTCTTCAGTACTGCTATATATATTAAAAAATAGGAATGGATTAATATGCTACTTTTTAAGGAAGTGATTGTTGGAATATTCATCTTTTTAAACACTATCCTCTCTAAATTTTCTTGCTGTTTTCCATATATAACCATTAGAAGTTATCTATTCTAAATTCTGATAGAGTTGAAGAAGTATTATCTTTCGTAGCTCTTTTTAAGGTATTGGTTGTTGTTATATAAAAATGTTTCAAAATACCAAGTGAACATTCATTTTATAATTTTCACTATGGTCTGTAAAGAAGAAATCAGAAATAGGTTTAAAATGTCAGTATGTACATCAGAAAGGTCAGCAGTTCAGTGGTTCAAAACCCTGGTGCTGCATAATGGAGTGAGCTCCTGTTACTTGTCCCAGATACTGCCAGCCTATCAGTTCATAAGCACGTAAAAATGCAAGTAGAAAAACAGGAACCACTTTGGTGGGAAGGTAACAGCATTCCATGTGCCTTTGGTGTTTAGTCATCATGGTCACATGACCATGAAGATATCTTTGGACAGCGCTGGCTCTTCGGCTTTGTAATGGAGATGAGCACCACAACCCCGTAGAGCAGATACGATTAGCACATGTGCGCAAGGGGAACCTTTACCTTTTAACATTACATTTAGACTGCATACTCCCCCCAAAAAACACTAGATGACAGCAGAGTAAATAGAATAGAATAGAATAGAGTAGAGTAGAATAAAATAGAAAACTTTATTGGCCAAGTGTGATTGGACACACAAAGAATTTGTCTTGGTGTAAATACTCTCAGTATAGATAAAGAAAAGGTACATTAGCTAAGAATCAAGAATCATAACATACAACATTTAATGATAGTCATAGGGTTCAATCAACAATCAAATCATACTACGAAAGAGTCAATATAAACCATAAGAATACAAAAAACAAAGTTACAGTCCTACAATCACAAGCAGGAGGGGATGGGTGATAAGGAGTGATGAGAAGATTAACAGTAATAGTAGTGTAGATTTTGTAAATAGTTGGACAGTGTTGAGGGAATTATTTGTTTAGCAGAGAGATGGCTTTCAGGAAAAAACTGTTCCTGTGTCTAGTAGTTCTGGTGTGCAGTGCTCAAAAGCGTCATTCTGAGGGAAGGAATTGAAATAGTTTATGTCCAGGATGTGATGGGTCTGTAAATATTTTCACAGCCCTCTTTTTGACTGGTGCACTATACAGGTCCTCAATTGAAGGCAGGTATTTTTTTTTTTCAGTCCTAATTATCCTCTGGAGTCTGTGTCTGTCCTGCTGGGTTGCAGAACCAAACCAGACAGTTATAGAGGTCCAGATGACAGACTCAATCATTCCTCTGTAGAACTGTATCAGCAGTTCCTTGGGCAGCTTGAGCTTTCTGAGTTGGCACAGAAAGAACATCCTTTGTTGAACTTTTTTGATGATGTTTTTGATGTTAGGTGTCCATTTTAGGTCATGTGATATAGTAGAACCTAGAAATTTGAAGATCTCTACTGTTGATACTGTGTTGTCTAGTATTGTAAGAGGTGGTAGTATGGGAGGGTTTCTTCTAAAGTCTACCACCATTTCTATGGTTTTGAGTGTGTTCAATTCCAGATTGTTCCGGTTACACCACGAGGCAAGTTGTATAACCTCCTGTCTGTATGCAGATTCATCGTTGTCTCGAATGAGACCAATCACTGTTGTGTCATCAACAAACCAGAAAATGCTGTGCTTCCCTCTAGAGGTCATCTCGATTTGGTTCAAAAACAAGTTCAAAAACAAGTGTCATAAGTAATTGCAGCCTCAAATAAATATATCTAATTATAAACAATCCAGGTTCATCAAAGCGGAGGATGCAAAAGGAAGGGTGGTGGTTCTTAGGTTTTGAGGTTTTTATGCTGCACCTCTGTGGACTGGCATGTACAAACCACTGTAATGATGTAAAGTTATCCTGAAGTACATAAATCTGAACATAACTGATTACTTTACAGTGTAAACTGACAGATTCAACAAGCTAGGCCCTTAACATGATTACTCTCGCAGTGATTTTAACTGAAGATTTGCTTAATCTTCGCAGTGTAAAATTGCATGACTTTAAGGCCTGGAGAGATCTTAAATGTTCAATCATCAGGCACTACACTGAGAATCTAACTAATTCCCAAATATCCTGGTTACTCTTCAAGTGTGGATCTCCTTAACCTATTTAGATCCAACTCTCTTCCTTTTTGCTGGGATGGGGAATCTGTTGTTCCTGCCTAGATAAAATCTTCCACTATTTTCTCTAAAAGCTTGGCTTAATTTAACTTTCTTTTTTCTTTTTTTAAAAATCTTCCTAAAGATTGCAAATAAGGAATTACTTCTCCCCTTAAAATCAGTAGGTCTCCTATTAGAGAATCCTTATGAAATCTCTTGCTTGGTGTACAGCTTCTCTTTTTATTTTGCACATATCCGTTTAGTTCAACTTTGCATTTGGAATGCAAAGACTATGTTCTGGAGTGAATTAAAGAGAAAAAAATAGCACAGGTACTCTCAGTAGATATAGTGCATATGGTATCTGTATTAAATATATATATGTGTGTGTATGTGTGTGTGTATGTGTATATGTGTATGTATGTATATACACAAACGCACACACACACACACACACAGAGCATGGAATCAAAGGGGGCAGCATTAAGTCAGAAGGAAGAGGAAATTGTGATATTATTTCTGTTATGAACTAATAAAACACTGAAATAAAGTTTATCAAAAGCTTTAGAAAATAGCAGGGTTCTAACCCTGCACTTCTGATTGGCCGATAATAGCGATATCGGATTGGTCCATTCAGGAGAATCTGATTGGCTGTTAACGAGCCACTCTCATTGGTTAAGGGTGTTAACACTCCACGTCTCTTATTGGTTACTAGAGCAGCAGCTTGCCTATAAAAGCGATGCTGTTGTCCTAGGGTTTTGCTCTGTTCAGAATGTTTAATAAAGAGTTTGAAGTTCACTTTTCACTGTCTTGTCTCTGTTCCTTGCGCCCATGCACAGAACATTACACTGGTGATGAGGATGGGATGCGGAGACATCAGAACTGACTGAACACTAAAGAGCACTAAACAGAGCACGTGGCTGAAGGCGCATCAATGGCGGAAACCATGACCGGCAGCACCATACCACCCGCTCCATTCGACCCGGCACAAGAAGACTGGGACTCATATATGGACCGGTTCCAGATGTTTCTGGAGACCAACAACTTGAAGGATGCCACTACTGGGAAAAAGAGAGCAGTATTCCTGACTCACTGCAGACCTGCCATTTTTAAGATGGCTAAGGAACTGGCAAAACCGGCTGAGGTGAAATCCATGAACTGGGACGTCCTTGAGCCCCTTCTACGGGCCCACTATGCACCTACCGTACCAACGCTTGTCCGAAGACATGAATTTTACCAGAGAGACCAGCAGAAAGGAGAAAGCGTTGCAGATTTCATCACAGATCTCCGGAACCTGGGAGGCCTCTGTGGGTTCGCCGACCTCGAAGAAGCTTTAAGAGACCGAATAGTTTTGGGTTTGGATGCACCACACGTGCAAAGTAAGCTGATGGTGAAAGGCGACATCAGCCTTGCAGATACCATCGCTGACGCTATTGCTGTTACTGCAGAAGCAACCAGGAAGTTGGCTGCCCGAATGCACCACACCAATGCCCCGCTCCGCCAACTCGCCGGCAAAACCTCACCTCACCTTGAGGGACATGCAATGGCAACCCACCATGAGGACCTCGAATCGTCATCAGAAAGTGATGAGGTAGCCGGCATTTACCAAACCAGCAGCGATGACTGGGAGGAGGCCCTCGTCCAGGAATTCCAGGACGTCTTTGCAGATAAACTAGGCGAGTACAAGGGGACCCCGATATCATTTAACCTTAACCCCATCCGCCTTAAGCCTCGTCGAGTCCCTTTTGCCCTTAAACCAAAGATTGACGAGTAGCTTGATAAATTAATAGCCCAGGGTGTTTTAGAACCAACCGACCATGCTCCTTGGGAAACCCCAATTGTAACACCCATCAAACCGGATGGATCGTTAAGGATTTGTGGGGACTACTGTGCCACCCTGAATCACGCCCTTCAACAGAACGCTTACCCGGTGCCGGTGGTACAACACCTCCTCCATTCCCTGGGGGGCGGAAAAGTCTTCGCTAAATTTGATTTAGCACAGGCGTACCAACAACTGCCTGTAGATAAAAAAACAGCAGAGGCACAAACGATCGTTATGCACCGAGGTACCTTTAAGTGCAACCGATTCCAATTCGGAGTTAGCGTGGCCCAAGGGATCTTTCAGAGCTTGATGGAGAGACTATTACAGGATATAAAAGGGGTCGTACCATACTTTGATGACGTTTTAATTTCTGCCCCAAATAGAGAAATACTAAAGGAGTGTCTTAGACTGGTTCTCCAGAAATTTAAAGACTCTGGCCTTAAAGTTAAAAAAAAATAAATGTCAACTGTGTACAGATAAAGTAGAGTTCCTGGGGTACCTAATCGATAAACAAGGCATTCACCCCACCAGTAGCAAGTTAAGAGCAATCAAGAACGCCCCAAGACCCAGAAACAAGACTGATCTCCAAGCTTTCCTGGGGCTTATTAATTTTTACAACATCTTCCTGCCCCAGAAAGCGACTGTAGCCGAGCCCCTACATCGGCTTCTCGACAAAAAAGCAACCTGGGTTTGGGGGCACCGAGAGGAGCACGCGTTCCGACAAGTGAAAAACCTATTAACTTCAGATGCTGTTTTAATGCAGTATAACAAGACTTTGCCTTTAACAATCACATGTGATGCATCACCATTTGGAGTAGGAGCCATTTTGAGCCATGTGTTACCAAATGGTAGTGAAGCCCCTATTGCCTATTTTTCAAGAACTTTATCAAAGGCTGAACGTAACTTTTGTCAAATCGATAAAGAGGCTCTTGCTGTTGTATCTGCTGTGAAACGGTTTCATGAATATGTTTATGGATGAGTTTTTACTGTTGTTACCGACTACAAACCTTTGCTGGGGATTATAGCGGGAGACAAGCCAACCCCCGATATATTATCACCTAGAATGACTCGCTGGTCAGAGTTTTTGGCTGTGTACAATTATAAGCTGCAGCACCGCCCGGGGGAAGCCATTCCCCATGCTGACGCGTTGAGCTGTGCACCACTTCCAGAAACCGTTGATGACCCAGCCCCAACCCTTACAATGTTCCAGATTGAAACGTTACATTCACCGCCACTAACAGCTAGAGATATCGCGATCGAAACAAAATGCGATCCTATCTTAAAGCGGGTTCTTAGCTGGGTTGAATGAGGATGGCCAGTAGATCAAACCCCTGACGACTTCATTCCCTTCAAGAATCGGCAAACAGAACTTTTTTCGCAAAAGGGCTGCATCCTGTGGGGGGATAGAGTCATTGTCCCAGAGCAGTTACAACAAGCGGTATTAAAGACACTGCATGAGGGCCACCCTGGCATCGTGCATATGAAAGCGCTCGCACGAAGCTACGTGTGGTGGCCAGGCATCGACAAACAAATCGAAGTCTGGGTAAAGACTTGTTATAAGTGCCAGGAAGTTAGCAATGCCCCACCAAAAGCAACTCCGACAAATGGGAAACACCTCAGGGACCGTGGTCCCGCATTCATATTGACTTTGCGGGACCTATTAAGGGACATACATTCCCATTAACAGTGGATGCCTACTCAAACTAGCTCGATTTCCACGAAATAAAAAGTACCACAACTGAGTCCATCATCTGGAAGTTGAACAGATTATTCGCGACGCATGGACTGCCAGACGTTCTGGTATCCGACAACGGACCCCAGTTTACAGCGCTTCCTTTTGAACAATACTTAGCAGACCGCGGTATTCACCATGCGCTAACTTTGCCAGTGCACCTTGCGGCTAACGGAAGAGCTGAGCGCATGATACAGTTTGTGAAAAAAACCCTCTACAAAATGGATTATGGGGACATTGAAGATAAGATAAATAGAATCCTCCTTCCCCAACACATCACTCCGCACAGCGTCACCAACAAGACTCTCGGGGAACTATTGATGGTACGCAAACTCTTCTCCCACCTCGATCGGCTTCACCCATCTTACGAGCCAGAGAAACCCTGTGGATCTAGTGGAAAATGCCGCGAGTTCAAAATAGGTGACTTAGTTTTCGCCAGAAACCTTTCTGGCGAACCATTGTGGATCGAGGCCACTGTTATTCAAGCCACTGGACCCAGGTCGGACCGGGTGAAAACCTGCGATGGAAAAATATGGAAACGCCATATAGATCAGCTTCGCTCAAGGCTACAACCTAGTTTCCGTGACTCCGGTAACTCCCAAACTGAGGGGGGAGGGGATGTCGAAGAAACCGAATTTGAGATGGCGGAAAGCAGGAACGAAAGAAGTCGGGCGTAAGAAGTGAAGAAGGATCAGGGATGGGTTTGGCCTCGCCACAGAGGAACAACCCAACAGAGGCAAGCCCGCAAGGGCCAGAGGACAACGACGAGAACATTAGCGGCACTGAGTCTTCCAATGAGGAACCACCGGCACCCGACTTGCCCGAAAACGCCCCACCCAAACAGGCTTACGGACAAGAACCGGTAGGACAGCGTAAATCCAACAGACAGTCAAAGCAACCTTCCTACCTCAGAGATTACGTCTCTGCACCCCCCAAACGGAACCCGGGGGGAAGGGGTGTTATGAACTAATAAAACACTTCAATAAAGTTTTATCAAAAGCTTTAGAAAATAGCAGGGTTCTAACCCTGCACTTCTGATTGGCAGATAATAGTGATATTGGATTGGTCCATTCAGGAGAATCTGATTGGCTGTTCACGAGCCACTCTCATTGGTTAAGGGGGTTAACACTCCACGTCTCTTATTGGTTACTAGAGCAGCAGCTTGCCTATAAAACGGATGCTGTTGCCCTAGGGTTTTGCTCTGTTCAGAATGCTTAATAAAGAGTTTGAAGTTCACTTTTCACCGTTTCGTCTCCGTTCCTTGCGCCCATGCGCAGAACATAACAATTTCTCAGATCTCTTTGTGTTGGGAATGTGGAATAGCATTGGCTGAAGAATCCTTCTCATGCCTTCTCATTATCCACTCTTTTCAGAAAGGCTACCTACACCATTGGATGCAGTAGCTTCATAATATATTAACATGGATATGTTCCCTTTTTCAGTCTGTGCATGAGAAGCTTTGACTCCAACTACTTGAAATAGAATGATTTTTGCCCTTCCCTGCCTCTCTGACTTTCTCTATTTTTCCTCCTCTTTGCTTTCCTTTTCAGATTTATTTTCAAAGAACAAGATCTACACACAATGCATTCTGAATTAGGGAAGGGAGACATAGTGATGTAAAGGGAAGCTTAATGGTTAAAAGACACCCCTCAAACAACAACACCACTCCCCCACTCTTTGCATATGTCTTCTGATTATTAATTAGTGAATCTACTAAAACAGATGCATAGACTTACCACGACACCGTCCTTCATAATCAATGGGTGTCAGTCATGACTATTTTTGCGCTTATGTCTTGCTTCCAAAGATAACATTTCTCAAAAGTGCACCTTTAACATAAGTTAAAGCTTCTGTCTGATGCTTTCTTCCTCTCTTCTGTGTGCTCTTTTAGCTGTGTGGTATGTTAACAAAAACTCGGTTTTGAATTTAAGGAAAATCTTTTCTTTTTTCTCTATCACTTTTTCTCCCCACTTTGCCATTCCCAAACACATAATGTGCTGGTGGGCAAATTTTGAGAATCATTCCCTCCTCCCCTTTTAGTATCAACAAATAGGCCTGAAACACGTATTGATTTGACCAGCAGTGTTAAATGCAACCCGTCGAGAAAGGGGACAAGGAGAGTTGCCATAAGATACACATAATGTGTCTTCGGTGAGTTGACAAATATTGGCCACAACTTTTAGTCCTTACAGCAAACATGAGGCTTTGGTGCTGTGTAGAGAGCAAACCCAAATGCCAATTTTTGTGGTCCCTGCTGGCTGCATAATTCTTCTCCAACTGGGAGGGAAACATACCTGTAACAGGTACTGACTCTTAGAGTACATTGGCCCCTTTTTTTTTTCCCTTAGCAAGGAACTCTAAATGAAGGCTGACCACAAATTATACTGTATGAAAGTAGTTTGACAGAGGATTGCTGGGTTGATAGCTCATAGAGAGGACTGATAGATGAAAGATGTTGAGACTCTAGAAAGTGTGCAGATAAGAGCAACAAAGTTGATTAGGGGACTGGAGGCTAAAACATAGGACGAAAGGTTGCAGGAATTGGGTATATCTAATTCAATGAAAAGGATGACTAGGGGTGACATGATAGCAGTGTTCCGATATTTGAGGGACTGCCTCAAAGAAGAGAGAGTCAAGCTATTCTCCAAAGCACCTGAGGGCAGGACAAGAAGCCAAGGATGAAAACTAATTGAGGAGAGAACCAACCAATAGCCAAGGAGAAATTTCCTGACAATGAGAGCAATTAATCAGTGGAACAACTTGCCTATAGAAGTTGTGGATGCTCCAATATTGGAGGTTTTTAAAAAAAATTATTTAAGGTACATACAATTCATCTTCCATTTAACAGTGTGTCATCTGGGTACAAATATCTTGTGCGATAACAATTAAAATTTACATCCATGTTCATTACTTTGGTATTAATTCTCCATTCTAATCTAATTATCTTATTAATATACATAATATCTCTATTACTATAACACTCCCCTTCTTAACATGTTTAATTCTATAAACCTATTTTCTGTATTTCACTAATCTATAGGCTATTTCTAGCTTTCATATTTTTTTCTCTATCCATCGATAAAATAGTTCCCATATCTTGTAATATTCAGTTTGCTCCTTGTCTTTAATTGAAAGTGTTATTCTATTCATTTCTGCACATTCCAATATTTTTCTAATCACATTTTCATCAGTAAGAATCTCTTCGCTTTTCCAATTTTGAGCAAATATAATTTTGACTGTAGTTAATACATGAATAATCAAATATACTTGCTCTTTACTATAAGTTTCAGATAAGATCCCATTGGAGGTTTTTAAGAAGAGATTGGACAACTTGTCTGAAATGGTGTAGGGCTTCCTGCTTGAGCAGGAAGTTGGATTAGAAGACCTACAAGGTTCCTTCCAACTTTGTTATTCTGTCTTTCAGAAAGGAGGTGGACATCTATTTCTCCATATGGCCTCCATCTGCTAGGATTTGGAAACAGTGCAAAATGTTTCCCACTGGAAGGGAGAAGGTACACTCAAGCAAATTACTTATCTTATGGCGCCTGCTTTTACATCTCTGAAATTGGTCTGGCTTCCTTTCGGAGCCACCTCCAAAGTGTTTCTCCTTCTCTCTGTCGTCCCTGTGACACTCTTTCCTACAAGAACAAGAACAACAAAAATCATCACAATGATGGAATTCTCAATCATAACTTCAAAAAAGGCAACTATGATCTTATAAACAATGATCTCTCATCCCTTGATTGGCAATTTCTATTCTCTGGATGCAATACTGTAGAAGACCATTACAACATATTTTTACTTGAAGTCAAAAGAGTCATCAAACTATATGTACCATTAACAACTCCCAAAACCAGAAAAAAACAAATTACCCATAACAATAAGAAAGCTTCAATCCAAAAAAGAAATCATTTTGGTGGAAAAACAAATCTGGTCACATTGCCAACTTCAAAAGTCAACAGAAAAATTGATGCCACCAGATAAAAACTGAATGCACCAATTATCACATTAAACAACAAGAAAACCTCCTACGCACCAATTCCACCCACGCTTTCTACAATTTTGAAAACAACAAACTAAAAGACTCAAGATCCATCCCACCCCTGAAAGGACCTAATGGTAAAGACTGCAACAATGACACTATTAAAGACAACCTCTTTAACACATTCTTTGGCTCAGTATTTGTACACAGCAATGGATCATGCCCAGTCGAACCACAGACAACTACAATGATCTAATACATATCAATTTTACAGAAGACAATGTTGAAAAAGCACTGTGCAATCTAAAACCATCTCTATCTATTGGACCGGATGGAATATGTGCCTACTTCTTAAAAAAGCTACCCACTGCCATAGCCGAACCTCTAAGCATACTCTTTGAAAAACTTTTCAGGACCAGCTCCTTGCCAAAACTATGGTCACAAGCCACGGTCATCCCCATCTTCAAAAAGGGAGACCCCAGCCTAGTTGAAAACTACAGACCAATCTCCTTATGCTGCATCACCTGTAAAGTCATGAATCAATTATTAACCAATCCATTATTCTCCACTTAGAGACAAACAACCTACTCTGTAATAAACAATTTGGTTTCAGAAAAAAACTATCCTGTAATCTGCAATTCTTACCCTGCAAAAATATATGGACTACACAACTCAATCAGGACAAAGCAATAGACGCAATCTACATAGACTTCTGTAAAGCCTTTGATTCAGTGGTACACGACAAACTACTCCTAAAACTAAAATCTTACGGTATCTCTGGACAACTGCAAAACTGGATAGAAGCATTCCTGTCAAACAGACAACAAATGGTCAAAATTGGGAGCATCCTTTCAAATTCTGTACCTGTCAACAATGGTGTCCCCCAAGGCAGTGTTCTAGGACCAACTCTTTTCATACTCTACATAAATGACCTCTGTGATTGTATCAAGAGCAACTGCGTTCTCTTCGTTGATGATGTAAAGCTATTCAACACCACAGACAATACTGCTACCCTTCAAGAAGACCTCGACTATGTATCAGAATGGTCAAACAAATGGCAATTTCAAATCTCAACAAATAAATGCTCTGTCGTACATATTGGCAATAAAACATTCAGAAAATAAAATACAGGCTGAATAGTCAAGACCTTGTTGATGATCCAAACTCTGCCAAGGATCTTGGAGTACTCATCTCTAATGACCTAAATGCTAGAGCCAACTGTAACTACATTGCCAAAAAGGCGTTAAGAGTTTTTAACCTAATCTTATGTAGCTTTTTCTCTGGTAATATTACACTACTAACTAGAGCATACAAAACATTTGCTAGACCAATACTTGAATACAGTTCATCAATCTGGAACCCACATTACGTATTTGATATTAACACAGTTGAGAAAGTCCAGAAATATTTCACAAGAAGTGTTCTCCACTCCTCTACTCGTTGCAGAATACCTTATGCCACCAGACTTGAAATTCTAGACCTAGAAAACCTAGAACAATGCTGCCTTCGGTCTGATCTAAATATAGTATATAAAATCATATATTACAATGTCTTACCTGTCAATGAATACTTCAACTTCAACCATAACAATACAAGAGCAAACAATAGATACAAACTCAAGGTTAATCACACCAAACTTGATTGCAGGAAATAGAACCACAACACTGGTTTTTCTGTGCTCTAGCTTTGCTTCAAGCCTCACTGCCTTTGAGGAGCACTAAACTGCCCTCTGGATAATGCTGGTTAATCAGAGGGAGACAAGCACAGATGCTTTGCTTTTATTAAATATCCGCAGCCTTCCTGTTGGAAGAGGGGAGAGGGAAGCAGGAGGAAGTGTCCTCAGAACTCATGACCTCCACGTCTGTCCTTGAAGCCAATCTGTGGCTGTTGTATTTTGTTTAACTCGTGGAGGAAAGGAGACCTTTTGAAAGATTTGCCTATCAACACAAAATGAATCTTATTTAGAATAAGATGGTAAGGCAACGTGGAAAGGTTCTATTTTTGGCAAATGCTGCTAGGGGACAAAGCTACACTACACATTTATTGCTTTTGATTCTGAGTTCTTAGTCCTTTTCTTCTTTGGGAGAAGAAAGGGACAAGCAATTTATTTTCCAAAGCAATATTTCAGTATTTGAGAGGCTGCCCCAAAGAAGAGGGGGTCAAATTATTCTCCAAAGCACCAGAAAGCAAGACAAGAAGCAATGGATGGGAACTAATCAAGGAGAGAAGCAACCTGGAATGAAGGAGAAACTTCCTAACAGGGAGGACAATTAACCAGTGGAACAGCTGGCCACCAGAAGTTGTGGATGCTCCATCACTGGAGGTTTTTGAAGAAAGACTGGACAGCCACCTATCTGAAATTGTATAGGGCCTCCTGCTTGATCAGGAGGTTGGACTAGAAGACGTCCAAGACCTTCCAGCTTTATTCTGATTGACCGATTGATAAACATGCTGGTAATCTGAAACTGGCTCTAGCCAGCTATGCTGTTTAATCTCACAGAGGGGAAATAATTTATCTCTTCGGTACTTCATGGTTACATCACCATTTTATTCTGCCTTCTAACCTGAAGCCAATTTCTAAAAGAAAACTAGAGTTTTAGAAAAATATACAACCAATTCATATGTAGAATGTATGTTAGCCGCAAACAGATTTAGGAGATAACACTCAAGGCTACTGCATAGAAAACAACAAGAACATATTATTCACTTTTTTGTTTTTTCAAGCTGAGCCATAGCTGGGTTCCCCCATTGCACAATATATTTGGTTGGTTTTAATTTAGCAAGTTCTTGATTTATGTTATACATGTATTTAGTTATACAATTTGAGTCTGACAAATTCAGTAAAACTCTGAGCAGCTTGGAACATTAAAACCAGTAAAGAGTAAAACAGCGTTTTGTGAACAAAGCTAGGGTAGTTTCCATAAAAAAATAATCTATTTGGAAGAAAACCCTCCAAGAATTAGGAATATGCTTTATATTGGTGATTTTAACCAAAATTTGAGCCATCTTTCTTTTTGTGGAAGTAAGCTAAAGCTGTGCAATTTCTGTGGCTTCCAGCCCTTACTCATTCAAGGGAACTTGCTATTATTATTACAGATGTTTTTTAAAGATTGGATGTTTTAAATTATTCACCTCGTAGATTCCATATGGATTGGGATACTATATAAATCATGTCAGTAATATTACATTAAAATTAAAGAAACATAAATCCATATACATGTCACCAGAGCCCTATTTTACTTTACTTATGATAAAAGAATGTTTTTTTAAAAAAACGCTGTTAGAACTCAGCACTCAAATGGGATAAAGGCAATTTTTGACCTTGTTTTCATATTGTTCCTAGTATTAAAAAACCTTAACATGAGTTTTATTAATTTGCTCAGTGGGGGAAATGCAATTTTGTTTTCTACTTTCTGTGCTTTCCCCCCATTTTCCTTTTAATTAAAATTCCATTAACTTCTTTCACATAGGAAAGAGAGAGCGCAAGAGACCAATTGTGATAAACAAAGAGTTATTATTTTAAATACTTGCATTATATAGTGCTTGAAGATATACTCAAAAATGTTAGAGATTTTCACATGTGCTTTCTCCATTGCTCCTTTAAAACCAAATATCATCCTCTTAACTCATTGTTGAAAATCAGTTTGGTGCACTGCTAAAACACCAGTCTAAAACAGAGAGACTAATTTGCAGTTGTGTCATATGAATGAAACTAACTGGGAGATATTGATCCAGTCTCTGGGAAGGGAAAGAAGAAGAAGGAGGAGGAGGAGGAGGAAAAAGAAGAAAAAGAAAGAAGAGGAGGAAGAGGAAGAAGAAGAAGAAGAGGAGGAGGAGGAGGAGGAAGAAGAGGAGGAAAGGAAGGAGGAAGAGGAGGAGGAAGAAGAGGAGGAAGAGGAGGAGGAAGAAAAGGAAGAAGGAGGAAGAGGAAGAAGAAAGAAGAAAGAAGAAAGAAGAAAGAAGAAAGAAGAAAGAAGAAGAGAAGAGGAAGAGGAAGAGGAAGAGGAAGAGGAAGAGGAAGAGGAAGAGGAAGAAGAAGAAGAAGAAGAAGAAGAAGAAGAAGAAGAAGAAGAAGAAGAAGAAGAAGAAGAAGAAGAAGAAGAAGAAGAAACAATTGTAGGGATTGATCCAGGCAGTCACCAAGAATTAAAAATGATCCAAAGGTACAAAAGCCAACCAACCAACCAACCAACTCACTTATAAAAGTGAATCATGCAGCATATTGCACCAGTTATAAATATATTCAGCACTTCATACATGGGAAAGTAAAACAGTTCTTTCCTGGCCATTATGATGATTAAAAATAATTGACCACAAAGGATATACAGTAGATCATTAAGAATTTTTTTCTTTATCACCTACAGTAGATATACCATCATAAACCATGAGCCACAGTGGTTAGAGTGCAGTACTGCAGGCAACTTCTGCTGATGGCCGGCTGCCTGTAATTTGGCAGTTTAAATCTCACCAGACTCAAGGTTGACTCCCATCCTTCTGAGGTGGGTAAAATTGTTGGGGCAAAATGCTAACTCTGTAAACCACTTAGAGAGGGCTATAAAGCACTGTAAAGCAGTATATAAGTCTAAATGTTATTGCTATAAGGACTTCAAGCACACTCTTCAATTTATCTCAGTAAGAAAGGATAAATATAAATAAATACAAAAGAGCAATAAACAGTTATGTTGATCATGAATAAACAGCCTAAGTAACTTGTGTGAATCAGACATATCAACTGATCTTAATTTGCAATTTGATTTAAGGGCATGATGGAATTCATACTGCCGAATTCCTCCTGTGCCTAGCTTTGGTTTGATCAAGGTACCTGAGAATATCTGCATGATCATAGGTTCACTGCATCTTCAAATTCACTCAAAGGTTCTTGATTTGCTATATCACATTTCTTCAGTGAGTCGAATCCAATCTTTGATTGGAAGCATGGATCAGACTTGCCCTCAAATTACCTCCAGCACACAGTTCTTGTAAGGAATAATTTCTTGACATTTAACAACAGGAAAAATCAACAAACTCCTGAGAATTCTAGTACCATTCATGAAAACGATGGCTAACTTTGAAACTCTCAGGTGCTGTTTGGGTCTTTGTGGTTTCAAAGTCAATGTAACAGTGGTGTTCTTTCTATCCATTAGCAGGGGGAAGCCAACTAGTCCCTTCCTCCTCCTCCTCCTCCTCCTCCTCCTCCTCCTCCTCCTCCTCCTCCTCCTCCTCCTCCTCCTCCTCCTCCTCCTTTGTGCCATATCCATCATTGGATGTTGGTGATCATGTTGGCGATCCTATTTTTATCAACAGCTGCATGAAAAAGTACTGTTGAGCTTTGTCCAAACCAGTCCCTTAGATTTTGAAGTCATGATGTTCTTCTGCCTGGACCTCGTTTGCCTTCAATTTTTCCCTGGAGGATTAAGTGGTGTATGCCATATTTTTCCAGGTGTTGCATCGCATGTCCAAAATATTCTAACTTTCACTCAACTAGCCTTGGTTGATCTAAAAGTCTACTCAAGGTCAGTTCAGAGTTGTACTTATCTGGAAGACCACCCAAATATTTGACAGCTGTTTCTAGGACTAACAAAATTAAAAAAGTAAATAAAGTAGAAGAAGATAATGATAAATTAATTCTATGGCATATAAAGAGAATGTTCCATGAATTCATCAGGGGCCACATTTGTTCTGAAGGATACATTACAATGTCTATGAAGAGTCTCAACCATCCAGGTCATGGTTGTCTCAGAGGTTCTTTTTCCAAAAGGCAACTGGGCTTTCTTTGTTTTGTCTTTTGAAAACATTAAGCTTCTTATCCAAGAAGCTTCTTCAGTTTAAAATGACAAAAGAACTGGCGGGTAATAGGATTTATATAAATAGTATATGTGATATAATCCATATCATCCATAATTGAACAAGCTTCTTGGATTAAAAATAAAACATTTTCAGAACAAAACAGAACAACAGAGTTGAAAGGGACTTTGGAGGTCTTCTAGTCCAACCTCAATCAGGAAACCCTGTACCATTTTAGACAAATGGCTGTACAGTCTCTTCTTAAAAAACTCCAATAATGGAGCATCCACAATTTCTTGAAGCAAGCTGTTCCCAATGTATAATTGTTCTAGTTGTCAGGAAATTTCTCCTTATTTCTAGGTTGCTTCTCTCCCTGATTACTTTCCATCCATTGCTTCTTCTGAAGGCAGATGGTTCCATTGCTTAATTCAACATAAAAAAACCCCAAGAAAGTCTTTTAGTTGCCTTTTAGAAAAAGGACCTTTGGGATGCATTGCAATGCTTACATATTATGTGAAAAGAATATCAACAGCTACATACCCACACCATAGACACATTCACGATACACGCAGATCTACACCTACATGCCATTACATAAAGGAATATTTCTTCTTTTTTTCTAAAGTGCACTTCAGAATGCTTTTCTAAAAACAGATGAAACGGGGAGAATCTACTTGATATTTATATTTGGCAGGGCTACCATCAGCTTGCTCAATCCTCATCCATTGGTTATATTTTTATTTGGATCCTTGCAGTGAGTAGGAAGTTGGATTTAATTCAGCAGTCCCTTCCAGCAATATGACTCTGCTTTGGGAACACAATCTCACCCTCGTGTCCCCAGTTAATCATCTGCGTGATTCTGAGGAGTGTTAAAAGCCAGAGTCATATTTGGTTAACCGAAGTGTTAAGAGACAGAAAGAAAAGTCTGATCTTTTTTTTTTTTTTTTTACTTGCAAACAAGTTTGCTGTTGCAACGCCAATCAAAGGCAGCCAAATCAAATTAATGTCATCTAAAGGGTGAAAGTGAATTAATTATCTCACACATGGTACTTTGGTATTAATTCAGAGAACTGACTACTTTTGTGTCATCATCTAATTGCCAAATGGCAATAACCTTTAAAAAAAAATTAGGTTCCTATTAAATGCTGTTTAAGTCATGCTAATTTGGTGCTCACTCTGCGTTGTGCTTTTTCAGCTCAGAGAGCAGATCTTGGAGATGCTTAATGGCTTTGGAGGTACAGAAGGCTCGTTCTCACCATGAGGAGGAAAGTCGTGTCATGATTAGAATGGGCCCTAGCCATCAATGTTTTGGCAGGGCAGAGGGCAAGAGAAATAATATTAGCCCAGTTGATATGCTTGAATAATTGAAGAACATTCCACATTTCTAAAGGCTAAAAGAATAACAGAATAACAAAGTTGCAAGAGACTGTAGAGCAAGGCTCCTCAAACTTGGCAAGTTTAAGACTTGTGCACTTCAACTTCCAGGATTCCTGAACTAACATGACTGGGGGAGGAATTCTGGGAGTTGAAGTCCACAAGTCTTAAAGCTGTCAAGGTTGAAGACTCTTGCCTTAGAGGTCAAGTCCAATTCCCTCCTCAGTCAGGAAATCCTATACCATTCCAGACTATTAGTAGAATGCACGGGAAGTGATTTGTTACTGGCCAATGATAAAGCCAAAAAAAATATATGGCCTTATTCTGGCAGTTTAAGGTTTGAGCTGAACAAAAAATACATAAATGAGGTTGAATCTGTGGAAGAAAAAAACAAAAACAAAACTAATTTTTCACTTTTGGTGAATTGGTCAAAATCTCTTCTTAAAACCTCCATAACTTCTGGAGGTAAGTCCACTGATTAATTATTTTTTCTAACTGTCAAGAAATTTCTCCTTAATTCTAGGTTGCTTCTCGCCTTGATTAGTTTCCACCCATTGCTTCTTGTCCTGTCCTCAGGGGCTTTGGAGAATAGCTTGGCTCCATCTTCTTTGTGGCAGTCCTTTAGATATTGGAACACTGCTACCATGCCACCCGCAGTCCTTTTTAAAAATTAAACTAGACATATCCAGCTCCAGCAACTGTTCTTTATATGTTCTAGCCTTCAGTCCCCTAATCATCTTTGTTGCTCTTCTCTGCACTCTTTCTAGGTTCTCAACATTTTTTTTTATATCTTGGTGACCAAAACTAGATGCAATAGTCTAAGTATGGTCTTACCAAGACATTCTAAAGTGGAATTAACACTTCTTGTGATCTTGATTCTATTGCTCTGTTAATGCAGCCTAAGACTGCATTGGCTTTTTTGGCAGCTGCAGCACACAGCTAGCTCATGTTTCAGTGATTGTCTTCTAGGACTCCAAGATCCCTCTTGCAATTACTTCTGTTGAGCCAGGTGCCATCTATTCTATACTTGTGCATTTGGTTTTTGTTACCTAAAGGTAAAATCTTACTTTTCTCTACACTGAATTTTATTGTGATAGATAGATAAGTAGATAGATGGGAGGGAGGGAGGGAGGGAGGGAGGGAGAGAGAGACAGAGAGAGACAGAGAGAGAGAGAGAGAGAGAGAGAGAGAGAGAGAGAGAGAGAGAGAGAGAGAATAACTTTATTGTCACTTTGATAGGACCCAGTGTTCAAGTCTATCAAGATCCTTGTATCTTGAGCCTTTCTTTGGAAATTTAAGGAGATGTTATGAAAACTGTATGGTTTATTCATTATGTTCCCATTTCTCTTCTCAATTTCTCATTTGTTTCCATAATTCAGCCTTTCCCAAATTCAAGGATAGTCATATCCACCCTATACTATCTATGGGATTTGTTCTATCAGTGGTTAGATAATAGACGTAGAAGTTAGAAGTTGAAAGATTATTAATATGTATAAATAAATAATATTACTACTACTATTACTACGTAAAAGTAAATTGACCCAGATAATACAATGGAGTGTTTTTTTTTTAACCATGGTAAGCTAATTTTGGGGGGCCATCTGTAAGTTTTCTTCTCATCTTCCCTTCAAAAGAGAAAGAAACGGTACCCCTAATTTTGAATCATCATACTACCCACTGTCTACCAGTGTGGTGAAATTTCCAGCTTGACCGGAAGGAGGGTTAAGAAGGGACTGAGTTTGGAGTCCTTGTACTGCAGGATCTCCTCCCTGATCCCCCGAAAAAAATCTTTGAAGCCTTATCTGTCTGTTCCCAAGGGAATGCAATCAAGTCTGTCTGAGGTTCTTGTGAATGTAATTGACTAGTAATAAAACGTCTGCTGAGACAAGTAGCTCTGGTTGCTTTCACCCAACAACCTGCAGATTAAAGCAATAAAACAACTCTGGATATAAAAGAGAACAGCCCTGGATTAAGGACTGATTTAAATCAAGATAACCAAATGGTAGAAGGGAATAATGTGGGACGAATTAATGTCAAACAGCAGGATTTCCTCACTACTGTTACTTGAAAATGAACAGATGCCAAGCATCCAGGTAAACATCAATAGGCACATGGCATATACTAAAAAAACAAAACAAAAGCAAAAACCTCAGTTTTCTGATGCACTTTTCACTAGCAGACTACAAAGGTACCTCAGACTAGTGTCACTTTTAAATTAATCGAGTCCCACGTTGCATACAAAACAAAACAACTTCATTGTGCAGGGAAGGTAGCTCTGAGTTGTAAAATGAAGTATTTCTCTCTGGGGAACTCATTATCTTTTAGGGCTATTGCCTTGAAAAAAAATCAGTGTTTTGTGGGAGTCTCTATGGTTAAACTGGGAGAAAATTAAAAGACAATGTTATTTGAAAATTCCAGTCTGGCTATCGACTATTGAAGCATTTTCTTATCCTATAATATACAAAAAGGAACAAACAGTTAGATATGGTGAAATATTGAATGAAAAGGGTGAACTTAAATCTATACAAAAACTAGAGGAACAAGGTGTAAAGATGAATTTATTTTCATATGCGCAAACACTTTCAAGGTATGATAAAGATTCTAAAACAGGTTTCTATGATAAACTGACTGACTTAGATAAGATTTTGACAGGTACTGATGAAAAGATGATAAAAAAATTGAATGGATATTTACTAGAAATTAAACTAGAAGAAGAACAAGTTAAAGAAACTATGATTGTTTGGGAGAAGAATTTTGGATATGGGATTGATCTAGAGAAATGGCAAAAATTGTGGTCTCAAAATTATAAAATGACAATGTCAACAGCATATAAAGAAAATTTGTATAAGATGTTTTACAGATGGCACTTTCCCCCAACAAGAATAGCAAGAATGTTTAAGAATAAATCCAAAAAATGTTGGAAATGTCATCAGATACCTGGCTCGTATTACCATATATGGTGGACTTGTGGGGATGCTAAAAAATACTGGACTAAAATCCACACGTGGTTGGAAAAAAATGACAAAAAAGCATATAGATTTGAAACCAGAAATAGTTTTTATTGGGAATTTTACCTGAAATATATAGTAAAGACTTGAAATACCTGATTGTAAATGTATTAACAGCGGCTAGGATTGTATTTGTTAAAAAGTGGAAAAATGAGAAAATACAATCACAGGAGGAAATCATTAAGAAAATATTGGAATGTGCTGAAATGAGTAGATTGACATTTGAAATTGGAGAACAAGATGATAAACAATTGTATAAAATTTGGGATCTATTCTATTAATGGTTAGACAATAAAATATAGTAATGAAATATGTAGACTTTTAGAAAATAATATATATATAAAACGATGTATTCTTTTCTTATTATATCAACAAAATGATTCTAGGATAGATCTGGGATGATAATACGAGTTGTCATAAAACAAATTACCGTATATACTCGAGTATAAGTCGACCCGAATATAAGCCGAGGCACCTAATTTAACCACAAAAAACTGGGAAAACTTATTGACTCGAGTATAAGTCGAGGGTGGGAAATGCAGCAGCTACTGGTAAATTTCAAAAATAAAAATAGATGCCAATAAAAACTTTCACTAGGACAGTTGAGAATAAGTTTGATGTTCACAATTTCCTCTTTGAAAGAGACCAGTAAATAGGGAACAAGAAGATGAAGAAAAAGAAGTGTGTTTTTTCATACTTTTCACACTGAAGTGAACAAAAATGGCATCATAGGAACAAGCTTATTCTCAGCCCAAAGGTTTGTTTCTGATTTCTTCCCTGATTTAAGGGAAATTTGGGAAACGATCTCACTATCATGAAAGGTTTGATTGATTCACTAACCCAAAAGATGATGATGATGACAGTGGTAGGCAGGAGTCACTCTCTCCCTTGCAAGAAAAAACCAAGAGCCGTTCTTATGATATCTCTCTCTCTCCCCCTCCTCCCCCTCCTCCCGAGTGGACTGAAAGCAGCTGGAGCTGAGGAAATGAAGCTGAGTGGAGCGACCTCGGCTCGCGTTGCTTTTTCAGCCTAGAGTTCAGAAAAGCCTCCCCCTCCCATGCTTAAAAGTTGCAAAGGAAACACGGAAGCAGGGAAGCGGCTGCCCAGCTTCGGAGCTCCACACCACTTTTTTTTCAGAGGGGAATCTGACTCGATTATAAGCCGAGGGGTTTTTTTTCAGCACAAAAAATGTGCTGAAAAACTCGGCTTATACTCGAGTATATACGGTAAGTAAAATATGATCATTTTAGAAAACATGAATGAATAAAAGTATAGTCCAACGATTGATTAATAATGATATTAATGTGTTGGGGCTCCGCGTTTGGATTCTGCTCCTGTGGCAGATATGAGTTCAAGTGATGAGGACATGGCAGCAAAATATGAGCCGGCATTGCTTAGTGATTGGGATAGTAACCAGGATGGGGAGATAGATGTAACAAGGGAAGATAGACCTGAAATAATAGAGTTGTCAGGACCTTTAAGTATCTGGGGATATATTTGACAGCAAGATGTAGCACATTAAAAGAGAATAATTATATTAAACTCAAACAACAGATAGCTACAGATTTGAAGAAGTGGGAAAACTTGCAATTGTCATTAATAGGGAGAATTTCAACAATCAAGATGAATATTTTACCTAGAATTTTATTTTTGTTCCAAACAATACCAATTAGGCTTGGAAAAAACTATTTTGAAGATTTAAATAAAATCATGTTGAAGTTTATATGGCAAGGTAAAAAAGCGAGAATAAAGCTAAAGCTTTTGCAAGACGCTAGAATTAGAGGAAGTTTTGGCCTGCCTAATTGGGAATTGCATGATCAAGCTGCAAATTTGATGTGGGTCAAAGAATGGATAACATTAAGAAAGCATAGATTGTTGACATTAGAAAGGCATGATCTGCTGTTGGACTGGCATGCTTTTTTATGGTATAAGGGAACTAAAACACAGGGTTATTTTAGAAGACATTATATGTGGGAGTATTTGTGGTTAAACTGGGAGAAGATAAAAAGACAGTGTTATTTGAAAATTCCAGTTTGGTTATCGACTATTGAAGCATTTTCCTATCCTATAATTTATAAGAAGGAACAAACAGTTAGATATGGGGAACTTTTGGATGAAAAGGGTGAACTTAAATCGATACAAAACTTAGAGGAACAAGGTATAAGGATGAATTGGTTTTCATACGCGCAAATACATTCAAGGTATGATGAAGATTCTAAAACGGAGGGATTCTATGATAAGCAGACTGATTTAGATAAGATCTTGATGGGTACTGATGAGAAGGTGATTAAAAAATTATATGGTTATTTACTGGGAATGAAATTAGAGGAAGAACAAGTCAAAGAAACTATGATTGTTTGGGGGAAGAATTTTAGATATGGGATTGATCTAGAGAAATGGCAGAAATTGTGGTCTCAAAATTATAAAATGACAATGTCAACAGCATATAAAGAAAACTTGTATGAGATGTTTTACAGGTGGCACTTTCCCCCGACAAGAATAGCAAGAATGTTTAAGAACAAATCTGAAAAATGCTGGAAATGTCATCAGATACCCGGCTCGTATTACCATATGTGGTGGACTTGTGAGGACGCTAGAAAATATTGGACTATAATTCGCATGTGGTTGGAAAAAATGACAAAGAAACACAGACTTGAAACCAAAGATCTTCTTATTGGGAATTTTACCTGATATATATAGTAAAGATTTGAAGTACCTGATTATAAATGTATTAACAGCGGCTAGGATTGTATTTGCTAAAAATTGGAAGAATGAGAAAATACCATTACAGGAAGAAATTATTAAGAAAATATTGGAATGTGCTGAGATGAGTAGATTGACATTTGAAATTAGAGAGCAAGAAGATAAACAATTTTATGAAATTTGGGATTTTTTTTTATCAATGGTTAGATGATAAAATACAATAATAGAATATTTAGAATGCTAGACAGTAAGGAATATCTTTATTTTGCTATTTTGCTATTATTTTGTTATTCGACATTATATTTATAAAGGGTTTTTTAGGATTGATTTGATATGATTATACGATTTGTTATAGAGTAAACCGGTTTAAAGTATTGTTAGCTCATAAAGCATGAATGATTAAAAGTATAGTCAAAAACTTTTTTTTTTTTTAGTGATATTGGGATATATGGGTTTGGATTGACAATATGAGTTGTTATGTAACATAATTGTAATTGAGACTACAGAATGAATGCACAAAAATGATGAACCAACTGACACACTGGATGTACATATAAGAGTTGATGTTTTTATGTTTTGTTTGTCTTGTTTGTTTGTAGAAAATTAATAAAATCTTTTTTTTTTTAAAAAAAGAGTTGTCAGGACCTTCGACCTCCTCTGGTTCTTTATCTGATCAGCAACCGGGAATGGCTGATAGGGAAGGCAGGAGAGAGTTTTCCAGCAGAGATGAGAATTTGGAAAAATTATGGTTAGACATAAGAAACAGAAGGAGGCTAAGAAGACAAATCCAGTTAGAAAGGAAGCATAGAGCTGGTCAATAATTAGGGAAATTAGCACGCTTGATTAGTGAATAAAAGGACACAGCTGGGCTGGTGGAATTCGCCAGAAGCAAAGTGACTAATTGGGAGTGAAGATATGCAGCAAACTATCTGAGGCTTGTGATTTACTGCCACACCAAGGTTGCCGGACAGAGTGGGGATTTATTGCTGTGTATTGGACTTTACTCCAGCCGTTCTTTTGTGGGGGTTTGTTTTGGATTTGAATTAATTCTGAAACAGCTACTTTTTGTTTTGCTCACCTGAAATTGAAGGGTAGACATAACATTAATGTATTTAATATATTGATTGAAAATACGAGATTATATACAATGTAATTATAATTGAAGACTATGAAATGGAAGCACAAAACAATTTGTAAACCAACCGACACACTGTATGTACATATATGGAAGATGATTTGATGTTTTTATGTTTTGTTTGTTTATGTTTGTTTTAAAAACCAATAATTTTTTTTTTAAAGAAAACCAGTGTTTTGTAAGCAAGGAGCATGGGACAACCCATTGCTATTTCTGCAGCATTTGTTCTATCAGAGCCTGCTTTTCCACGATGTGGAGAAAAATGGACCCTGCAAGAATAAAAAAAACTTATTTTGAAAAAAGGAAGGGAGGGAGGGAAGAGGAATACGTAGGAAGAAAGCAATAAGTGGAAAACTAGGAGAAAGGAAGGAAAGAAGGAAGGAAGAATAGTAAGGGAGCAATAAGAGGAAAACTAGGAAGGAAGGAAGGAAGGAAGGAATTAAGGAAGGAAGGAAGGAAATAAGGGAGCAATAAGAGGAAAACTAGAAGGGAGGGAGGAAGGAAGGAAGGAGGGAATAGGGAGGAAGGAAGCATTAAGTGGAAAACTAGAAGGAAGGAAAGAAGAAGGAGAAATAGGTAGAAAGGGAGTAATAAGAGGAAAACTAGGAAGGAAGGAAGGGAGGGAGGGAAGGAGGAGGAATAGGTAGGAAGGGAGCAATGTAGAAAATTAGAAGGAAGGAAGGAGAAATAGGTAGAAGGAGTAATAAGAAGAAAACTAGAAAGAATCAAGGAAGGAAAGAAGGAACAAAGGAACAAAGGAGGAATAGGAAGGGAGCAATAAGTAGAAAATAAAAGGAAGGAAGGAAGAAGGAATAGTAGAAAGGGAGTATAAGAAGAAGAAAACTAAAAGGAAGGAAGGAAGGAGGAATAGGTAGGAAGAGAGCAAAAGGGAAAATTGGGAAGAAAAGAAAGAAGGAAAGAAAGAAAAGGAAGAAAATCACAACTGACATAGGAAACGGCTTCAGAAGTACAGATCTTGAAAATTAGTTATCTTAATGGCCCAGAATTGCTATTGGTGACCGAAGGAGGTGTTAAGCCTGTGTTCCCCAACCAGGGTTAAGGAGACAAGCTAAACAGAATGTGCAGCATTAGTCAGATAGGCACACAGATAAATAAGTAAGATAAGCTTGTATGTTTGTTAACATACAGTAAAAATAACAGATATGCTTGTGCTATCAAAATATAGTTTATTCCATTTAGAGTTTATAGCATAGCCAAATAACAGTCCATTAGTCATGTATCATTTTAGTCAGTCCATTCAAGGATATTCAATTAGCAAAAGTCCGTGTAGAATATCCAATGTCAGTTCACTTACAAATAAATCAGTCCTCTCTCTCTCCCTTTCCAGTAGGAGAGGAATGCAGTCTTGAATCCATCCAGTAATTAGAGATCATAAAGCCAGAGAGAGTAAGCTGCCGTGCCTTGCTTCTTTATGGTGCTTTCACAACCACTCCTTTAATTACATTCCTACAGTTAAAGTTGCAGACACTTTAACTAATAAACTATGATAACATATGTTAGGGATAACATTGTTTACCCTAACTGGTTTAGGTAAAATAATAACTAAGTAATCATAGTTTGTATGTTAAAGTGTCTGCAACTTTAACTGTGGGATAGTAATTAAGGGAGTGGTTGTGAAAGCACTTTAAAAGAAGCAAGGCTGCAGCTTGCTCTCTCTCTGGCTTTGATGATCCCTGATTACTGCAAGGACTCAAGACTGCATTGCTCGAACGGGAGAGAAAACAAAGGACTGACTTGTAAGTGAACTGACATAGGATATTCTAAACGGATTTTGCAAACTGAATATCCCTGAATGGACTGACTAAATGATACATGACTATTGGACTGTTATTTTGACTATGCTATGAACTCATAATGGAATAAACTATATTTTTGATAGCACAAGCGTATCTGTCATTTTTACTGTATGTTAATAAACATACAAGCTTAGCTCACTCATTTATCTGTGTGCCTATCTGACTAACGCTGCACATTCTGTTTAGCTTGTCTCCCTAACCCTGGTTGGGGAAACCAGGCTTAACAACATATTTATTCTTTTACTTAAACCAGTTAGGGTAAACAATGTTATCCCTAACAGGAGGTATTAATGTTCAGCAGCTTCTTGCATTACAGACTGAAATTGCTAAAAATCTGTTGCAGATTTTTTTTTTCAGCAGCAGTTTCAAGTTGCTTGGTGAAGGGAGAAAGACAATTGAGACAGACAGAGATTTCAATGAACCAATAAATATGAAACAGTCACCACACACAGAATAGATATTAGGTGAGTTCTGCTAAAATGGTCTCTGCAGGGGAATTAAGATTGCTGCCTCCTCTTAAACATTTTTAAATTCTCTCTCTCTCTCTCTCTCTCTCTGTGTGTGTGCTCCATGGATGACCTTGTAAAACAGGATTGGGTTGAAATAATCACTTATAAGTGTCAATCTGACTTTTCTTTTTCTTTTTTGATTCTCCTAAGGTAACCCATGACAGTAAAACCAAAGACAGATTGCAGCCTTGCCTTAAAAAAAAAAAAAAAGGAAAAAATGAATGAAAGGCAAGTAAAGTCTTTTCTTGTGGGTGTTTGGACATGTGTGTGTGTGTGTGTGTGTGTTTTAGACATGGGAGGGAGACACAAAGGCTCAAATTAATATATTTAGCTCTTTAAAGATATTCTTTTTAATAAAGATATTCTTTTTACTTTTTTAATCGTCTTGTTTATTTTACTGGAGAGGTTGGATATCTAAGCCATGCAGTTCTAGTGATGGGCTAAATCAGGGCTGGTCACCTCATTATTTTCTGCATTTTTTGTTGACTTACTTCCTTCCTTCCTTCCTTCCTTCCTTCCTTCCTTCCTTCCTTCCTTCCTTCCTTCCTTCCTTCCTTCCTTCCTTCTTTCCTTCTTTCTTTTCTTTCTTTCTCTCTTTTACCTTTTCCTTTCTTTCTTCCTTTTTATCCTTCCCTCCCTCCCTCCCTCCCTCTCTCCCTCTCCCTCTCCCTCTCTCTCTCTCTCTCTCTCTCTCCTTCTTTCTCCACCCATGTCAGCACATCTATATACAATTCTTTAAGAAACAGGATTCCAGAGAAGAACCTGGCTACTTTTTGTCAGAAATCTGAAATGGCTGCCTGTTAATGAGGCTGTTGAAATCAGGCTGGGAGTTACAGGAAACAAGTAAATAATTGTTTTGTCCAACTTTGGGAGAATTAGTTAAGAATAATTTAAGAAATGGGGAAGAACAAAAAGAAAGAAGGGGCCAAGAGCTAGCATAAGAACTGGTCCTCCCCCCCCCCCGAGTCTCTGCAGATGTCAATAAAGATCCATAGAAAATAAAAACTTAAAATTGCTGTTGCACCAGAAAAATCTCCAAGTACTTTGTCTACCTTGTAGGAGGCTGATCTTGAACATGTACAGGGAGTCTGTTTATCAGGCACACAGGTCTCCTGAGTACATTCAAGGTCAAAGCACTACAACTCAGAAAGGATTGTGCTGAAGTGCTCTACTCAGCTGTTTTTTTTTAGCAAATGGTTTTATGTTGTTTAGAATTTAACTCCTCTCTGCTGCTCAGAATTCCAGCAGTGCTCTCGGGTGTAATAGCAATAGTATTTAGACTTATACACCACTTTTACCACCACCACTACCCTCTAAGCAGTTTATAGAGTCAGCCTCCTTCCCCCCAACAATCTGGGTCCTCATTTTATCCACCTCGGAAGGATGGAAGGCTGAGTCAAACTGGAGCCCGTCAGGATTGAACTGTTGACAGTTGGCAGAGTTAGCCTGCAAGGCTGCATTCTAACCTCTGGGGAGGAAATGAGAAGGAAGGAAGGGCAATAGCAGTACCACTTAGACTTATATGCCGCTTCACAGTGCTTTACAGCCCTCTCTAAGCAGTTTACAGAGTCAGCCTATTGCCCCAACAATCTGGGTCCTCATTTTACCCACCTCAGAAGGATGGAAGGCTGAGTCAACCTTGAGCCTGGTGAGATTTGAACTACCAATTTATTTTTTATTTGTCAATTGCTTACAAGATAATAGGTATAAGTAAAAACATAGTTATGAATACATGGATACATTTAAGAAAAATTAAAAAAAAATATAAAAGAAACAATAGGACAGGGACGGTAGGCATGTTGGTGCGCTTATGCATGCCCCCTACCGACCTCTTAGGAAAGGAGTGAGGTCAATAGCAGACAGTCTAAGGTTAAAGTTTATGGGGTTTGGGGAAGAAACAGACAGAGTCAGGTAGAGTATTCCAGACCACTCTGTTGACCACTCTGTTGCTAAAGTCGTATTTCCTGCAATCAAGTTTGGTGTGATTAACCTTGAGTTTGTATCTATTGTTTGCTCTTGTGTTGTTATGGTTGAAGCTGAAGTATTCATTGACAGGTAGGACATTGCAATGTATGATTTTATATACCATACTTAGATCGGACTGAAGGCGGCATAGTTCTAGGTTTTCTAGGTCTAGAATTTCAAGTCTGGTGACATAAGATATTCTGCAACAAGTAGAGGAGTGGAGAACTCTTCTTGTGAAATATTTCTGGATTTTCTCAACTGTGTTAATATCAGATACGTAATGCGGGTTCCAGACTGATGAGCTGTATTCGAGTATTGGTCTAGCAAATGTTTTGTATGCTCTAGTTAGTAGTGTGATATTACCAGAGAAAAAGCTATGTAGAATTAGGTTAACAACTCTTAATGCCTTTTTGGCTATGTAGTTACAGTGGGCTCTAGCACTTTGGTCATTAGAGATGAGTACTCCAAGATCCTTGATAGAGTTTAGATCATCAACAAGGTCTTGACTATTCAGCTTGTATTTTATTTTCTGATTTTTTTTGCCAATATGTAGGACAGAGCATTTATTTGTTGAGATTTGAAGTTGTCATTTGCATTTGCAGGCAGCTGGCAGTCAACAGAAGTAACCTGCAGTACTGCACTCTAAACACTGCACTCATGCATTGGATGTATGCTAAATGGCCAGAATTCAACCATCCCATCTGTCTTTGTAAAATTCCTGAATAAAGGGAATCATATCTTCAACACCACTCTAACCCAAAATGTATATTAAGATACATGCGTCTTACATCATGGTAAGAAACACAGATGATCTAAAAATTACCAGGTAGTCCTCGACTTACAATAGACTTACAATAGTTAATTTAGCAAATAACAGCCCTGAAAACGTGACTTAGGACCCTCTCTCATAGTTAACAACCTTTGTAGCATCCCCCAGGGTCAGGTGATCAAAATTCAGGTGCTTTGGCAGCTGGCTCCTCTTGATGAGGTCAAGATCACATGATCAGGGATCACATGATTCCCTTTGGTGACTTTCTGACTAGCCAAGTCAATGGGGGAAGCCAAATTCACTTCACAACTGGGTTGCTAACTTATCAGTTGCAACAATTCACTTAACAACAGGAAAAATTGTAAAATGAGGCAGGACTTAACAAATGTCTCACTTAACAATAGAAATGAAATAGAAAAGCAAAAAAAAAATTTGGATGAAAGTGCATATATGATTAAGAAAAAATGTTAAGGCAGCATATCAATTATAAGCCAGAACTATTTTTGTTAGGCATACTACCAGAAAAAAAAACATGACAAAGGAAATATGACAGCAGCAAAAATTGTATTTGCACAATACCGGAAAAATGAGGAAACACCTACACGAAGAAGATATAATTTTTTTAAAAAAATTAGACGGTGAAGAAATGGACAAACTAACACTGAAGATAAAAGAAAAAGAAGACACAGAAAACAGTGGAACTTCGAGTCACGACTTTAATCCGTTCCAGGACTTTGGTGACAACCCAATTTGGAAACATGATCAACTGCGCATGTATGGACAAGAAAAATAGCGCAGCAGGGAAAATTGCTGCAGCTGTGTTTGATCGCCACCCGAAGATGTGTTCGCAACCAGAAGCAAAACTTTTCTGAAAATTCTGGTCGTTACCCGATTTGGTCATGGACAGAAGCATTTGAGACCCGAGGTTCCACTGTATTTTTTGAACTTGGGACTTGTTTTATCAGTGGTTGGATAACAGAAGTAGAAAGTAGGATTCCTAAAAGTATTTGTGTGTAAGCAAACTGACTCAGATCGTACGCTATTTACACTGATAGGCCCACCCATCCTTTTGCTATCCCATCCTATATATCTCACATTTTTGCTCGCTTGCCCTCTCCTATGCAGCACGGCTGATTTTTTACGCTTTGCCTGCTCTACTCGCTGCAGTTGCCACGCACAGGAAATCCCTGTGTTTTTGCAGCTGCACGAAACAGGTGTGTGCATGTGCATGTTCAAATTTTTGGTTCTGCACTAGGTGAACCAGTTGTTACATTATGTGCAGCCCACCTCTGGCTATTTACCAAGCACTTATTCTATGTAAAGAGAAAATATATCAATAAATTAAAAAGAAATTTTGGGATCAGTGGGTGGATCTAAGTTGAGGACTACCTGTCCTATCAAGACACTGTCTTTTTCATTCTAACTTTTGCAAAAAATAAATAAATAAAAATCCCAAGATAAAATTTCTCTGGCAGAGCTTTAAAAGGAACGTGTTATTTAAATGCACACCAGTACACCATCTTGCAGTGGTAAAAACTAAGAGGGTTCTTTTTTTTAAAAAAAAATTCTCCCCCTCCTTTCTTTGTCACCAGTAGTGCAGAAACTTGCTGTTTCTCATCACTCTAATCTGTCCCAGCAATGAAAGACACTACCGGGGCCAGCTTGGCAATGGAAAGATCCAGATGCTAAGCTCCAGGTCTAATTTCTCTACTGGTGGCATCTGGGAATCTCCTTCTCTCCCTTGCTTTGGTTTGGCAGATGGGATTAACTCTCAGCAAGCCAAGAAAACGCTTTTCTGTAGCAAATTGCGAGCTCCGTTCCATCCTGCAAAGGCTGCCAGACTGAGATTTTCTAATTGAGAGAATTTGCATTTAACCTCGATGTTTTTAATTTCCCTGGTCTTGGGAGGTCAGCTGCAAAAATAATAATAATAATCATTGGCTTCTTAGGCCTAAGAGCCCTTCTTTTGAATATTGGTTATATTCTGGGATGTAGTAAGTTAGATGGGAAAATACACCACAAAACCGAGAAGGAAAGCGTATGTGCATATATCTCATTAATTCTGACTCATATTTTGAATGAAGACAACTGAGAATAAGAGCATGGTGGTATAGCAGAATTTTTAGTCTTCCATTTAAAGAACAACTGAATGTTTACAACAGTATTTGCCGGTTCTCAAAATTACTCAAAATTTCCACTCCGGGTTCTCCAGAATTGATCAGAACCTACTGAATACCACTATTGGTTTATAATACATTATCACTCTGTCTCTCTCTCTTTTTTCTGTCTCTCCCTTTTTCTTTCTTTCCCTCGCTTCCTTTCTCTGTATCTCTCTCTTTCTCATGCTCTCTGTCTCTGTCTCTCTTTCCTTCTCTCTTTCTCTCTCTCCTTTTTCTCCTTTTTCTCTCTCTCTCTCTCTCCCTCTCCTTTTGTAATTATATTTTTCTGCATTTGGTTGCCTGGATCTGTGTAATAGCAGGGACATCTCATGGAGATTGTTTACTGTAATCTAAAGTTGTACCATAAACTCTGGTTATACATGTATAAGAATAAATGTAGGATGGAATGAGATAGGACAAGAATGGTTTAATTAGAGTCTTGCTTCTTCAATGATACACACCATCATTAACAACAACAACATATGTACATCAGAGGTAGTTTTCAGCAGGTTCTGACTAGTTCTGGAGAACCGGTAGCAGAAATTTTGAGTAGTTTGGAGAACTGGCAAATATTACCTCTCACTGGCCCCGCTCCCATCTATTCTCTGCCTCCCATTGAGTCCCAACCGATTTGCTGGGTCTTCTTTTGTTGCCCTGCACAGGAGACTGGAGCTGGAGCAGGTTAGTGGGGTGGGGAGGCAATGGGATTTTGCAGTATCCTTCCCCTGCCATGCCCACCAAGCCACACCACGCCCACCAAGCCACACCCACAGAACCGATAGTAAAAAAGTTTGAATCCCACCACTGATACACACCATCATTTAAACAACAACAACAAATGTAGGCACATCACAGGCAGCTAGTTTTCCAGTAGTGCAAATACTATCATGCACATGATAGTAAGTTGATAAAATGAACATTCATTTTATATGCATGATTTCGCTGATAGTTTATTGGACCAAAATTGATTATGTTACAATCTCTTATTAGCCTTGATCCCATTCTAGGAAGTGGAAATAATTATCTTGAACTAGCAGTGAAATGATGATACAAATTTACAAGTAAAACAATATATGTAAACTCTTTATTTAGTATATTTCTACTGCCATTTTTTCTACCATGCAACTCAGGGCAGCTGGAATTAGATTCCCAGATAGATTTCCATTAATTGACTCTTCAAATTTCTACTTCAGCAAGGTAGTTTGTTAATTTAGCTTCTGAGCTGTACTATGGTATTTGCAAGGTAAATGATCACATAAATGGAAACTTATCATGGACAGAATCAATATAGAAATAAGGAGACAGTTCCTGGCAGTTAGAACGATTCATAAGTTGAACAACTTGCCTTCAGAAGTGCTGGGTGCTCCATCATTGGAGGTTTTCAAGAAGAGATGGACAACCATTTGTCTGAAATGGTATCAGGTTTCATGCTTGAGCAGGGGGCTGGACTAGAAGACCTCCATATAATTGTTGAATATTCAACGCGTTTTCTCATTATCTCAATCATTCTTGTAACCAGTTCTGTAAACGGTTAATCACATTCCTGTGTTGCTGAATGGAAAACTGAAGCATGGGGCGCATGATTGCATGAAGGCCCCCAGGGACCAATGTAGCTGAAGGAAGCTTTGAAATAGAAACTTCCTTGCAGCTGACATTCTAAATCACTTATTCAACCTAATCCTGTGTCTTGAATCCGTTATCTAGCTAGGAATTTAGATGCGAGGAGATTGGTTACTGTTTTGGTTCCAGACATGGACGGCGCTAGTGACATACATACTTTATTCCTTTCTGTTATCACCTTGAGACACAGAGCATACTTGTTTGAATATTAATAACCTCCTTTTTATACCCACCTCCTCCAGTAGGTATTAATGCTACCTACAAGTGATTTCCTCTAGAGTGTGTTAAAACTTCACGGAAGAAAACTATTTATCGCTAAGCGTTGCCAAACAGCAGACCCTGCAGGTCGGTGGATAAAGGCAAGTTCTTTGCAATGAGGAATAAATAGGGAGAGTATATTTCACCAGAATAGGTCTGGAGGTTAAATCAAGCCTGTTTTCACAACCGAATGAGCTATCACCATACGATGTATTAAAAACAGCATTACTGATTTTTAAAGCACTGATTTCTCTTACGTTTTGCAGTGAGGTTTTGCTGACTGATCTCTGTTGGGAGAGAGAGGAACATCTAAAAAAACTAACAAGACTATTGGATTGTCTTGATTAATTTATTTTTGCTTCCTTTCACTGCACATTTGAGAATGGAACAGAGTTGGAAGGAACCTTGGAGGTCTTCTAGTCCGACCCCCTGCCCAAGCAAGAGATCCTATAGCATTGCAGGCAAGTATCTGTCCAGCCTCCAGTGATGGAGCACCTACAACTTCTGAAGGCAAGCTGCTTCACTGGTTAATTGTTCTCACTTTCATTCTAGGTTGCTTCTCTCCTCAATTAGTTCCCATCCATTGTTCTTGTCTTGCCTTCTGTTGCCTTGGAAAATAGGTTTCTATCTTGAGGAACATCGATGAGTCAGATAGGAAAGATATTGTCATGCCCCTGGTGGAGACTGACTCTGAGGAAGAGGAGGAACAGCCAACAGGAAGTGAAAGTGTGGCTCCAGAGGTGGTGGAGGAGGCTCGGGAAGGGCAGAGGCCGGCTGAGCAGTCAGAGGAGGACCCAGGCCCATCCCCTATCAATCCTAAGTCACGTAGGGAGGAGAGAATCAGGGTAAAACTTGGTCTACTCAGGAGGAGAGGGCCATGATCTTCATGGGTTGCAGGTGTGAGATTTGCATAAGTGTTTGTACCTGCGTGCTAACAGATGCTGGAGACAAATTAGTGTTTTATTCCTAAAGAAGGTTTATCTTGGTTGGTATTCTTCCAACAGACTGTACCTGGTCATCTCTCTGAAGTTGGCAATTATCTATCCTGGTCTGTCATGGAATTTTATTCAGTGTGGTTTGTTTTGGGTTTTTGCTTCATTATCGGCTGTTTGAATTTGAACTGTGTTTCTTTCCTTTGAAATGTTAATTTGAAAATAGTTTACTCCTCCACTGTGAACAATTAAACAGTGAAGCCAAGTTGAAGGCATTAAAGGACTTTTATTTATGTTTTGGTTTTGGTTATATTTCTAATATACTCTGGGTCATCACAGATATATAAGCAAACATTTAAAAAGAGAATAGCCAACCTTTTCTTTAAATCAAAAACTCTTACTGTAAAATCTTAGGAATGGCCATGAATCTATCCATAAGTTAAATATGCTCTAAAGTCAGTTTTTAACTTCTGGATTGCACAGATGTTCTTACTTTTAGATAACCCTGAAGCCACTGAATCTAAGGGGTAAAACTTTGCTTCAGTTTAACAATGTTAGGCACAGACAAAGGAGAAAAAAAAATCATGCGGGCAAGTGCTCGGAATCCCATTATAGGAAAACTCTGAATAAATAATACTTGGAAGGATGGAACTAGGCTAGGAGGTCTGCTAGCCGTTAAGCTTAATGGAGGCCCATCTCAGCCTACATATGGAGATTATGAAGGTGAAGCTTATTCTCTGAGCTCGTGGTTTGGTTTCCAAACATTTCATTACCACACTACGTAACATCTTCAGTGGAGTTTAGGAGATATCAGTGTCAGTGTTCCTCTGTTTGAAAGGGCTTGAGATGTGGGTGTGTCAAGTGAGGGTCTTGTGATGGGTCAACTGTGAGTCATCAGTGAGACTTGGGATGGGTCTTGTGATAGGGAGGTTACATCAGGTGAGAGTCATTGGAAGGTGAACTGTTGGAGGGGTTTGCATGGGTGGTTGAGGGTCGGTGCTGCCTCTTGTTGGCTGTGTGGTTGATTTGGATTCTAACGGGTTTGTAGGCTGGTCGTAGGTCAGTGTGTCCGTTGGTGGAATTACTTGTGGTCATGCTGGGCTTTGATGAACTCGATGAGCATGGCAGGTGTTGGCATGGCCTACGATTTTTGCGTTGCTCCCATCAAAATGGTGTTGTTTGGCGTTGGTGTGGGTAGAGATTAAGGATTTGGGATTGTGGCGTTTGACTGCCAGCTGTTGTGAGCGGATCCCAATTTTTTAATCGACATGATGTTTGTCTCATGTAGAGTTGATTACAATGGTTACAATTAATTTTGTAGGTTATGAAGATTATCTTTGAAAAGCTTCCTCTTTCTGCCTCCTGTGAGATACTGAGCTACATTTATAGTGATGAGGATCCATGATCCTAATACTTGGGTTGTTAGGAAGGGCCCGCCTGGATTTCAGGACAGATCTCCCTCTGCCTAAGAGATGATAATTAGCAAAGAGGCCATCCATGCATAAAGGCCTATCTGGGCCCATTTACTGCAGCAAAACCTTACATGACCTACAATTCATAACATTCGGGGCAATATTTGTGTTAAGCATCCTATTTGCAAACCCTTTGCCCAACTCCAGTTTGCTGAACTTAATGCCTGCCTTGCAAAATCCCTTTCCCAAAGAGCAGATTCTTTACCTGCCAGTCTTTTGTGATGTGCAATCTGCTACAGGACAGTTTGAAAATTAAAGATTCTCCCCAGCTTTGTCTATTTGCGCCCTGCCTGTCACGAGAATGGGAAAAGACCCTTTGTACTTAGCCAGATATGGAAATAACAAATCTGGGTGTGTAAGGTGCTTATTCTTTGTCAAGCTCCTATTGCTCAGCATAGATCAATCTCAGACATTTATGCCCCATCTGCCTGTTTTGTCTTAGATATGAAAACATCATATTAATTCTGATTTCCCCATTAATTATGTTTGTTTAGGTTACTCGGTGAATCTCATTCTGTGCAGGTGGTACGATTTCCAGTGCAGTGAACTATAACAATTATGGCAAGACAGACAATTTATTCATAATTTACCCTGAAACTGGATTTTGGTTCTTGGAGAAAAACAATAGAGATATTTCGCTCATGAAAGACATTAGAATCCATTTTGTCCTAGTCCTTCCCCCCCCCCCGCCTTTCTTTTTTTATTTTACTACTTGGTTTTATAATATCCAGAACATAATTGGTTTCTGCTGCCTTACTATCCTGCTCATCCCTTTGTCCTTAGTCATCACCTGCTGTTTTATTTATATTTCTCCAGTATATAACTCAGTATAGAACATGCTAGATAGGTCACCAACTTTATCCACAGTAGGATAAGCAAATATCAAAGGAGGTGCTCCTAACAGGTGCTTTCATCACTGTAGCACATGTGTCACACCTCTTAGCCATCAGGATGCCTAAGAGCAAAAGGGAACAGCTAAAGAAAGGAAAAGAAGACAAAGAAGTTATCTACTAAGAACATATGGGTAGTTTATGGAATTTAAAACCAGGTTACAAGGTGTTGAGATTCTCAAGCTGTAGCCTTATACTCTATATCATTAGCACAGCCACCTGTCATTAGCAATAAATCGATGGCCTGAAAAGCATACAGAGCTGGATTTTTCCTGCAAGCATAAGAAGAATGGACTGTCAACAGGACAAGGCGTATATAATCAGAGAGCAAGCCCTACTCCCTTCTAGCACTGATGATGGTACCTAGTTAGGTAATGAAACGTCTGCAAAAAAGAAAAAAAAAACAGCCAGGTTCAGAGAGCACTAAGGACCCCACAGTCCTCCTTCTTCTCCTATTGCTCTTCCTCCTCCTCCTCCTCCTCCTCTGCCTCCATAACCACCACCCCTCCTCCCTTCATCCTCCTTATCTTCTCAAGCCCCTTCTAGCACTGATGATATTACCTACTTAGGTAATGAAATGTCTACAAAAAAACCCCAATCAAATTCAGAGGGCACAAAGGCATCCCACAGTCCTCCTCCTCCCACCCACCCTCCTCCTTATCTCCACAAACCCCTCTCCCTTCTAGCAATGAAGATGTTACCCAGTTAGGTAACGAAGCCTAACGACAATAGCAATCAAGTTCAGAGAGCACCAAAGATCCCATGATTCAACCCTGAGCTACTAATATTTTCTTCTATACATATTTCTAAGATGGCTTCAGCTACCATTTTGTTGGTCTGTCTTCTGCTTTGGCTACACTGCACATCTCACTACCAGCAGATGAGCCCATTTTGACATGGTTTAGGATCTGGTTTTTAATTTTTTTTGCTTGATAGTTCTCAGTTTTGTTGTTTCCTAGCTTGACATTGAACACTGAAAAAAAAATGTAAGTCAACCCTGCATAGACACACTGGGAAGCATGGGAGTAAACTTTTACTAAGTGTCAGAGATTCATTCTAGTAATACATTTCTTTCAAGGAATGCAAACACTCCTTATGAAGAACTTAGCAGAAGATTCAAGGACAAAACCCAGATAACTACTTTTATTGCAAATGCTGAAGAAGCTCTTACAACAATGAAGATGAGCCACAGTAAAATCCAGTAAAATCTATACACACATATGGCGTGATGTGGAGGTGGAGTGATGGCTTGACAGTTAAGATGCTTGGCTTGTCAGCTGGAAACCCAACAGCCTGGGTTCGAAACCCAGCCCCGCAGGATGGGATGAGGTCCTGTTATTTGCCCCAGTGCCTCCCAAACTAGCAGTTGGAAAGCATGAAAATGCAAGTAGATAAATAGCTACCACTCCAATGGGAAGATTACTACATTATGTATTTTCATGCTGGCCACATAATGATGGAAGTGTCCCTCAGAGAACACAGGCTTCTCAGGTAAGAATCAGAGAGAAGCACTACCACCTTGAGTCAGTCAAGACTGGACAAGGGAAAACTGTTCCAATCTTTGTACACACATACATCAACTCTACAATTCATATCTCTTTCTCTCCCCCTTAGGGGATAACAGATTTTTAGCAGTTATTTATCAAAGTAAATAGGTTAGTTCTTTCAAAAGGGATTTCTCAATGTGAGTTGTGAAAGCAATGAAGGAAAAAAATTAAGCCATTCCCATTCCCAAAACAAGTTATGAAGAAGAAGTCTTTGTGCTATTAGTATGTTTTATCTCTTCAGCAAATGTTTGAGGTCACCTATTTTTTTTTTCAATCGAGAGTGAGAAATGGTTTCCAAAAGACTCAGCCAGGTAGGAAGGAAGTCTGCAAATGAATCTGCAAGAGAGCATTTAACAGAATGATAGAGTTGGAATGGATCTTAGAGGTCTTCTAGTCCAACCCCCTGCTCAAGCAGGATACCCTGTACTATTTCAGATAAGCTGTTGTCCAATCACTTCTTCAAAGCCTCCAGTGATGGAGTACCCACAATTTCTGAAGGCAAGTCATTCCACTTATTATTTGTTCTCACTGTTAGGGAATTTATCCTTAGTTCTAGGTTGCTTCTCCCCTTGATTAGTTTCTGTCCATTGCTTCTTGTCCTGCTTTCAGGTGCTTTGGAGAATACATTGATCACCTCTTCTTTGTGGCAGCCCCTTAGAGATTGGGGCTTAGAGCTATCATGTTACTCTTAGTCTTTCTTTTCTGTAGATTAGCGAAACCCAATTCCTGCAATGTTCTTCATATGTTTTAGCCTCCAGCCCACAATTCATCTTTGTTGCTCTTCTCTACACTCTGCTTTTTCTAACTTGCATTTGAGAAACCACAGCAGTAATTTCGTAGGTAAAAGTGGTTTGAAAAGGCACATCCTGTCCCATGGCCACAATGTAGCGCTACCAAATTCCCTGCACGATAAATCTGTCCATCATTTTAGCTCTGTGGAAAATTATCAGATGGCATGGGGCTCCCAGGAGAGAAGAAGTAAACTTCAAAGAGACATATTCTTTCTCCTCCTGGATATTTCTCATGCATATTTACAATTGGGTGATCTGGTTGCTTACAGAGGTCAAGAATGATGCTTAGAATTCTGCCAAATATTACTTTTAGAAGAAGAGTGTATGTTTGAGTCTCTCTCTCTCTCCTAACCTTTGCCTCTTAGTTAGAAAAAAAACTTGCACTCATTGCTGGGTCCCTTGCCTCCTACTTCACCAATTGTTAACTGCACCAGTGTGGCTGACATTTGAGAATCAATTGTTGTACATTGCAGAGGGCTTTGAACCTTTCCAGCTGAGGCGGGGTTGGATTTTGTGGTGAATAATTTTTAGAGCCTCAATAAAAAAAAGAATGACAGAGATAAAAATCTTCTGACCTCCATCCCAGCGTTGGCGGGGCCTGAGACAGGATAGTCATTTCAGTGCAAGATGAAAGAGAAACATGAGGTTAATATATATATATATATAGTTCTCCTTTCCATTGTTGTTCTTGAAGAAAGAATGGTTGTATTTGTAAAATAGGAAAAAAGGGAGAGATAATCAGCCCATTAACACAGATAACTTCATTATCCCTACAACATGACTCATTAGTTTAAAGCACTAGTTAATGGAAATACAGTGAATGACCTCTTTAATTTACTGTATTTAAGTGTCTTTCAGACAACAGGAAAGCTGAAATGTAGTTCTTTTCTGCTGGACCAATTTTTTTTTTTTTTTTGCATAGAGCTCTTCATTCTAATCCATCCATTACACTTCAAGTATATCTAATCTCTGTAGGGAGGGGGGGGAATGTGACACCTTGTAGAATGGTTTAGCAAAGGCCAGAAGTTCATCTAAAAGTTAGAAAAACTGGGGAGGAAATTTCCAGAAAAACTGGAAAGGAAAGAAAAGGGATTTGAGCGAAGATTAAATTCTGCAACCATGTAAGGTGTAGAAAGTTAGCACCCACCGCTCTCTTAGAAGAATGAAATATTTTGTGAAATATTAAAAAGGCAGGATAAAATATTTTCCCTAGAAGAGAAATAAAAATCCTAAGGGAGACAGAAACTCAGAGCTCCAACTCCCTTCCCCAAACAGATACTAATCTGAGGCCAGCTTTTAGAAATGCAGATTTGATCATCCATTACTCCCTGCAGTAAGGTCTGAACAAATGTAGGATTAGCCCTCAGCCACAATAGGAATTGCCCAACACCCTTTCAGAACACAAGTTCCTTCATTGCATCATCTCAATTGCACCACACCCTCCAAACTTAAACCAAACTTAGCTCAGACAACTTACAGAGCCAGCTATGACCCTTACAACAGCCCGTAGGATACATGTTCTTGCACAGGAACAGGAAGCTCAAGTTCAAAGCCCAAGGGAAGGTATAAAACCTCCTCATTCTCAACTCCAGGAAGCTCAAGTTCAAAGCCCAAGAGAAGGTATAAAACCTCCTCATTCTCAACTTCATGTGGTCATCTGCCCAGGACCTCAAACCTATGTGGTTCTCCTTCATCATTAAACCATCTTTCCAATCACCCTCCATGTTTCCAGTATCTTTCTCTTGGCTTGGAACTGAGCCAGATGGATATTTCTTCCAACAAAGGGAAAACAACTTTTCTTCCATCACATACTCCTCTTTAGTAAAACATCTGAATACTTAAAAAAAATTACTAGGAATTGTAACAATCAGTGGAAGGCACATTCTTTGCAGGAATGTAACATGAGCTGAAAATTAAGTGCGACAAACTGTCTCCTTGAATATCCGTTAATGCCTCATAACCAGATATTTCCAGACGTGTGAGCATGCCATTATCTACATGAAGAGAGCTAATTGCACAAATCATCATTGAAAATTTAAGTTTCTCGCATATAATACGTTCTGCACTTTGGCCTGGGCTGTCCCTGTTTGGACCTTCAGGAGAAAAGAACAAGGAAGGGGGAAGGGGGGGAAGAAGAAGTGACACAATTGAGATAAATGTATCATGAGGAAAAACTTCTTGAAGAGGCATTTGATTTAATGCTCCTTTAGCCAACCACTTTGCATAGATGCTTAGTAAGGATCTGGCACTAAAAAGGCACAATTATGTTCGCACCCTGAGAAGATAGGGTTCACACCAGTGGTGGTATGCTACCAGTTCAGCCCGGTTCGGCCAAACTGGTAATAAAAAAATCTCTACTGATATGGCCAAATAGGTTCCTGCGACAATCAGCTGAGAAGATAAAAAAAGTGACAAGCGCATGGGCGAGTGGGAAGGTCCAACTTACCTCAGAGGGTTGCTTTGGGGGAAAAAGGATATGTTTGCTGCCTTGAATTATTATTTTTTAAATAATAAAGATAGGATACAAATAAATACAAATGATGGGATACAAATAAATAGATTGTACCACACCCCTCAAGCATGGAAAATGTCTTGCTAATCACCTCATTTCAAGAGCAAAAATAAATATCTGTTGATCCCGTGGTAACCGTAAGTTGAAGTTTTCCTGAGGCACAGAATGAGTCAGAACTCAATTTTTATAAGATTATATATCACTGATATTTAACACCAGATAAGTTATCTAAAGTGTATAAAGGCATGTCAAATGAATGTTGGAAGTGTAAAAATCAATTTTTACATTTGTCATTTATGGCAGACATGTGATAAAGCAAAAAATAAAAAACTGGAGTATGATTCTTATTTTAGTACAAAAAAATGGAAAATGGAGATAAAAATGAAAGCAGAACTTTTCCTTTTGGGTTCATGGAAAAAGAACTAGAGAAAAATTTGGAACATTGTTATTATGTACGTTGACAGCAGCAAGACTATTGTTTGCAAAAAAAATATATATGGAAGGACACTTCGATTCCTACTAGTTGATGGAGTTGGCCAAATCACCTGTTACCCATTGTGAAAGGGCAGAAAACTGTGCCACCTGTTGTTATCAATTATGACTAGAAGTGACTCCAGGGACCTCAAAAGACTCTGGGTTGCAGGAGGTCCACTCTGGTGTAGAGAAGGGTCTGGGGAAGAAAGCTTTGAAAAGATGAATGAGTTGATATCTAATCAGTGTGACTCTCAGAAGCTGCATCTAACGTCTGGTTTAATGAAAAGAAGAATCAGGGGAGACTTGATAGCAGTGATCCAATATCGGAGGGGCTGCCACAAAGAAGAGAGGGGTGGTTTCAACAGATTCTCCAAAAGCACCTGAGGGAAGGACAAGAAACAATGGATGGAAACTAACCAAGGAGAGAAGCAACCTAGAACTGAGGAGAAACTTCCTGACAATTAGAACAATTAATCAGTTTGTATCCGCTTGTATCCAGAAGTTGTGGCTGCTCCAACACTGAAGGTTTTTAAGAAAAGATTGGACAACCATTTGTCTGAAATGGTATAGGGTTTTTGAGAAGGGGTTGACCTAGAAGACCTCCAGGGTCCCTTCCAACTCTTTTATTCAGTTATTCTGTTAATCTTTCAACCCTGGCGATTTTGTGACAGGATTCAGAAGTGAATAAGAGCTTTTAATACCTGGGTAAAAGAGTAGTGGCCTCTTTCCTTGCTTCTGCTTGAAAATTTCTTTTTAAGAACTTCCTTTTACTACTATAATGATAATGGTACCCAAACGCTACTCTTCTTTGCATTAAGCAGCATCTGAATATAAGCCAGCGGCTCTTCATAATAGCAGATAATAAGGCAAAAAAAAAAAAAAAACCTGTAGAAACTATTATTACCAAAGGAAAGAATGGTTCTCTTAGCTTTCAGATATTGACAGTGAATAACAGGCAAGGAAGGAAGGAAGAAAGTCATGCTTTGCAAGAAGGACTCTGAAATGTACTTTCAAACTGGGATAGATTACTCTTACAGAACTGCTGTCTGTCCCCCATTCTGCTCTGGGATCTATTAAGTCTGTGCCAGGTTGGGGCATGTTAGATTCTCCGTTTAGAAGCTCTCTGGCATTTCGATAGAGCAGCCAGATGTCAGGTACCCTGGGAGATGAATCTGTCAGTGCTAAAGGGATAGGCAGAGATGGGATACCTTAAGGCAGGATCACTTTGCAAATGTTGTTCTCCTCTCCTGTAGATGTTATTATGCCTAGATGTAAATCTAAATGTTTAGGTAGCCTCCTCCTCCTCCTTGAGATATATAGAGAATTCGAGTATTTCTTCTTCTTCTTCTTCTTCTTCTTCTTCTTCTTCTTCTTCTTCTTCTTCTTCTTCTTCTTCTTCTTCTTCTTCTTCTTCTCCTCCTCCTCCTCCTCCTCCTCCTCCTCCTCCTCCTCCTCCTCCTCCTCCTCCTCCTCCTCCTCCTGCTGCTGCTGCTGCTGCTGTAAAATGTGAAGACATTCTGAGTCCTGCTGAATCAGAGTTTGGGGTATGCCAGAAGTGTGTAAGTACCTGGAAACTCAACTGATTACATAGGTAAACAGGTGTGCCACTGTCAGGCACAGCCTTTCTTCAAAAAGATAAAACTTTATGGCAGAGAAGAATTTAATCCACTACTTAGCAGAAGAATCAAGATGTTTAAGGTAATAGTCTGCTTTCTCTGTCCCCCACCTCTTCAAACGTGGAAACTATCCTGTCTTTTTGGATGTCTGTTATATAATTTGGCATGCAATTTAACCTAAGTTGTGCAGGAGTAATTTGTCTCTCTATCCCACACACCCATCAAGCAAGCAGAAGCACCACCACACACCACTGGTATTCAGACCAACATTCCCCCCCTCGCAAGCAGTAATTAAATGCACAAATCAAAAGATTTGCAGCAAATCTGTGAAAAATGAGGGTGGCTGTTAGTGCTTTTATTTCAGGTTCTGTAGATGCACAGAGCTGTAAGCCATTATCTAAAATTCACCCTGCCGAAGCACATTGTTTCTCAACCTAACATTCTTAACTGACATCTGAAGAGCCAGCGGCATATTTGTCTTGTAAAATCTGGGGCTAGACTGTTGCTATAAAGGAAGGTTGCAAAAGTGTGATTGTCTTTTCAGGAGCTGTCACTCCTTCTGTCAGGAGCTTGGAGCCCAAGCTGAATTCACATCCTTCCATTTCCTTATGACAAAGGGTGATTTATCACCTTCCTTATTTTGTACTTTTCATGATGTTTCTTTGGAGGAAGATGTCACTCAACTCTCAGTCAGCAAGGGGAGAAAGAAGACTGGATACCATTTAAGAAGCCTAGGAGGACAAACGGTTCCACTCATTACCATGTCCTTGGAGCACAAGGATTTGGAGACAGATTACTGGTTTTGCATATTGCTATGCGGGCTTAGGCACTAGCCCATACTCACCGAAGGCATAAATCTATCTTTTCTATTGCAAGGCGTTCACTGTTGATGTAGAATTGACATGCTGTTTGGCAAGGATCTTCATAGCTGTGTTCTCCCCATCACAGAAACCTTCTCTAATGGGATGAACATCTTGGAGAACTTGACAACAGAAGGATTTGATAAACTGTCTTTTTTTATAATAGGGTAGTTACATTTTTGCTTTGTGCTTGTTTTTCTTAAAAAAAAGAAAAGAAAAAGAAAGAAAACACCCAAAGCCTTGTAGAATTCAGAATCTCGAAGAAGCTAAAAAGCGAAGCCTCTTCAAACAAGATCAAATCTCGGGGGAAGTAGATGGACATTGCCCAGATGTTTTGGAAAGCCAACTCAATGCTGCTGCATGTTGAGAAAGAGTTGAATATTTGTTTGTTTGTTTTCATAACAGTGCTGAAATGAGACTCAAGGAGAGGCCAGGGAGAGCAAGAGACAAAACTGAGGAAGAGAATGGGATGAAAAAGCAGCTTTCTTGGAAGCAAAAACAGCAAAAGAGCTGGAAAGCTTAGATAGCAGAAGGGATCCTTTGCTATTTGTGTGCAAAGAAGAGAACGTCTGAGATAATGCAAATGGGAACAAGATAAGCATCAAGCAATGAATCAAACTCGCCAGCCAAAATTTTTAGCTGTGGAGTTTACATGATTCTGCGTGTCTAAGAGTCATCCAGCAGATTGGAGTCCTCTCCACTTTTCAAGGATATTTCTTTGCAATCCTTGACAGTTTCCAGAATTGCAATTTGTGTTGTCATTATGCTGTGGCTTAAAATGCATTAGCATCCTTCAATCGTCTCTAGGCTAGAAAGTTTGCCCGCACTGCAGTTCTGTTGAGTTACTCCTACTGCAAGGAACTTAGTGTTTATATTCTTATATTCTCACCTTTCAGGCCAAAGTAATTGGTCAAAACTGACCCTGATGCTCACTTGCTATGCTGACATTTGCTATTACATTTCTTAAATTCCAATACTTTAGAATTTCAAACTCTTCTGAGGGTGGTGGTATTAAAAGTAGGATTTTGGGCTGTGTATGTTTGATTATTAATGGAGTGGTGCATTGGCCTTGAGGTGGAGCTCTCACCTCACAATCAGGAGGTTGTGATTCGATCCTTGGTAGAGGAAAATATTTCTTTCTCTGAGCACACTGAGAATATATCTGCTGAACAAAACTCTGCATTGACTACAGGAAGGGCATCTGGCCATTAAAACACTCTGCTAGCTCCATTCAGTTGCCCAGATTCCACCCCATATGGGAATATGGGGTCATTAAAAGAAGAAGAAGAAGATGATGTTTGATTATTATTGTTCTGGAAATGTAGCTACTGATGATTTTGATGATGATGATGATGATATCCATTCAGTCATGTCCAATTCTTGGCAATTCTATGGACCAGGTCGCTCCACATCTTCTGATCTTGCACTATGTCTTTGAGATGCTCTGGTTGGTATTAGCCTTGATGGTATTTAGCCACTGGTTCTTTGGTGGCCTGGTTTTCTTTCATTCTAATTCTTCCAAACACAATTGCTTTCTCCAGTGAATTCTGTGCATGACATGGACAAAATAAATGAGACTCAGTTTTGTGGTTTTGCCTTCCAAGTGTTATGTCTGATGTTATGTGCTCCAGTATTTGCTTGTTAGACACCTTTGCTATCCAAGGAGATGATTTTTATACATAAGTTTATTTGTGTAGATTAAAACTCCTTATTTTCTTTTCCCCACCCTTCCTCCTCTTGTAAGCTTTTGGAATAATTTACTTCTCTTTCAACATATAGGACTTCCCTATTACAGAATTATTATTTTTTTTCAAGTCCAAGACTCTTCAAGGTTCTTTGAGTCAGACTTGAGTTCTGGTGACTCCATGGACAAAGTCCCCTGCAGGGCAATCATTCTTGGAAGTAAATTGCCAATTTGTGTCACGCATGCCATGTTGAGAATATGGGATAGACACAAATCCAGGCTGTGCAAAAAACCCCCCACCTTGATGGCACTCAACACAAAAAGGCATTTGATAGACGAGAAATAATCAGCAAAGATAAATGGTTACTTATTGTGAGATACTAGAAATTTACCAATGAAATGTAAAATAAAACCAAAAGAATAATGGATGAGAGAAGGACCTCACTGTCTATGATATGGACTGAGAGAAAGTCACTGGCTAACTCCATACCAATTCATGGTACTGTGCAATACAAGACAGATTTGAAACAGAATTGGGTACACAGGATGAAACACGGAATTGCTGAAATGTATCAACTTTTTTTGAAATTTGAAACAGAAGAACAGTATGGAATCAGGTATGATAAAGTGGCTAAAGTGGGCTAAAACTTTCATTATGATAAACTGATGGAGCAATTGGAAAATGGGTTGTAATTTTTTCAGTTTCTGACAATTGACTTTCGACAATTGTGATTCATTTTACTTACACATGTTCAGGTTTGATTTCATCATTAAAAATAATTTCAAACCCAAGAATAGAAATACCCATAGGCTTTGTCATATTCCATTTTCAATGTTTTTTCTAAAGGCAATTGTATCGATCATTTATTTCATTGTTGTATCATATTTATTGTTTCAAATATTTATAATCTGTTCAGATCACAAACTGTTGGATGGAGGAAAAAAATAACTGGCTATGAGAGAAGGTAGAATTAACAGATTTGCCAATGAAAAACACCAAGGAGTTGAATAATTTAGCTGTGAAAAATCTTGAGTTTGAAATGTTCTTTTGCATTCAACTATACTGCATTTCCAAGGCTAAAATAGTATTTTATTTTAAATCAGGATAATAACTGTCTGTCAAGCAGACAGTTGTGTTATAAGGTCTGTTAAATTTGCCTAAGGCAGGTAGATTTCCATTCAGTTTTCTTTTAAAGAAAGAAGTAAGATAGTCAAGTATTCTTTCATAGAATAAGTCATTTTTAGAATTTCAGTAAGAAGTTTCCAAAACAGAAGAACTCACTAGTTGGACAGCTGTACAACTCTGGGAATGAGGAAATTGTAACCTGTGAGTTGGCATGGCTAGAAGAAGAATCCACAAGGAATCCATTCTTCCCACTACCCAACCCATGCTAATGTTGAATGTACATTGTGCAAGAAGAATATACTCCTTCCAGATCCTCTGATAGGGAGTTACTTTCTTTATTTTCTCTTTCAATATTTGATGAGATGGCTTAGGTCTTTTCTGTTGCCTCCCTTGCAGGAGGGAGGAATGGTTATCTATAGCACCAATTCTGGAATTGAAGTTGTGATGGGGGAGAAGATAGAAGAGGAAAAAAATGAGGAAGCTTGCAGGTGACCACCACTAAAATAAATAGAGATGATCTTCTTCTTCTTCTTCTTCTTCTTCTTCTTCTTCTTCTTCTTCTTCTTCTTCTTCTTCTTCTTCTTCTTCTTCTTCTTCTTCTTCTTCTTCTTCTTCTTCTTCTTCTTCTTCTTCTTCTTCTTCTTCTTCTTCTTCTTCTTCTTCTTCTTCTTCTTCTTCTTCTTCTTCTTCTTCTTCTTCTCCTCCTCCTCCTCCTCCTCCTCCTCCTCCTCCTCCTCCTCCTCCCCCCTCCCCCTCCCCCCTCCTCCTTTCTTCCTAGTGTATTCCTGCAGGTGCAGGGGCTGCTTTTCGGATCATTGAACAACACTTTACACAATCATCTGAGTCTCCAGGGCACAGGCCCATGGCTAGCATAGCTTTGTTGATGGTGTCTTACCATTTTTGCTTTTGATGCCTACAATGTCATCAGCCATTGACTTCTATTTGTAGGCAGTCTTTGCCACAGTGGAAGATGCTGCTCTCAGGACATGACCATACCAGCAGAGTTGGCTTTCTCTCATCTTCTCTATAATTGGTGCCATACCAAAATGCTGTCGAATGGTGTCATTTATCCTGCTGTAAAATAAACCACAGCAAAGATTGGTATATTCCTTTAAGGTGGGCTGGACTTAGGTGTCTTATGGGCATGCAGTGACTCATAACTGATGACACATTTGATGCCTCCTTTGGGCTCAGCCCGGTCATGTCCTACAGGGGCTGGATTTTGTTTATATTTTGCAAGCCTGCATGACATCCTCATGTCAACGCAATAGCCCATTAGATAGCTTGGCACACAGGTGTCAAACTCATATCTGGCTCATGGGGTGCTTAGATCTGGCCAGTGAGGCCACCCTGGAAACAGCGATGAACCAACCCAGGGTGCCTCTGCCAACAAAAATGGAGCATGGGAGGCCATCGCAGCTGGAAACAGAGCTCACAAGGGCCACTCACAGTCCTTCCAAATTCTGTTTTCACTGGCATAGGATTGGAGGAAGATGTTGCAGCCAGAAATGGAGCTCAAGAACCCGTTTTCATTGGCTGAGGTCTTGGGCCACCACAGGCACCCCCGACACAAGTGACAGTGAGTTAGCCACACCCACACTGACTATGCCCAACCCAGACCCCCCAGGGTCAAATACAACCCTGATGCGGCCCTCAGTGAAATCAAGTTTGACACCCCTGGCTTAGCGTGATTTTGACTGCTCTGGTCTTCTTCTCCAGGAAAAAAAAATATCTATGAGATCTTGACTGCTGAAAATAACTCTGTGTTTTATCTTTTGGGGTGTATGTTTCTGCCTCTCTTTTACAATCTTATAGCCGTAAGTTTATTTTTTCAGCTGACAAAGCCTCAACTTTCTCTGCCATTTAACCACATTCTCGCCCAACCCGGTTATTTGCATGACACTCGGCTGCTGTCAGAGGGTAGATGGCAGGTGCAAGGCAGATTAGGAGCAATACAACATTTCAAACACAAAGCAAAGCTTTTAAATAAGATGTATAATTTACTCCTCTATTGTAATCACACTGTTTTCAGAAGTGGGCTGGCACTCTGTATGTCTGAGCAATAAAGTGTTTTTATTTTTATGATCCCCCAAACTTCAGCTGTGATTTACAACTTCGTGATAAACTGTGAAGAATATAATAGTCCTGCTGTAAAATAAACAACAGCAAAGATTTATATATTCCTTTTGCATCTATTTTGCTCTTCCTTCCTCCCCAATTCTTATTTTAACCTTCCATAGATTTGTCATTTTTTAATTATTTTAGAGTTTTAAATACTGTAGACATTCTCAGCCTACGAGGTTGTTAAAAGCTGAGTCACACTGAAAAGAAGATCTCAGTAACCATCCAATATCTCTTTGCATCTGGAGTCTAAATTGGTTTATTAAAGGGTTTTGTTTGTTTTTTTTAAAAAAAGAAAACATGAGAAGCATCAATGTGGATAAGGTTGTCTTAGTAAATTGGATTCACAATATTGTTATGTATTTTTACATAATTTAATAAGTGTTCACCGTGGAAACTTTAGGCAAGATGAGTTTTGCTTAAAATTATCCCGCTCATTCCCATATCTTCACATTTTTATGGACTGTATTCAAGAGAATTATGCCTATCAGTAAAATGTTTACTAGCTGTGCCAAATGCTTCAAGGATTCTCCTTCATCATTATTTTTCTCTGATGGGGAGCCAAGCTACACATTCAGCTAACACATGTTTATCTGTTACTGTGCTAAATCATGCTTCTTGGAGAGAAATGCTCTGCGTGATGCCATCTCACTGCAGTTAAGGTTTTGCCTATAGGCAAAATGGAGAAAGAGTATTTTCATCCTCTCCTAAGTCAGCAGTGGACAAGAACTGGCTTAGAACTTGTCTATGGTCAAGCTGCATTCAGGAAAAAAAAAATAGGATTACATTCTGGGTCTTCCTTTCCCTTCCCCTTTGACTTTTCCTTTTGCCCTCCTCCTCTTCCTCTTCCTCTACTTCCTCCTCCTCTTCTTCTCTTCTTCCTCTTCCTTTTCTTCTTCCTCTTCTTCCTCCTCCTCCTCCTTCCTCCTCCTTCCTCCTCTTCCTCCTCCCTCCTCTTCTTCCTTCCTTTCTTCTGGCATTTGGATAGATGCTAAAGGGTGAAATGGAGCATTCCGTTTTTCAGAGGCTTAAAGCATCCAGTTCACTGCTAAAATAAGAGTGTCACCAAAAGACCATCTTGTTTTGCCCATCTTGAGCTGTTATTGGAAGTTGTCTACTCCTGCTATCATCGGCTTCTCAGACAGAGACGAAATTACAGCCAGTGGAAATCTCTACCAGATAAAGACAATTCCTTTGCAAGCAGGGGAAGAGATGTTGAATGGGACCCAGTGACCTCAAAGGGTTGTTTCACTTCTGTCCAAAGGCATGATCAAAGTGTCCCTCTGAGTTATTTCTGTCAAATGAAGCAACTTCACAGTTGAGCTTCATTAAACCAGCCATTTCCCAGACGTCTGATGGTTTTCTGCCCAGAAGGCATTTCTACATGCAATTCCAGAACAGCTGACCAACACAACACCACACCTTCTGTCTTCAGGAGAAGCTGGGTTTTCTGGTCACAGCAGTTGAGACCCTTCTGCCCCTTTCCTCATATTTAAAAGCTCACAGATTGTTGATCATTCATCCTCACTCAGCAGAGTGGAAGAATTACATAATTCTTAATTTAATAAGTCTTGAAAAATGATAGGAGGAAAAAGCATCAGCTGAAATTGCACCGGGCTGTTAGCCTAACTAGATATGTTTATTATGCTAAATGCCGTATACCTTCGAACTTTCAAAACCATACCCGCAGGTCAGGGGTGGGATTGATAAATCCCAGCAACCAGTTCTCTGCCCAGTTGCTGGGCCATGGTGGATGTAGGGGGTGGGCCATTTTTGCCTTCCCCAGCATCCGGAGGCTTCCCTTGGGCCTCTGGGAGGGCAAAAATGGTCTCCCCTGGGCTCCAGAGCCCTTCTAGAAGCTGAAAACAGGCAATTTCCAGACTTCCGGAACTTCTGGGTGGGCCATTTTTCACCCTTCCAGAACCTCCACACGGGCTCTGCGCTTATCTTCATCCAACATGGGCCACGTGGAGACTCCTGGGAGGGGAGGGGCTGGCCGGTTGGTTCAACTATCGGTTTAGCAAACCAGATATAAATTTAACACCCAGTTCGCCTCGACTGGCCCAAGCTGGCTGAATCTCACCCTTGCCCCAGGTTATATGACCTTCTCCCTTTTTGTTCTCAATTTAAATAAGACTCAAATAATATTTAGCTGTCCTTTTTAACTGAAGCAATTTACCTTCTCTTGAATGCCTTCGAAGCTCCCATGAGTAACACAGTGGTATACTAGGCCCAGTGTGTGATTCTGTCCCATTCAGTATGGTGAGAGAAAAAAATGCAAATTAAACTATGTTGTGGGACCGTCTCCTATTCTTTTCACGATGCATGTTTATTATCTTTTGCAGTAGTGAGATGGGTGGCAGATAAATTAAATAAATAAATAAATAAATTTAAACAAGTTAAATTATTGGAAGTATTGAATTTTTTCATTGAGATATTATATATATTTATATATCGCTTTACAGTGCTTTATAGCCTTCTCTAAGCAATTTATAGAGTCTTGCCTCCAACAATCTGGGTCCTCATTTTACCCATCTTGGAAGGATGGAAGGTTGAGTCAATCTTGAGCCTGGTGAGATTTGAACTGCCAAATTGTAGGCAGCTGGCAGGCAGCAGAAGTAGCCTGCCTGAAGTACTGCACTCTAACCACTGTGTTACCGTGGCTCATTGCTATTACTTTGTTCTTCTGATCAAAATCTGAGTATGTTCATTCCCACAAGCAATATCTAACTCAGGGGTCTTCAGACTTGACAGCTTTAAGACTTGTGGATTTCAAGTCCTCCTCCAGTCATGTTAGCTCAGGAATTCTGGGAGTTGAAGTCCACAAGTCTTAAACTTGCCAAGTTTGAAGATCCTTGATCGAATTACATGTTTACATGGGAATCAATGCCTTTCAATCGAGGATTTGTTCCCTTTTTTCATCTGTCTTTTAAAAGTAGAATCCTCATGGCTTTTTGTTATTTTTTTTTTTTATCTAACCAGGACTATAGAAATCCAAATTTGCTTGGAGTTCCTGTTCTGTGAGTATTTTGAATATATTGCCCCTTCTCTCTTCTGCTGCAACAATGATTAGTCATTCTCTTTTATTTATCTTTCGATTGGCATAATTGTGCCTCCTCTCTCCTCAAAACTAAACAAATTCAATGGACAATTGAGGAATCCTCCCATCTTTATGAGGCACAGAAGCAACCGAATTATTGTGTCGGTAAAAAAATATGCAAATTCAAAATGTAATTTTTAGAGCGGCTCACCTCATAAGTACCTGAGCAGCAAACAATATTGCACTAAAATAAAAACAATTGTAACTATGAGCACAAAAATGAACATATATTATACAGGCAATGCCATTGTCTGGATTTTGTATAAAATCTTAGCAAAATTAATAATGTTTATTTATACGGCATAATATTATTAATATGGAATAATCAAGATAGTGTGCTCCCAGTTTTTTTTTTAATCATACCTTGTACCATTCTAATCTTATATTCTACCAGCAATATGTATACAGTTATGGATTATTATTATTTTTTATGAAGAATGTAGTTCAGATATAAATCTGGACTGGAAGAGATGAACCAATTTTCAGCATTAATTTTTCCTTAAATGTTGTCTTCAAAGAACCTTATTATATATTCCTGAGTTCTGCCTCTTCTGGATGGAATTTTTTAATAGGGTCTGTTGGGAGAAATATCCATCTGGTTCGATACCAAGGAAAAAGATTCTGGAAACATGGAGGCTGATTGGAAAGTTGGTTTAATGAAGCAGAACCATCAAGCACATGTGATTCTGGTGCAGTTGATCATATGGAGTGGAGAGAGAAAGGTTTATTTATACCCTCTCTTGGCCTTTGCACTTGAACTTCCTGTTCCTGTGCAAGAACATGTTTATTTTATTTATTTATTTGGTTTGTCAATTGCTTACAAGATAATAGGTATAAGTAAACACATAGTTATGAATATATGGATACATATAAGAAGTTGGTGTGCTTATGCATGCCCCCTACAGACCTCCTTCCTTTCACCCATCTCCTCCCACTTATGACTGCATGAATGTACCTTTGTTGCTTGTATCTTTATGATTTTTTAAATTGACTGTTTACTTGTGTAATTTGATTTGACCGCTTATTATTATGTTTCCTAGTACGATTTGATTGCTTATTTGTACCCTTGACTACTATTAAGTGTTATACCTATGATTCTTGATGAATATATATTTTTTTCTTTTTATGAACACTGAGAGCATTTGCACCAAAATAAATTCCTTGTATGTCCACTCACACTTGGCCAGTAAAGAATTCCATTCCATTCCATTCTATTCTACATACCACTCCACTCTATTCCTCTTCTCTTCTCTTCTCTTCTCTTCTCTTCTCTTCTCTTCTCTTCTCTTCTCTTCTCTTCTCTTCTCTTCCGTTCCATTCCATTCCATTCCATTCCATTCCATTCCATTCCATTCCATTCCATTCCATTCTATGCATTTCTTATTCTATTCCATTCTGTTCTGTTCCATCCCATTTCGTTCCATTCTATTCTACTCTATTCTACTCTATTCTATTATACATAAGCAGGCCCAGTCTTTCTTAATGGGCACCAAATATCTGCTGGGGGCAGGGAGCTGCCTCTCTGCCTTCAAAACATGTTTCTTCTTTTATCATCCAGGGAAATATTCTGCCTTTTTTTTTTTTTTTTTGATAAAAGTTTTATTGATTTTAACGACAAACAAAAACATATAAAACATAACATAAAAAAACATCATTCTTCATAAATTTACAGTGTATCGGTTGGTTTACCACTCCCTTTTGTGCATCCATTTCATAGTCATCGAAATAATTATGTTACATAATAACTCACATTATCAATCATCAGTTAAGTATCCTAATATCATTATTGAACAATCATTTGACTATAATTTTACTAATTCATACTTAAGTGAGATAACTATAATTAAGTTAAATTATTTTATAACAGATCATAGAATCATACCAAATCTATCTTAATAAAATATTCTAAAAAATTATCAAAACCAAGAAAAATTATATATTCATTATTTCCTAAATTTATAAATATTCTATTATTATATTGTATTATCTAACCATTGATAAAAGAGATCCCAAACTTCATAAAATTGTTTATCTTCTTGTTCTCTAATTTCAAATGTCAATCTACTCATTTCAGCACATTCCAATATTTTCTTAATAATTTCTTCCTCTAATGGTATTTTCTCACTCTTCCAATATTTAGCAAATACAATCCTAGCTGCTGTTAATATATTTACAGTCAAATACTTTAAGTTTTTATTATATTATTTATTATTATATTTATTATCTTCTTTTATCATCCAGGGAAATATTCTGCCTTTTTAAATATTTCTCAAAACATTTCAATCTTCTAGGAGAGGGATGGGTGCTAGCTTTCTACAGGTCTTTTTCCCCATTTCGTACAGTTTTCTCCTCTCGTTTCTTACTAGGCATTTCAGATTATGGGTTGGGAGACAGTTGCTGGGAGAATTGTGGACTGCATCAATCAACTAGTCCCGGACTAAATAAAAATAAATACTGAATGCTCCTTGGAAGCAAGGATCAGCAAGCAGAAATTTATTTGGGCAGGCACTGTGAGTAGGTGATGGGCTATGGTTGGTCCAGTTGAAGAAAATTGAGTGAAATTGGAGGACAGGCAATGGATAGACAAGGTCAAAAAGATCATTGTAATGTCATTAAAATGAGGTAGGCATTATTGCTAAATGTTAAAAATGTCACATTCATCCACATAATTCTTGGAGTTAAAACTTTGTTGGAAGAAATATCTTTCTGGATTCAGTTCTAAGTGGGAAGAAAGACATTGGAAACATGGTGACTACTTGGAAAGATGGTTTAATGGTGGACAGGACCACACAGCTTTGAGATCTTGGGTGAAAAGGGCAAAGATGCTGAGAGTCCCTTGGTTTTATACCCTCTGTTGGGATTTGAATTTGAGTTTGTATTCTGATTGTTTGTCAGACTCCCATGCGGTCATGCAGGGGTAACTCTGTAGGCTGTCCTGAGTCCCAGGCTTGGTTGAGCCTTGTTGGATGATGATGTAATGAAATTACTTGGAGTAGATCTTTATTATGTGAAATAGACTGGCCCAGGCCAGAGTAATGGCCCATTAACAAAGATGGGAGGGACTGAGTTTCTGCCTCTCTGAGTTTCTACTTTTCTTTTTAGGGGAAATATTCTGCCTTTTGATTATATCCTAAAATATTTCATTTTCCTAGGAGAGGGGTGGGTTTTAACTTCCAACAATTTGACTCAGTGAACGTACCTGGAAGGCATGGAGGTGGATATTTTCAGAAAGGAAAACAGATCATTTACAGCCTGACATTGATTGTTTAGCACTGGTGGCAAAGAGAGAAAAATACAGAATATAGCACTGCCTTTAGAGAAAGGGAGGAATTAGCGTGTAGGAAGTTAGCACCCACCCCTCTCCAAGAAAATTGAAATATCCTAGGAAATATTAAAAAGGCAGAATATTTCCCCTAAAAAGAGTAGAAACTCAGAAGCAGAAACTCACCTCAGAAGCAGAAGCTCACCCTCACCTTTGTTAATGGGTGGGCCATTCAGGCCTGGACCAGAATACTTTACATAACAAAGATCTCCAAGTAAAGCTATAGCAATTGCCAAAAGCCCTTTTCAGTGCATCATCATCCAGCAAGGCTCAACCAATCCTGGAACTCAGGACAGCCTACAGAGTTGCCCCTGCATGGCCCCATGGGAGTCTGACAACCAATCAGAATAGAAGTTCCAATTCAAATCCCAATAAAGGTTATAAAACACTCTCAGCACCTCAGTACCTTTTCTTGATCTCTTCTTGATCTTCTCTTCTCACCTGGAAGCATGTGATCATCCATCCTTTCCACTTTGGAGCTTCAAGCCATGTGGTCCTGCTGTCCACCATTACACCATCTTTCCAAACAGTCTCCATGTTTCCAGTGTTTTTTCCCCCACTTGGAACTGAACCCAGGAGGATATTTCTTCCAACAACAGGAGGGTGGCCTTCCAACAAGACAACTTGAGAGGGTCTACCAAATGATACATATCGATTAATCCTGAGAGGTGAGAAGAATTGCCCCTGTGTTCAAAGAGATTTAGAGGGAAATGGCGGCCAGGAAAGCAGAGATGTGGGAGGATGGGCTGCTATGGGCAGGAGCTTCTTCCTATGAATCATCCACCACCATAAAATGTACTGTAAGGCATTACTTGAGCTGTAAGTTAATCAGTTTAAAAGATTTAACAGATAATCAGAGTTGGAAGGGACCTTGTAGGTCATCTAGTCCAACTCCCTGCCCAAGCCATTTCTGACAAATGTCAATCCAATCTCTTCTCGAAGGTCTCAAGTGATGGCGTTCCCACAACTTCTAAGGACAACTTCTTTTCCATTGGTTCATTGTCCTCACTGTCAGAAAGTTTCTCCTTATTTCCAGGTTAAATCTCTCCTTGTTCAGTTTCCATCCATTATTCCTTGTCTGGCCTTTGGGTGCTTTAGAAAATAGATTGACTCCTTCCTCCCTGTGGCAGCCCCTCAAATATTGGAAGACTGCTATCATGTCTCCCCTGGTCCTTTTCTTCACTAGACTAGCCATGCCCAGTTCCTGCAACCATTCATGATATGTTTTAATCATTCTGGTTGCTCTTTTCTGCATTCTTTCTAGAGTCTCAACATTTTTTTTATAATGTGGTGACCAAAACTGGGTGCAGGATTCTAGGTGTGGTCTTACTAAGGCTTTATAGAGTGGTATTAGTACTTCACTTGATGCAATTTAGGATTGCATTAGCTTTTCTGATTGCTGCTGCACACTGATGGCTCCTATTTAGCTGGTTGTCCATTAAAACTCCAAGATCCCTTTGACAGTTTCTGCTATTGAGCTTGGTTTCACCCAGTCTATATGTTTACTTTTGGTTTTTGTTGCCTAAGTGTAGGACTTTACTTTTCTCTACATTGAATTTCATTTTGTATAGATACGGCCCAGTGTTCTCGTCTGTCAAGATCCATCTGGCTCTTGAGCCTATCTTCTTGAATGTTAGCTATAGGGATCTTCCTCAGAACCAGTAACTTTATAAGGAATGCAGAGAAGACCTTTGTTTACTTTGCCAACCTCAATTTTTAGTTTCATCCTTTTTTCTCTTTCCCTTTCCTTTCTTTAAAAGAAGAGACTGGACAGCCACTTGTCTGAAATTGTATAGGATCTCCTGCTTGGGCAGAGGCTGAACCAGAAGATGTCCAAAATCCCTTCTAACTCTATTCTGAATTTTTCTTTCTTCCTCTTCTTTCTTTCTCCTTCTTCTCCTTCTTCTTCTCCTCCTTCTCCCCCTCTCTCCTCCCTTTTCCCTCCTCCAACTGGCACTGTGCTATTATTAAATCCAAAATTGACTCTTTTTTTTAAAAGAAGAGACTGGTATAGGATCTCCTTCATGGACAGGAGACTGGATTAGAAGACCTCCAAGGTCCCTTCCAGCTCTTTTCTGATTTTTTCTTCTTCTGCTTCTTTCTTTCTTCTTCTCCTTCTCCTCCCCCTCCCTCAACTGGAACTGTGCTATTATTAAATCAAAAATTGACCAGGAAGCTTTGGATCCATACTGGATACTCTCTCTTTGCATTAGATTTGAAATGCTTCATATCTCACTGCTCCACAGTATCAGCCACAACTCTTTTCTTTGATCTCCATTTATTTCTCCTGTCTCTCTTCCCCCCCCAAATAATCACTGGAGAAGGAGATGCAGATGTACAGGAGCAAGAAGTACGTACAGAGAAAGTCTAAATTTGATTGTCCTTCCTCATTTATGCTACTGTAGTGCATCCTTGATCATGGCTGAATCTTTACAATAGTACTTTGGAAGAAGCGAAACCCACACAAGCTGTTACTTGGTAGCCATTGCTCCAGGTTTAATTTAAACTAATTAAACACAATTGTAAGTCAACCATGAAACACCTTCTCACATAGCACCGTTACTATTATTATTATTTTTAAGATGGAGATTGGGTGAATACAATCAGGCTGTTTTAATTCAGTTTGGCTAAACAATCCTAGTTTCCAAGCTTCTGTTTCCAACCAGACACATTAGTGTCTCATTGTGAGCTCCACAGCCTTTACAAAAATAATGACTCTTTGCAAATTGACAGTCCCTGGGAGTTATGTGGGCTGGTAGCAGTGGCAAACCATCTCCTTTTGCACATATAACAATCTGGTGTTTTCACATGAGCTGAGCCAAAACTACCATGTTTAGAATTGATTGAACTGCAGAATGAATCCCTTTTGTTATTTTGGGTAAAAATAACACTTTGCCTACACAAAGCCTAAAAAACTTAAGCATTCGTACTCAGACAGATCTGCCTGGATCGTGCACCATAGTCAAATAATCTTACTCCATAAAGATGTAACTGAAGTAGAAGAGTACAAAGATGATCTTACACAAGGCAGACAAGAATCCTTCGTTGACTGTTAATAGAAAGACAAGAGCCATCTCACTGAAAAAGAAGAGGTGTGGGAAGCAGAGTCAAAATAATCCCACTTGATTTATATTTGGTATAAGAGTGGACAGAGAAAAATGCTGACAAGCTTTCCAGATTCTCTATTTATACTCCACAATAATTGTTCTGTCCCCTCATTAGCATTCTTGAGATCCCCGCGCTTTGATTGGCCAAAGCGCGGGGCACTCTGATTGGTTAGGCGAGCCGCGCCGATTGGCTCGCTAGGAATCTCCCGTGATTGGTCTATTCGAATCGCGGGAGATTCAAAGTGGTACGATTGGCCGCGGCCGCCATGGCTAAAGGAATAAAAGCCCCGAACTTTTCCTATAGCCCCAGTTTGGTTCCCACATCAATAAAAGAGCTTGAAACATAGTCACCGACTCCTGGCATCATTTCCGAAGACACAACACTGGCGACGAGGATGGGATCCAGATCCTGAACCGAACCACGTGTCTGACAGAAGCCAGACGAATCTCCACGATGGCGAAAATCGCACCCCCCGCACCCTTCAACCCCGCCAGCGAGGACTGGGAATCGTACTCCGACAGATTCCGCATGTTCCTCGAGTGCAGCAACCTGAAGGATGCCACCGGCCCCATGAAGCGCGCCATCTTCCTGACCCACTGCGGGACCGAGGTATTTAAGATGGACAAGGCTTGCCAAACCCGCCGACGCGACTGCGATGGACTGGGACGTCCTCGAGCCAATACTTCGGCGGCACTACGCTCCAGAGGTGCCCATCCTAATCCGATGCAATGAGTTCTACCATCGGGACCAACGGTCGGGTGAGAACTTCAGCGACTTCGTCGCCGAACTACAGTGCCTAGGGGGGCTGTGCGAATTTGACAACCTGAACGACGCCCTGCGAGACAGAATCGTGCTCGGCTTGTGGGACCCCGTCCTCCAGAGTCGGCTGATGGCCAAGGGCAACATCAGCCTTGCAGATACCCTCACTGCCTCCGCAGCTGCCGAAGCGACCCGAACATCCGCCGACCGCATGCGCCGAACGAACGCTGGGGACCGCAGCAGGAACAACCACCCTGCAAGGTCGTCCAAGGCCCAACCCGAGACGACCACCCACCAGGGCGATTTCCACTCGGCATCGGGCACTTCCGATGAGGAGGAGGAAATTCATCGCCTCCAGGCAGGCTGCGACCCACGGAACCGGCGGGGTCGTAAGTCGAGGACCAACTGTGCCGGTTACGGAGGCGACCACCCCAGGTTCGAATGCCGGTTTTTCAAGTCGATCTGCCGGCATTGTGACAAGAAGGGACACATCGCCCGTGTCTGCCGCCTCAAAAAGAACCGCAGCCCGCCCCGATGGGACCAGAGCGAACGGAGGAGAGAGAGCACACCATCCCGGACCAGAGATCACCCCTCTGACAACAGATGGGACCGGAATGGACAATCCCTACAAGGCGGCGAGATGCGGCGAAGAGAGGAGACCCATCAGACGGTCACCATCGGCCACGCCACAACCAATGACACCTGGAAGGTCTACGTGGAGGTAGGCATCGAAGGCGAGCCATGCAAAATGGAGGTGGACTCCGGGTCCTATCTCTCCATGATAGCATGGCAAGAAATAAAGCGCTTGGTGCCTACCATCCAAAGGAAAGGCCTAGACAACCAGAGACTAATCGTAAAGGACCACCAGGGAAACCGCATCCCGGTAGTCGGAACCGGACAGTTCAACGTAACATACAAAGGGCGCACCGAAAGGCTTCCCCTGACAATCGTCGATCGCGACCGCCCAAGCCTACTGGGACTGCAATGGTTCGCCCCGCTCGGCATCGCAGTCACAGGAATCGACCACGTCACCGACGACAGCTGGGAGCAACAACTGGCCCGGGAATTCCAAGAGGTCTTCGACGGAAACCTAGGCAAGTACCGAGGGCCCCTTATATCATTCAGCCTCGACCCAAACGTCCCCCCAAAACGCCTGAAACCAAGGCGGGTGCCATTCGCACTTAAACCCAAGATAGACGAGCAAATTGACAAGCTCGTCAAGCAAGGGGTCCTACAACCAATAGACCACGCCCGGTGGGAGACCCCCATAGTCACCCCGATCAAGCCCGATGGGTTGGTGAGGATCTGTGGGGACTATAAGGCCACCCTAAATGGCGCGTTGCAACAAAGCGCCTACCCCGTCCCAGTAGTGCAACACCTACTGCATTCACTGGGAGGGGGCAAGGTTTTCGCCAAACTCGACCTCGCCCAGGCATACCAACAGTTGCCAGTCGACGAGGAAATGGCAGAAGCGCAAACCATAGTCACCCACCGGGGAGCATTTAAATGCAACCGGCTCCAATTCGGAGTCAGCGTGGCACCGGGAATATTCCAAAGCCTAATGGAAAGACTATTACAAGGCATCAAGGGGGTGGTACCTTACTTCGACGACGTCTTAGTGTCGGCAACCAACCAAGCCGACCTAGAGGGTCGCCTAAGGGAGGTCCTAACCAAATTCAAAGAGACCGGGCTCAAGGTAAAGAGGGAAAAAATGCCAATTATACACGGAACGGGTTGAATTCCTAGGATATCTCCTAGACCGTCACGGCATTCACCCCACAAACCAAAAAATCAAGGCCATCAAAGAAGCCCCCAAACCCAAGTCGAAGATGGAGTTACAGGCATTCCTGGGGCTACTTAACTTTTACAATGTGTTCCTACCCCAAAAGGCGATGGTGGCGGAGCCTTTGCATAGGCTCCTGGACAAGGCGGCGACCTGGACTTGGGGGAAACATGAGCAAGCCGCCTTCCAGAGAACAAAGGACCTCCTCACTTCGGACGCCGTCCTTATACAGTACAACAAGACCCTACCTCTGGCCGTCACATGCGACGCATCACCCTTCGGCGTCGGTGCTGTCCTCAGCCATACCCTCCCCGACGGAAAAGAAGCACCCATCGTGTTCTTTTCAAGGACCCTCACCAAACCGGAGTGGAACTACAGCCAGCTGGACAAAGAGGCTCTGGCTATCGTTGCCGCAGTAAAAATATTCCACGAGTATCTCTACAGCCGGACATTTACCATCATAACCAAGCACAAGCCGCTGCTGGGAATCCTTGCAGGGAACCGGGACACCCCGAACATTCTGTCTCCCCGAATGACAAGGTGGTCCGAGTTCCTGGCGGCCTACAACTACAGACTCATACACAGACCGGGTAAGATGATCTCCCATGCAGACGCCTTAAGCCGCTTGCCGCTACCGGAACCTGACACCGACCCAGCACCCACGACGACCACCCTCAGTATAGAGACTCTACCCAACCTACCCATAACCGCATCAGACATTGCCCGAGAGACTAATAAAGACAAACGTCTGGCGCGGGTGTTGCATTGGGTAGAGAAAGGGTGGCCGGAAAGGGACAACGACGAGTCCGTCAAGACATTCCGGAACCGGCAAACGGAACTCTCGTTATTAAAAGGGTGCACACTATGGGGGGATAGGGTGGTCATTCCAGAAAAACTACAAGGGAAGGTTCTGGAACTATTACACGAGGGGCACCCTGGCATCGTTAGGACTAAAGCCCTGGCCAGAAGTTACGCTTGGTGGCCAGGGATGGACAAACAGATTGAGACATGGGTAGCAAGGTGCCAACGATGCCAGGAAACTAGGCCAAGCCCACCTACAGCACCCGTCCTAGAGTGGGAAACCCCAAGGGGACCTTGGTCTAGGATCCACATAGACTTCGCCGGGCCCACAAAAGGACACACCTTCCTAATAACAGTAGACGCTTACTCCAACTGGCTGGAGGTAAGCAACATGAGAACAACAACCACGGAGGCCGTGATCAAGGAACTCGGCAAACTCTTTGCAACGCATGGCCTCCCAGACGTCGTCGTTTCCGACAACGGGCCCCAATTCACCTCGCTAGAATTCGAAAAATTCCTAGCGGAAAGGGGCATCCGACACGCGCTGACAGCACCGGTGCATCCGGCGGCGAACGGTAGGGCGGAACGGATGGTGCAATTCACTAAGAAAACCATCTGGAAAATAGACCACGGGGAGATCCAGGATAAAATAAAAAAATTACTCTTCAACCAACACATAACCCCAAATACCACAACAAATAAGAGCCCAGCCGAACTGTTAATGGGGAGGAAATTAAGGTCCCCACTCGACAGATTACACCACAAGTATAACCCAGAGAAGCCCCCAGACTCAACCAGCAAACACCGAACTTTTGCACCAGGCGACCCCGTGTTCGCAAAAAACCTGACGGGAGACCCGTTATGGTTACCGGCCGTCATCACACAAATAACAGGCCCACACTCATACCGGCTACAAACAACAGACAGACGAGCATGGAAACGCCACATCGACCAATTAAGATCGAGGACGACCACTCAAGAGACCACCGACGCACAAGCAGGCAAAACCAACCCCCACAACACAAACCAAGGGGGGAGGGAATACCCAGGGGACCAAAACCAAAGAAGAATAAACCAACCATACTTACCGGAAAGCAGCCAGCACAACCCCTCGCCAGGAAGAGACAGCCAGGCCAGCTCGACCGACCCGGGGAGACTGAGCGGGAGCGGCGAAATCCGCAGCTCAACCAACCCGGGAAGCCCAGGAGGGAGCTACGGAGAGCGGCCCGGCTCGACCGACCAGCCGATTCCCACGACGGCATCCGGAGAAGCAGAGACCCCGACCGAACTGGCCGGGATCCAACCTACGACTGAGCTGCGCAGGTCCAGTAGGCTCAGACGGAGCCCCGCCTACCTACGGGACTACGTGACATAAGGACTAAACCAAGAGGGGAGGGGTGTTCTGTCCCCTCATTAGCATTCTTGAGATCCCCACGCTTTGATTGGCCAAAGCGCGGGGCACTCTGATTGGTTAGGCGAGCCGCGCCGATTGGCTCGCTAGGAATCTCCCACGATTGGTCTATTCGAATCGCGGGAGATTCAAAGCGGTGCCATTGGCTGTGGCCGCCGCGGCTAAAGGAATAAAAGCCGCAAACTTTTCCTATAGCCCCAGTTTGGTTCCCACATCAATAAAAGAGCTTGATACTAAGTCACTGACTCCTGGCATCATTTCCGAAGACACAACAATAATCAACTTACACGCCTACAATAAAACACTTCATTGTGTTTAAGATTAGAAGGTAGTAATAATGGTGATGAGTCTACTTGTTCTGCCTTCTTCATCACTCTTCTCAATGTCCACCATGTCTTTACACAAACTTCTGCATTCAGAAATTTTTTCTTCTAGTTTCAGTGTTTGCTGACCTGAACTTGTCCTGTAATCAGACAGAGATTTGTACAAATGTTCAAGAGCTTGCTGGCTATGCATGGAGAAGAACATCCATTCCTCTGACACTTCTAGGCCAAGGAATGCTGCAATTCCAGAATTGTGTTTGATACTTTTCATCTCCCAGGGAGAATCAAGTCCGTAGCAATAGCACTTAGACGTATATCATCATCATCATCATCATCTTAGCTATTGTCTATCCATGGCAGGATGAAGGCTCTTCTGTATGTTTGCATGTTTCCAACCTATATGGTCTTCCTTTTGCCAACTGGCCCTGCAATACTTGCTGATGTCCTCGATCCATCTTGTTTTAGGATTCTTTTGTGGACACTTTTGATCAAATGGGATCCATTCTATGACTGCCTTGGTAGGCTTAGAATACTTAGACTTTATTGTCACTTTAAATGTACACTAATTGGCATACATTAAAATGAAATTTCATAGCATACAGCTCTCATTATACATTACATAACCATGACAGAATGAATGAATGAATGAATGAATGAATGAATGAATGAATGAAGTGAATAAATAAGTAAGTAAGTAAGTAAATAAATAATATGAAACAGTCTAGTTTGGATGTATATATGTACACGGCAAGAAAAACAAATCTTGCGAGTTTGCCAGACTGATGATCTAGGGAACAAAGCTGTTACAGAATCTGGTAGTCCTGCTAGAAATACTTAGAAATCTCCTCCCAGAGGGGAGTGACAGAAACAGATCATGAAGTGGTTGTGTGGGGTCTCTAACAATGGTTCGAGCTCTAAGCACATAGCACTTATTAGCAGTATCCTGAATAATGGGAAGTGAACTTCCTATAATCTTCTTGGCTGTCCTTACCACTCTCTGTATGGACTTTCTAACAGAGGCACCGCTACCAGATGGTCCACCTGCCATCAGTTTTTCTCGCTATTTATAACTCTTTCTACAATTTTTCAAAGTTGGACCTCTGTCAGACTGTCTTCACTGAGATGCTCTCACAGCTGTCTATCTCTTTCTACCAACCATTCTGCTCAACAGGTCTGTCCGTTGGATCTTACTTGCTTCTGAGGACTCTCTACCTGTGGGTTCTGTTTACTCCTGGATACATTCCAGGCCACACCATACAAAAACAATGACAACAGTGTTCAACAATCTCTTCTCCTGTTGAAGTTAACTCTTCTGCCGAAGCGACCCGAACATCCGCCGACCGCATGCGCCGAACGAACGCTGGGGACCGCAGCAGGAACAACCACCCTGCAAGGTCGTCCAAGGCCCAACCCGAGACGACCACCCACCAGGGCGATTTCCACTCGGCATCGGGCACTTCCGATGAGGAGGAGGAAATTCATCGCCTCCAGGCAGGCTGCGACCCACGGAACCGGCGGGGTCGTAAGTCGAGGACCAACTGTGCCGGTTACGGAGGCGACCACCCCAGGTTCGAATGCCGGTTTTTCAAGTCGATCTGCCGGCATTGTGACAAGAAGGGACACATCGCCCGTGTCTGCCGCCTCAAAAAGAACCGCAGCCCGCCCCGATGGGACCAGAGCGAACGGAGGAGAGAGAGCACACCATCCCGGACCAGAGATCACCCCTCTGACAACAGATGGGACCGGAATGGACAATCCCTACAAGGCGGCGAGATGCGGCGAAGAGAGGAGACCCATCAGACGGTCACCATCGGCCACGCCACAACCAATGACACCTGGAAGGTCTACGTGGAGGTAGGCATCGAAGGCAGACAGACGAGCATGGAAACGCCACATCGACCAATTAAGATCGAGGACGACCACCCAAGAGACCACCGACGCACAAGCAGGCAAAACCAACCCCCACAACACAAACCAAGGGGGGAGGGAATACCCAGGGGACCAAAACCAAAGAAGAATAAACCAACCATACTTACCGGAAAGCAGCCAGCACAACCCCTCGCCAGGAAGAGACAGCCAGGCCAGCTCGACCGACCCGGGGAGACTGAGCGGGAGCGGCGAAATCCGCAGCTCAACCAACCCGGGAAGCCCAGGAGGGAGCTACGGAGAGCGGCCCGGCTCGACCGACCAGCCGATTCCCACGACGGCATCCGGAGAAGCAGAGACCGAACTGGCCGGGATCCAACCTACGACTGAGCTGCGCAGGTCCAGTAGGCTCAGACGGAGCCCCGCCTACCTACGGGACTACGTGACATAAGGACTAAACCAAGAGGGGAGGGGTGTTCTGTCCCCTCATTAGCATTCTTGAGATCCCCACGCTTTGATTGGCCAAAGCGCGGGGCACTCTGATTGGTTAGGCGAGCCGCGCCGATTGGCTCGCTAGGAATCTCCCACGATTGGTCTATTCGAATCGCGGGAGATTCAAAGCGGTGCCATTGGCTGTGGCCGCCGCGGCTAAAGGAATAAAAGCCGCAAACTTTTCCTATAGCCCCAGTTTGGTTCCCACATCAATAAAAGAGCTTGATACTAAGTCACTGACTCCTGGCATCATTTCCGAAGACACAACAATAATCAACTTACACGCCTACAATAAAACACTTCATTGTGTTTAAGATTAGAAGGTAGTAATAATGGTGATGAGTCTACTTGTTCTGCCTTCTTCATCACTCTTCTCAATGTCCACCATGTCTTTACACAAACTTCTGCATTCAGAAATTTTTTCTTCTAGTTTCAGTGTTTGCTGACCTGAACTTGTCCTGTAATCAGACAGAGATTTGTACAAATGTTCAAGAGCTTGCTGGCTATGCATGGAGAAGAACATCCATTCCTCTGACACTTCTAGGCCAAGGAATGCTGCAATTCCAGAATTGTGTTTGATACTTTTCATCTCCCAGGGAGAATCAAGTCCGTAGCAATAGCACTTAGACGTATATCATCATCATCATCATCATCTTAGCTATTGTCTATCCATGGCAGGATGAAGGCTCTTCTGTATGTTTGCATGTTTCCAACCTATATGGTCTTCCTTTTGCCAACTGGCCCTGCAATACTTGCTGATGTCCTCGATCCATCTTGTTTTAGGATTCTTTTGTGGACACTTTTGATCAAATGGGATCCATTCTATGACTGCCTTGGTAGGCTTAGAATACTTAGACTTTATTGTCACTTTAAATGTACACTAATTGGCATACATTAAAATGAAATTTCATAGCATACAGCTCTCATTATACATTACATAACCATGACAGAATGAATGAATGAATTAATGAATGAATGAATGAATGAATGAATGAATGAAGTGAATAAATAAGTAAGTAAGTAAGTAAATAAATAATATGAAACAGTCTAGTTTGGATGTATATATGTACACGGCAAGAAAAACAAATCTTGCGAGTTTGCCAGACTGATGATCTAGGGAACAAAGCTGTTACAGAATCTGGTAGTCCTGCTAGAAATACTTAGAAATCTCCTCCCAGAGGGGAGTGACAGAAACAGATCATGAAGTGGTTGTGTGGGGTCTCTAACAATGGTTCGAGCTCTAAGCACATAGCACTTATTAGCAGTATCCTGAATAATGGGAAGTGAACTTCCTATAATCTTCTTGGCTGTCCTTACCACTCTCTGTATGGACTTTCTAACAGAGGCACCGCTACCAGATGGTCCACCTGCCATCAGTTTTTCTCGCTATTTATAACTCTTTCTACAATTTTTCAAAGTTGGACCTCTGTCAGACTGTCTTCACTGAGATGCTCTCACAGCTGTCTATCTCTTTCTACCAACCATTCTGCTCAACAGGTCTGTCCGTTGGATCTTACTTGCTTCTGAGGACTCTCTACCTGTGGGTTCTGTTTACTCCTGGATACATTCCAGGCCACACCATACAAAAACAATGACAACAGTGTTCAACAATCTCTTCTCCTGTTGAAGTTAACTCTTCTGCCTTTTATACGTATTTACTTGCAAGGCAGAGGTAGCTTTATAAAGATGTTTAAGTTGAGCACAAAGCTTCTTTGTGTCTAGGTAACAATGAATCTGCTTTGGGCATGCAGGGAAACATAATAATAACCTCAGCCACCTTTAGGACAATTTATCGCAACCCTTCCTATCCCACCTTCCGTAACATAAAGCTTAATTTATCTCTAAGCGATTTATCTTACAGTTGGTTCAAATCTTCTACTTGAATGCTTTCAGTTGTTTGTTTTGTCTCCTCTCCTTTGTAGCTTGGGATTCTTCTTCACTTTCTTGGAAAGCTGATTTTTCCTTTGCAAGCCTTTATTTCCTCTGGGCTTTTTTCCCTTGAACAAATGCAGGAGAATTTGCAAATAACCTTCAACCTGCTTCAGTATTTCTTTTTTCCACCAGCAATAGACTCTGAGCTTCAGGACTTTCCCCTGCCACAGGTTGGATATAAATTGAGATGGTAATAACAGCAACAACTGTCATTCAAGTAAGCTTCCTGCAAAATGTGAAAGAGGTCAGGTTCCCTGAACTGCTAAGGAAACTTATAAAAACAGAGTGGTTTTTGTATCAATATCTTCCCCCTTTGAAGTAATAGAAAGCATTAGTTGATAGTTATAGAAGGGAGAAAGCATAACGCAGCATTCCCCAGTTGGGCCAATTCTTAAATATTATTCTCATTATGCAAGATGTAAAAGGTAATGGTAAAGGTTCCCCTCGCACCTATGTGCTAGTCGTTCCTGACTCTAGGGGGCAGTGCTCATCTCCGTTTCAAAACCGAAGAGCCAGTGCTGTCTGAAGATGTCTCAGTGGTCATGGGGCCAGTATGACTAAACACCAAAGGTGCACGGAACGCTGTTACCTTCCCACCAAAGTGGTCCTTATTTTTCTACTTGCATTTTTACGTGCTTTCGAACTGCTAGGTTGGCAGAAGCGGGGACAAGTCATGGGAGCTCACTCTGTTACACGGTGTGAGAGATTCAAACTGCTGAACTGCCAAGCTTTCTGATCGACAAACTCAGCATCTTAGCCACTGAGCCACCACGTCCCTTATATGGGATGTAAGAATCACGAAATAGGTTCTATATAATTTGCAGTCTCATGATGACCAATAGCCAAAAGAACAAAGTAAAATGAGCTGCCAAGAGAAACAGTGATGTGCAGATACGTGCATATTTTAATTATTTCACCAAAGTCATTTTCTGAAAATGGAACCCAATGTCTAATCTATTCCTATCTAAGAGGGAAAAAAAAACCTTTGTTAGCACTTATGCCGATACTTCTTTCTCTCCCAAAGGTATTTTTTCAAGAGGCGACTAGACTTTCTGGTTTTTTTTTGTCTTTGAAGATGTTTCACTTCTCTCACCCAAGAAACTCCTTCAGCTCTGACTAGATGGTGGGGAATTGAAGGATTCATACTCCTTGCAGACAGCTGGTCATTTTCATTCTTATAGTGACTTGTTAAGGTCACCTGGAGGTTTATTGATGTCATAAAAATCACCTGAGTGGTGCACGTGGGCGTGGAGCCTTCTTGGAACTGTTGAAAGAACTTGTGTTTGTACACTGGAGATAGATGATGTTGTAGCTCTCCTCCTCTGTTGAGAGATGGTTGAAGGACCAGAAAGTCCAGTTGCCTCTTGAAAAAGCACCTTTGGGACAACCATGACCTGGATGACTGAGAATCTCCATAGATCTTGTCATTTCTCTGTTTTCTTATTATCTTTCCTCTCCTTTATGAGCAGCCTTTGTTTAATGCACACTCTCTGTGCCATTATAAGGCAGTTGCTAAGTTGTAGGTGTCAGTGAACAAGAATTTGTGATGCTTGGTTTATTAAAATAATTTGTGCACTGTAGGAAAGAGCCAGCTTAATGTTCTGATTTTAAGCAACCAGTATATCAACAACTTGTTTTACAGTCGGTTGAACAGACCAAATGCCAAAGTCTGCAAGAATCGAGCTGTTACTTCTTAAAGAACGGAGCTGCTTCTTAGGATACATTCCAAAACTCTGCCTTTAAACTGAAGGCTAAAAAAAATCAAAATTGTCTTCTCTAGCAACTCCTTTGAAGCAATAGCTGAAATGAATCCTGGAATGGAATGCAGGAAGAATCACAGGAAATCTATCTCAATGGCTAGACAAGGGTGCATCTTTGGCCATCTGTTCTGTGCCTTAAAAAACCCCCAAAACTCTTGGACCTTTATTTGAGACTCCTGATTAATAGAAACTAGCTGTGAGAAATGACCAGACTGGACCTGAAAGAGGGATCATATACGTCATCAGTCACGAATCCATTCAAATCCATAGGAAAACTAAAACCAGCCCACCGTATATTCCTTTATACAAATTTGAACTGTGTGGATCTCTTGATTTCCCTGGGGCTTGATGCGGGCGTGCAATGAAATATATTTTGCTTTTGCATAGACGCACACACACACACAAAATTCCATGATGGAATATATCAATCCTTCCAACATGAAAATGATATCAGGACAATTTGCTAGCCTCACTTACTGGGATTCTGGAGATCAACTGGAGATCAAGACAAAACACAGGATGAACTTTTCCAAGGGAGACCAAAATAGCCAAAGATAGCCTTTGACTTACAACAGTTTGTTTAGTGACTGTTCAAAATTATGAGCCGTGGTGGTGCAGTGATTAGAATGCAGTATTGCAGGCTACTTCTCATGACTGCCGGCTGCCTGCAAGTTGGCAGTTTGATCCTGACAGGCTCCAGATTGACTCAGCCTTCCACCCTTCAGAGGTTGGTAAAATGAGGACTCATGCTGACTCTGTAAACTGCTTAGAGAGGGCTGTAAAGCACTTTGAAGTGGTATATAAATCTATGCGCCATTGCTATTGCTACAGTGGCACTGAAAAATGTGACCATTTTTCACAATTATGAATCCTCATAATTGTAGCATCCTCACCATCATGTAATCAACATTCAGATGCTTGGCAACTGGTTCATACCTATGATGGATGCTGTGTCCCAAAGTCATGCGATCCCCCTTTGCAACCTTCTGACAAGCAAAGTCAATGGGGAAGCCAGATTCACTTAACGACCAAGATACTAACTGATCAACTACAGTGATTCACTTAACAACTATGGTAAGAAAGGTTATAAAATTGGGCAAAACTCACTTAACAAATGTCTTACTTAACAACAGAAATTTGGGGCTCAATTGTCATCAATTGATCAAGGGCTACCTGTATATGTTAATGTGCCTCCCCTCAGTGGGGGGATGCTGCTGGTGTAACAACTATTTCATGCCCCTGTCAGAATCTGAATCTGAGGAGGAAGACAAACAGCAGACAGGGAGTGGGAGTGTGGCTCCATTGGCTGTGGAGGATACTGGGGAAGGGCAAAGTCTGGCTGGGCAGAGCAGGAGAGAGATAGAACAAGAGAGAGGGAATTCAGAGGAAGACCCAGGTCCACCTCCTCTTCATTCTAGGGCACATGGCGAGGAACGGAGAGGAGAGCAACATGGATTGCATGGCTTATGGGGGAGGAAAGAGCCCTGATTCCCTTCATTAGCCACACCTGGAAATGAAAGTTTAAAAGAACTGAATGCTGACTGCAGCAGCTGCTGGGAGCAAACATGATTTTATCCTGTGTTGCCTTTGCTTATCTGTGTTCCTGGTGTCTTCCCAACCATGTGAGTTTTGTCGTGCCTGCATGTCTGTAATTCTTGTTCCTGTCCTGCCAAACTAATTACCTCAGTTTGGCTTGATTGGATTTATAGTTACAGTTTTTATTGACCATGTTTTGGACTTGATTCTCTGCAGCCAAAGGTTGTTCCTAGGAGAGCTTTTCTCCAGCCAGAAGGTAACCAGGACATTGGGGGCAAAGTTGGAACTAATAAAGGGACTCTTTTTGATTATCTGACTGTATTGCCTTTGTGGTATGCCCCGGGTCATCACAAACTGGTTCGCTAATTGTGCATGCGCCTGATGCATGTACAGCTTTCAAAATTACTTACCTTCAATGTTACTTCAGGGAAGTAACAGAGCTGAGGAGCAGCAATCCGCTGTGCTGCACATGAGTCAGCTGAGCAGATATAAGGAGTACAGTGCAGCGGCCCATATGATTGATCTTCAAAGCTAGGGGTTCACCTGAACTGGTCTGAACCAGAAGAATCCCACCCCTGCTTCCCCTGAATATTGTATACTACTTAATTTCCAGCTTTTCAGGAGGGTTTGCAGTGAAATTCTGTCATGGAGGAAGAGAAAATACAGCCCTTTTCCCTTCTTTTCCTGAAAGACACCAATACCGATGTTGTCTTGAGTTTTAATAAAAGTAGATAGCAAGTATGAGGCCTTGCAACCTAGCCTTGGCAATAAATCAGATATCCTGACATTTCAAGATTTGGCAGGAAACTCTCAGCTCTGGTTCAGCTAGATTAAAATCTTTATTGCAAGCAAAAATGAAGCCAGACTAAAACGAGGACTGTCTACACTTTCAGTGAGAAAATGTAAACTTTACCATGATACCCTCCAGAGTTGAACTTTGGGCTTCTTTCTTCCAAGTTCTCCAAATTACCAAAACTCATGGCATTGTTTAGGATGGTCTTGAAGCTTGTGGATATTGCACGTTGATCTTTTGCTCTTATGACCCAAATTTTAACTTCTCTGCAGATGAATTTTGCTTGCTTTTGTTTCAGCTTGTATTGAAAGCCAATCCCAGTAAGAGGCAGTGATTTTGTTATTATTGACAGAAACTGACACCAATTATCAACCCTGCAACTCATCAAAGGAAAATGTATTACATTTTGCATTTTGCTGAATTGTATTTTGGTCCTGCGAAGTCCTGATATGTCCGTCTTCATCCAGCAGGCTAAATTTACAAGGTTCATTGAAGTTTGTACAGAGATCTTATCAACCTAAAAAAAAAAAAAAAAGATTAAAAACCCTGTTGTTTGATTCCTAGTGATTATATCAGGACAGTTTGCTTGGCAGTAGTATGGAAATGATGCTTTGGTGAGACCATGGAAAGAGAGCGAGAAGGATGGTTAGGGGACTGGAGGCTAAACCATATGAAGAATTGTTGCAGGAATTGAGTATGCCTAGTTTAATGAAAACAAGGACTAGTGAGTGACATGATAGCAATGTTGCAATATCTAAGGAGATACCTCAAAGAAGAGGGAGTCAAGCTATTCTCCAAAGCACCTGAAGGCAGGACAAGAAGCAATGGATGCAAAGTAATCAAGGAGAAAACCAACCTAGAAAGAAGGAGAAATTTCCTGATAATTAGAGTAATTATACAGTGGAACAGCTTGCCTTAAGAAGTTGTGAGTGCTTTATCAATGGAGGTTTTTTAAAAAAGAGATTGGATAACCATTTGTCTGAAATTGTATTGGGCAGTGAGCTTGGACTAGAAGACCTTCAAGGTGTTTTCCAATTCTGTTATTCTCTATAGCTTCTTCCACTTTGGTCTTCTTGGATAGTTTTCCATTGAACAACTAATTAGGTCCAAAACAGCTTACCTTTCAAGACCAGACAGATTCATCTAAGTTCTGCCATCTCTTTATTCATGTTAACATACTCCACTTCTTCAAGATATTGCAAATATTTAGAAGTGTCATCCACTTCTTTGGAATGGGATCTCTTCTCATCTGCGGAAAGGGATCATAGGTCAAAGCATAAGAAAAGCTCGAGAATTTCATTTTTAACCTTCCTAATCAAGCTTTGTATGTGCAGAGTGCTCTGATGGATGCTTTCTCATTCAACATCTCTGGGAGGCAGGATTCCAGAATGTCTAAGATTGAATGTCAACATTCCAAGTAATGCACCCATTGAAAGCAGAACTCTGAGGCAGGTAGATTCCTCAAAGAACAATTTATTGAACATTGGCACAACTGGTGAAAACCAACTCTGGAAATTCCTATGATTTTCACCTGATTAAAAAGTGAAAGTTCACCCTTTCCCTCTCTCCAGGCATCAGTCATATTGTGTTATGCCCTTGTTAGAGTCGGACTCTGAAGGAGAGGAAGAATAGCCAACAGGGAGTGGAGGTGTGGCTCTGGAGGTTGTGGAGGAGGCTGGGGAAGGGGGGAGGCCAGCTGGGCAGTCAGAGGAAGAATCAGGCCCATCCTCTCTTCAACCTAGGACATGCAGGGAAGAATGGAAAAGAAAACAACTTGGCTTATGAGAGAGGAAGCAGCCATGATCCCCTTCATTGGTTGCAGCTGGGGAGAATAGTATATAAGAGAGATGGTTAAAACACAGCATTGCCAGAAGCAAAGCGTGTTTTATTTTGGGCTGAAGTTATCTTGGTTGGTGTCCTTCCAACAGACTGCATTTTTATCTCCTTGAAGTTGGTAATTACTAATCTTAGTCCATTGTGGAATTTCCTTCATTGTAGCTTGTTTTGGTTTTTTATTTCACTTTTATCTGCTCATTAAGTTCAGACTGTATTGCTTTCTTTTGAAGACTATTCTTGAATAAGTTTTATCTCCAACTGAGAATTATTGAACAGTGGGGCCAAGTTGGAGGCATTAAAGGACATTTATTTACATTTTGGATTTTGTTACATCTGTGTTACACTCCAGATCATCACACATTATCCAATAGAGGTGCTGGCTGGTTGTGTTCTACTACTTTTCTTCTCCGCCACCTGTTGTAATGTCCTTGGTTCCCCACAGGATTTTTTTTTTTTTAACTACAAAACCCCAACTACCTATTCCCCCCTTTCCCTCTCTTGTGACAACCCCGAAGCTGTAAAAATGGCCTCAGCCAGCTTCACTTCAGAGTTGACATTGAACATTTGAAATACCCCAATACTAACCTTTTGTGAAGCAAAGAGTTTTCTTCCTTGGTTATTCAAAATGCAAGCTGTGCTCTAGCTGTTAAAATGCAAAGCCCTTCTCACGTCACTGCAGGAAGTGTTGGTGTTCTAGAAATTGCTGCTTGTGACAACCATAATAATTTAGATGCATGAATTTATATACAAAGGGCGCTTTCTAGTCAGGCTTTACTTCTGGCAATGGTTTGGACTTTCTTGGCAAGATTATTTTTGGAAGTGACTTGTGTTAGAGTATGCAACAATCCAACCGGCACACAAGCAAATAATTCAGCAGGAATCATTTATAGAAGAAACTTGTTTATATACAATAATATAAAACATGATGCATGTATACAATATCCATGCAGCTCTTGCGATGTGGTAGCAAGTACAAGGACAAGAAGCAGAAGCAGAAGCAATCAGAACTACCAGAATTCAGAAACTATACAATCACACAGAAGCACACCAACCCTTATATATACTGTTCTGTACATTCATTTACATTCTTGAAACCCCGCGCTTTGATTGGCCAAAGCGCGGGGTGATCCGATTGGTCTAGCGAGCTGCGCTGATTGGCCCGCTAGGAATCTCCCGCAATTGGTGGAAACGAATCGCGGGAGATTCAAAGTGGTGCCATTGGTCGTGGCCGCTGCGGCTTGAGAATAAAAAGCTGCTGTTTTTTCCTTGGAGCCAGATCGGTTCCGGGGACCAATAAAAGAGCTAAAAAACCAAGTCACCGGCTCCGGGTCTCCTTACTGTGATGGACACGACACTGGCAATGAAGGTGGGATCCCGAGGCTGAACCCCATCGAGCACGTGTCCGGAGAAAGCGTGACCGACGAGATGGCCAGCATCGCTCCACCCGCGCCCTTTAATCCTGCTAGCGAGGACTGGGAATCATACACAGACAGATTCCTCATGTTCCTCAAATGCAGCAACCTAAAGGACGCCACCAGGCCAAAGAAACAAGCTGTCTTCCTGATGCACTGCAGTGTTCAAGATGGCGAAAGCACTGCAGTGTTCAAGATGGCGAAAGCCCTAGCGAAACCCGCTGATGTTAAAGAGATGGACTGGGCCGACCTTGAATCATTGCTCCGAAACCACTACACCCTCGCCGTGCGCACCCTCATCAGGCGGCACGATTTCTACCGGAGGGACCAGAGACCTGGCGAAATCATCAGCGATTTGATTGGCCAAAGCGCGGGGTGATCCGATTGGTCTAGCGAGCTGCGCTGATTGGCCCGCTAGGAATCTCCCGCGATTGGTGGAAACGAATTGCAGGAGATTCAAAGTGGTGCCATTGGCCGTGGTCGCCGCGGCTTGAGAATAAAAAGCCGCTGTTTTTTCCTCAGAGCCAGATCGGTTCCCGGGACCAATAAAAGAGCTAAAAAACCAAGTCACCGACTCCGGGTCTCCTTACCGCGATGGACACGACATATACAGCCCAGTCAAACTAAGCCATGCCCAGGCTCCGAGCCATCTGACATGACTCACAACAGGTGCTGTTTCTTAGTCACCAAACAGTTTCCATTGGCTGACTTGTTGTTATGTCTATCCCAGCTCATAATTTCTTATACGCTGACAATTTGTTATTGCCTTCTGTCCAGGTTGAGAAAGAATGATTAGCACACAGTTGATATTTGGGTGGAGAAGTTGGACTATGGGGTTCTTGGTACTCTCTGAGCTTGGGTTATTTTTATTGAAAAGTTTTCATTACCCAAAGTAGAAAACATCATCACTGCTAGTCAAATAGCACTGATGATATTATCTAGTTTGGTAATGAAATGTCTGTCCTCCTGCCCTACAAAAGAGCCCAAGCTCAGACAGCACCAAAGGTCTCACAACTCAACCTTGAGTTACAAATATTCTATTGGAAAGTCAGACTGTGTCGTGATATTTTCAAGCCTGTGTTTCCATCTCAGGGGCTGAAAGGAGAAGTGAGAACTTCATTCATTCGGAAGTCCCTGGCTCTTGAATTTTTCAGTCAATGCGCTGTGAATATTGACATATTTAACACAAACCTTCTGTTAGAGGGAAAGTGAAGAAGGATGGATGGGTTTCAAATGATCGATCCTGCAGAGTTGGAAATGTTATTGGTTGGGGGCAGGAAGGAATCACTTTGTATGTGTGAATATGGCAAAGAAAGTCATTCTTCTCCTGTGTGGATTGCTTACAAATTTGGGGGACATATAGCCAGTGGAGGGATTCAACCAGTGTAACAACCGGTTCAGTGAGTGCACACATAGTGCATTTGAAAACAGCTCTAAAACTTACCTACTGCTGCAGCCCCAGTGACCAAAACAGCTGAGGCGTGGCAATCTGCTCTGCCAAGCCTATCAGCTGGGCTTCAAACAAAGGAAATATAGGACAGACTAGTGCAGGGGTGGGTGGGTGATGCCAACTGATAGCTGGAACTACCGGTTCACCTGAACTGGTCCATATCAGCTGAATCCCACCCTTTGCCTAAAGCCATCAAGAGGAGCAGATGAGACTCTCAAAACAGTACAGAGAACAGCAACCAGAATGATTAGGGGACTGGAGACTAAAACATATGAAAAGCGGTTACAGGAACTGGGCCTGGCTAGTCTAGTGAAGAAAAGGACCAGGGGAGACAGGATAGCAGTCTTCCAATATTTGAGGGGCTGCCACATAGAGGAGGAGGGGGTCAACTTATTTTCTAAAGCATCTGAAGGCCAAACAAGGAATAATGGATGGAAAATGAACAGGGAGAGATTCAACTTGTAAATAAGGAGAAACTGTCTGACAGTGAGAACAATCAACCAATGGAACAGCTTGCTCTTGGAAGTTGTGGGAGATCATCACTTGAGACTTTCAAGGAGAGATTGGACTGCCGTTTATCAGAAATGGTGTAGGGTCTCCTGCTTGGATGGAGAGTTGGACTAGATGGCGTACAAAGTCCCTTCCAACTCTAATTATCCATTATCTATTATCAGATAGCTGGTTGTATTTCCTTAGACTTTCACAGAACCTCTTGAAATCTTTGCAGAACCACATGGAACCCAGTTTGAAGAAACTCAACCTAAAGTACTGTTTCTTTTGAGGATGTCTGGTGAATTTAAGATATCAGGATCCAATTAAAAATGCAGAAAGTCCTCAAATAGCTGCCTTCCAGTTTAAATTTTTCTCCCCCCGACAGTTAGGCTCTATTAAAAAAAAAGCATTAAACTGGCAACCAACTCTTCTATTGATTTTCTAAAAACGTCTATTGCTTTACACGAGGCCCAGAGGCATTCTTGAAAACCCAAATTATTCTGGAAACTAGTGCTTTTGCATAGGCTATTTAATTGTTTTTAATTAAAGGGAATCTAAAAATAAAGTCAGACAAGGCTGGAATTTGTTGAGTTTCAAGGGAGGTATTTCCGGTTCAAGGTACATTATTTTAAACTCTTCATTAAAATGGTATTCATATTGTTTACCATTACGTATGCATCAGGATAAACCTAACTGAACCCCTTCATTCTTTATGACAGAGAATGAAAACCGAGTTGTTGCCAGATACAATTTTAATTATCCTTAACCAGCCATGGAGATGGCTGGAACTCTAGGCAACAGCTGAAGGTTTCAGCTCTCCTACTTTTAAAGGGATGCCCCTAAGACAAGGAGAAAGACAGAGAACTGCAAAGATTGGGTTTCCTGCCCCAATAAAATGTTCTTATGATGAAAGATCGGTCTGAAAAATATTTCTAAACCGTGTCTTAGAGAAAAGAAGTGTCAAGAAATTTCAGATTGATGCATGGAAGCAGAAAGCCTGAAATCTCACTTTATTTATTTATCTTTTGCTTTTGTTGGCTTGCCCAGTGTAGAAAAGAGAATATTGAATAAGTGCACAAAAAATATCATCTTAGTGCAGTTCTGTGATTAAACGCTATAAGCCAGGGTGTCAAACTTGATTTCATTGAGGGCCACATCAGTGTTGTGTTTGACCTGGGCGGGGGCAGAATAAGTGTGGCCAGGGTGGATGTGGCCAACTCGATGTCACTCATGTCAGGGGCACCTGTGGTGGCTTAGTGCTAAGGCAGGACTTCTCTTAGACCCTCCCACCCTCTCATTATAACCTACCTTCCTTCCTTCCTTCCTTCCTTCCTTCCTTCCTTCCTTCCTTCCTTCCTTCCTTCCTTCCTTCCTTCCTTCCTTCCTTCCTTCCTTCCTTCCTGTTGTGAATTAATAAAAGTGTTGAAATCTTAAGTGTTGAATAAAGCTTGTTCAAATCTTAAAGCAAAGTGCAGGGTTCTAGCCCTGCACTTCTGATTGGCCGATAATAGCGATATCGGATTGGTCCGTTCAGGAGAATCTGATTGGCTATTAACGAGCCCTTCTCATTGGTTAAAAGAGCTAACGTTCATGTGTTTTCATTGGCTAAATACCCAAGAGCTTGCCTATATAAAGGGGGCTGTTGTGGCCGTTGAGAGCTGTTGCACCATGTTAAATAAAGAGTTGAAGTTCACTGTTCATCGACTCATCTCTGTTTCTTGCGTCACGCACCGAACATAACACTTCCTTCCTTCCTTCCTTCCTTCCTTCCTTCCTTCCTTCCTTCCTTCCTTCCTTCCTTCCTTCCTTCCTTCCTTCCTTCCTTCCTTCCTTCCTTCCCTTCTTTTTCCTTCCCTCTTCATTCTCCTTCCTTCTTCCTTCTTCCTTCCCCTCTTTCCTTCTTTTTTCCTTCCTTGCTCTCTTCTCATCTTCTCATCTTTTTCTTTGTCTTTCCTCTTTCCTGCTCTCCTGTCCCTTCTTGGATGCTCAAATACAAAAGGGGAAATATTTCTCCTTTTGCTTTTTTAAAAGTTTCTTTTTCTAGTCCTCTGCCAGTGAAAACCTGGGAGGGCTGCAGGAGACTGTCAGGGCCGAAAACAGAGTCTGGGAGGGCCACACGCAGTCTTCCAAGCTCTTTTTTCTTTGGCAGAGGCACTGCGGGACAGTCCTTAGCTGTTCCCAGGATGGCCCTGTGGGTCAGATCTAACCACCTTTCAGGCTGGATATGGCCCGCAGGCCTTGAGTTTGACACACCACTAAGCAGACAGGAAGAGATTATAGTTTGTTTTCCATCATTAGACTGATTTTATCCTGATTTCCTCTCTGTCTGTACATTTGTTTGCATTCACTTTACATTTGATTTACATTTCTTCTATGTATTATAACTACTGCTAGTACTACTATATTCTAAGACCATTTTATTCCCAGCTTTATAGATCTGTTTGCACACTTAATTAAAATGACTCTGCATATTGCTTTCTCTCAATATGCACTTTTCATGTGTGCATTGTTTCATCTGAAAACTCCTCCAGAAAGCTCTGAAAGGAGAGAATTTTAATGTCTTGATCCACAGCATTTGGACATTGTAGAGCTAAGTTGTGCTAAGGTTTAAAGGTAGATTGGGATTATTGATTCAGCATCAAAGCCTTTTCCAATGATATAGATGTTGCATAGCACATAATCATAAATAGATACTTCTCCTTTCAGCCTCCATTTTAAAACTCAGTGCAAAATTGACAATGGCGCTGAACCACATTTCATTGAATAAGGGAAGAAATTCTTGAAGAAGTTTGGGAAAGATTGAAAAGTTGGAGGTGAGCTGTTAAGTGAGCAGGTAGATAGAATTCTTTGTTGCCCAGGTGTGGTTGGATGCACAAGGAATTTGTCTTGGTGCAAATGCTCTCAGTATACATAAAAGAAAAGATACATTCATCAAGAGTCAAGAATCATAAGGTACAACACTTAATGAAAGTCACAGGGTACAATAAGCAATCAAATCATACCAGAAAATAGTCCATATAAATCATAAGGATACAAGCGACAAAGTGACAGTCATACAGTCACAAGTGGGAGGGGATGGGTGATAAGAAGTGATGAGAAGATTAACAGTAACAGTAGTGCAGACTTTGTAAATAGTTGAACAGTGTTGAGGGAATTATTTGTTTAGCAGAGTGATGGCATTTGAGAAAGAACTGTTCTTGTGTCTAGTTGTTCTGGTGTGCAGTACTTTATAATGTTGATTTGAGGGAAGGAGTTGAAACAGTTTATGTCTAGGATATAAGGGGTGTGTAAATATTTTCACAGCCCTCTTTTTGACTCGTGCAGTATACAGGTCCTCGATTGAAGGCAGGTTGGTAATAATTGTTTTTTCTGCAGTCCTAATTATCCTCTGAAGTCTGTGTCTGTCCTGTTGGGTTGCAGAACCAAACTAGACAGTTATAGAGGTGCAGATGACAGACTCAATAATTCCTCTGTAGAACTGGATCAACAGCTCCCTGGGTAGAGTTTAGGGCTACAGTTTACACTTCACCCACTGTCAGATGTTATTGATTCTTGGTAGCATGGCCCACTGGGACTTGGAAGGAGCAGGATAGAAAGAGTATCCATACTTTTGAACATGTGTATGGGAGAAAAGACTTGAAAACACCATGGATAGCCAATAAGATAATCACAAGGATTATACAACACATCTATCCAAAGTTCTCACCAGAGTCAAATTATCATATTTTAGACACATTATCTGCAGATCTAACTCCTTGAATACACCCCTAATGGGAAATATACAGGGGTGGTCTGCTAAGGGTTTGCGTGGATTCAGAAGAACCCGTACCTAAAGTTATGGCCAATTTGGAAAACTGTCAAATCCTACCCCTCCCATCCTGCCCTGCCCCTCCTATCCCTCCCCTGCCCTCTCTGGAGTCTCCACGTGGCCTGTTTGGGATGTGAGGTAAATGCAGAGCCCACATGGAGGCTTGGGGAGGATGAAAAATGGGCCTCTTGGAAGTTCCAGAAGTTTTCGATCTCTGGAGGGCTTCCAGAGCCCAGGGGAGGCCATTTTTGCCCCCTCAGAGGCTTGAGGAAAGCCTCCGGAGACAGGGGAGGGGCAAAATCCCCCCCCCCCATGGTGCAAGAGGCTGACTAGGCCATTCCCACCATGGCCCTCCCAGCAATCAGACAGAGAACCCATGACTGAAATTTTTGAAGCCCACCTCTGGAAATATGGAAGGGAAGAGAAGAGAAGAGGAGAGGAGAACAGCTTGCAAGGGACATGAACAGCAGTATTGGTTGCATCAATAGATGGTGCGAAGGCCAGAATGGGGATATATCATCCTGGAAAAGTTCTATCTATATCACAGGTGTCAAACTCTTCATGTCACGTTGCCATCATATGACATTTTGTGACATTTTTCCCATTTGTGGAGATGGAGTGGGTATGGCCTGCTTGTGACATATCAGGCTCGCGGGCTGCCAGTTTGATATCCCTGGTCTATATGGTTGCTAACAATTGACATCAATTTGACAGCATGAAATCTATCAGTATTAAAAACTAGGATTGACTAAATAAAACCGTATTGCTTTATTTGAGAGGGCAGCTTATTAAAACAAGAACAAATATTCCAATTTTGATTAATTGCATTGTTGATTATTTTTAGCCTTGGAAGAATGTAACACACACACACACAAATTCTGTAGGCCCTTTTTTTGACTATCTAGAGATTGTTGGCAGTCATAAATAAGCACACAGAATTGACAGAAATTAATAGATGTTTTTGCTTTTGCCCTGATTAATGTGTATCATTAAAAATGCTTATCTAAGAATTTGTGCTGATCAGGTTTTAGTTTGTAATTTAAATATAATGCTCATGTTTCGTGTGCATATTGCCCAGTAAATAGATATACATTCTAGATAGATATAATCAGGAGTCTACAAATGAATGCAAAGATAAAGTCAATGAAGATATGCAAACATTATTAGCAGGTGATAAAAGAGAATGTAAATGACAATGATATTAGGAAAGAAGAGACAGTGAGAAAGAGACTCAAAATAACTCCATCTTGATTCTGTGTGGTTGAAGACGGGCATGGGGAAACTGGCAGATTTTCAAGGTTCTGTTATAATACAACAGAAATAACAACCTAGTAACACAACATATAACATGAGGTGCATGTTTCCAACCTGGATGATCCTGACCTTTTTTTTCCCAACTGGGCCCATAATACTTGTTGATAATCCATCTTGTTTTAAGTATCTTATGTGGATGCTTTTGATCAAGTGGGATCCATTCTTTATTTTATTTTCATTTATTTATTTATTTATGTCAATTGCTTACAAGATAATAGGTATAAGTAAAAACATAGTTATGAATACATGGATACATATAAGAAAAATAAAAAAAAATAAAAGTAACAATAGGACAGGGATGGTAGGCACATTAGTGCACTTATGCACGTCCCCTACAGACCTCTTAGGAAAGGGGTGAGGTCAATAGTAGACAGTCTAAGGTTAAAGTTTTTGAGGTTTGGGAAAGAAACCACAGAGTCAGGTACAATATTCCAGACATTGACCACTCTGTTGCTGAAATCGTATTTCCTGCAATCAAGTTTGGTGTGATTAACCTTGAGTTTGTATCTATTGTTTCCTCTTGTGTTGTTATGGCTGAAGCTGAAGTATTCATTGACAGGTAGGATAGTGCAATGTATGATTTTATATACTATACTTAGATCGGACCGAAGGCGGTGTAGTTCTAGGTTTTCTAGGTCTAGAATTTCGAGTCTGGTGACATAAGGTATTCTGCAACGAGTAGAGGAGTGGAGAACTCTTCTTGTGAAATATTTCTGGACTTTCTCAACTGTGTTAATATCAGATATGTAATGTGGGTTCCAAACTGATGAGCTTGTGTATTTGAGCATTGATCTAGCAAATGTGTTGTATGCTCTAGTTATTAGTGTAATATTACCAGAGAAAAAGCTATGTAAGATTAAGGTTAACAACTCTTAACACCTTTTTGGCAATGTAGTTACAATGGGCTCTAACACTTAGATCATTAGAGATAAGTACACCAAGATCCTTGACAGAGTTTGGATCATCAACAAGGTCTTGACTATTCAGCCTGTATTTTATTTTCTGATTTTTTTTGCCAATATGTAGGACAGAGCATTGATTTGTTGAGATTTGAAGTTGCCATTTGTTTGACCATTCTGATACATAGTTAAAGTCTTTTTGAAAAGTAGTAGTATTGTCTGTGGTGTTGAATAGCTTTATATCATCAGCGAAGAGAACGCAGTTGCTCTTGATATGATCACAGAGGTCATTTATGTAGAGTATGAAAAGGGTTGGTCCTTGAACACTGCCTTGGGGAACACCACTGTTGACAGGTATAGAATTTGATAGGACGCTCCCAATTTTGACCATTTGTTGTCTGTTTGACTGGAATGCTTCTATCCAGTTATGCACATTTCCAGAGATACCATAAGATTTTAGTTTTAGGAGTAGTTTGTCATGTACCACTGAATCAAAGGCCTTACAGAAGTCTATGTAGATTGTGTCTATTGCTTTGCCCTGATCAAGTTATGTAGTCCATATGTTTCTGCAGTGTAAGAGTTGCAGATTGCAGGATAGTTTTTTCCTGAAACCAAATTGTTTATTGGAGAGTAGGTTGCTTGTCTCTAAGTGGAGGATAATGGATTGGTTAATAATTGATTCCATAACTTTACAGGTGATGCAGCATAAAGAGATTGGTCTGTAATTTTCAACTAGGTTGGGGTCTCCCTTTTTGAAGATGGGGATGACCATGGCTTGTGACCATAGTGTTGGCAAGGAGCTGGTCCTGAAAGATTTTTTCAAAGATTGTGCTTAGAGGTTTGGCTATGGCAGTGGATAGCTTTTTAAAGAAGTAGGCACATATTCTGTCCAGTCCAATAGATAGAGATGGCTTTAGATTTGTGTAATGCTTTTTCAACATTGTCTTCTGTAAAATCGATATGTATTAGATCATTGTAGTTTTCTGTGGTTCGACTAGGAAATACTGGGCATTCTACAACTGCCTTTGTCATAGTTTGAAACGAGATGGTTGAAATCATCAAACTGAATTGATCGTATTGAAATAATGATTTTTCTTCTTCAGTTCAATTCCCTGAATTGACTTGATTGGATTTTTGGAATATTGATTCAAATTTCACCAAATCAGTTTTAGTTTGTTTCTGGAAGTCAATTGATGCACCCTTAAATAATAGGTACACTGACTGCACAAAATACTTCCAGTCAGAGGTAGTATTCAGCAGGTTCTGAACAATTCTGGAGAACCGGTCACAGAAATTTTGAGTAGTTTGGAGAACTGGCAAATATCACTTCTAACTGGCCCTGCCCCCATCTATTCTTTGCCTCCTGACTCCCAGCTGATTGGCTGGGTCTTCTTTTGTTACCCTGCATAGGAGAACGGAGCTAGAAAGCAGGTTAGTGAGGCGGTAAGAGAATGGGATTTTGCAGTAACCTTCCCCTGCCATGCCCACCAAGCCACACCCACCAAGCCACGCCCTCCAAACCATGCCCACCAAGCCATGCCATGCCCACCAAGCCATGTCCACAGTACTAGTAGTAAATTTTTTTGAATCCCACCACTGTTCCTAATGAAAGATGATGGCTACTGTCTTAATAAGTTTTATTGCTGAATCACATTCTTGTGGAAATCCACTGTTTGTGGTGTGTATAGCTTTGGGGATTCGTAGCATCACTAGCATTGATGCAATTTATGTTTTTTTTTATTCAGTTGAGCAGTAAGAAAATGTTTAAAGTAGTACAGCAAAGCTATCCTAGGTTTATTTATTTATTCTTTTTATGGCTGAAGTTACCTGAGAATAACTGTAGAGTATGATTGTAAGAGATAAAGGATGTAACAACAAATGCATACTTCAGTAAAAATGTCATTTGTTATGTCAATGAAAACCTTCTACTTGAGTTCTGGTTAATGACAGCCGTTATTCTCTGTCTATTTCTCTTACTTTCTTGGGTGATATTTTTGCTGCAGTGGACTTGCCAAGAACTACAGACATTGTAGATATGTCATATTCTGCTGAATTCCAGTAAGAGGTGGTCTGATCAGGAGTTTCTAATCTGATACAAACTGCACTGTACACAAAGATTGCCAAAACTTGTAAGAATGATAAATGTAGGAAGTAAAACGAGTGAAAATGCTTAGTGGATGGTTCAGCACTGAGCAGAAAATAAAGCACAGATGACGATGTCTCTTTGGTTCCTTGATGTATTTATAGGGAAAATGAATGTTGATGATGACATTAAGTATGTCTGGGTTGGAGACTTGAATAACAGAATTGAAGGAACCTTGGAGGTCTTGTAGTCCAACCCTCAAGCAGGAGACCCTAGACCATTCCAGATAAGTGTCTGGCTTCTTAAAAGTGATGTTGCATCCACAACTTCTAAAAGCAATTTCTTCCACTGGTTGATTGTTCTCACTGTTTGGAAATTTCTTCTTGATTCTAAGTTGCTTCTCTCCTTGATTAGTTTCCATCCATTGTTTCTCATCTTAGCTTCCGATGCTTTGGAAAATAGGTTGACCCCCACTTCTTTATGGCTGCACCTCAAATATTGAAACACTGCTATCAGTCTTTCTTTTCACTAGACTAGACATACCCAATTTCTGCAACCGTCTTTCATATGCGTTGTCTTGTTGATGGAGAACCTGAATGATAGGCAGTGCATATTAGACAGATTGTATGATGAAATCCACAATATGGATCTGTAAATTAATGTACTTCATATTTCAAATTAATTTGGCTTCCTATTCCTTATTCTCTTTCTGTGCTTTTAATTTGAACCCTACATCTTGAAAGGGAATAGCATTATGGATGGATGGATACCTGGACATGCACGTACATATGTCCACACACACACACACACACACACACACAGTTATTTATTTGACAAATTCTTTCCTGGAAGAGTAAAACACTGAAAGCAAAACAATCTTAAAAGAACCAAGTGGTTTCTAGACTGTCAGTGTTCTGAATTTAACAAAAGCATTTCCTGATTAATCAAAGGCTTACTGTACATTCTGAACCAATATATTTTCATACCAGTAATTTTAAGACATTAAATATATCTCCCAAAAGATTAGCTAGGACAGGTTTAGCTTGGGGTGGGATTCTACCTGGTTGGACTGGTTCTATAGATCCGGTTGTTACGATTCTGCACAGTTCGGAGAACCAGCAAATCATACCACTGGCTGGCCCCTGCCCTCCCTGCCCACTAATTCCTTACCTGGCATGCTGCCATCAAACTTGCCTGCATTTGGTAAGTTGCTATTTTTCCTTCCCCCCCCTGACCATCAGCTGTTCTGCTGTGCCAGGAGATTTAGATTAGCTAGAAAGCAGGAAATTGTTGGATTTCTTGTTTTCTAGCTAATCTAAAAGCAGAGCTGAAACTTCCTTAGGACTGAAGCTTCTATTTTTCAGTGCAGACTCAGGTAGCAGATTGCAAAAAGATAGATCTCTGAGTGAATCTGTGATTCTGTGAGCAACTCAATCTGCCTGCCTGTTTTGCCTGATTTTGGGTAAAAGTTGCTCTTTTTTTAATAAAAAATTAAATATTTACATAAATATTTATAATACTTACATACAAGCCATGTCCAGCCAGTCACATGACCACTAAGCCACACCCACAAATTAGGCCACACCCACAGAACCAGTTGTTAAGAAAGTTGAATTCCATTCCTGGTTTAGCTGCATTTAACTTCAGACTGCACTTTGTCACAGTATTTTCCTGTTGTATCCCTCTTGGTTATGATAAGAGTTGTAATTTCATTAAGTTAAAATAAGATTAAATTCTATTACATGTTATTGTTTTCTGATTTAGGGAGAGACAAAAGTTGATGTATCAGTAATGGTCTAACCTGGGTAAACTTCAACCTGCTAGTCAAGTATGCTTCAATCTGTTATGGAGCACATGGAAAAACCTTCAACTGTTATGGTGAGTGGTCATTTGTATATTACAAATAGAGATTTTGCTTGTTCTTATGATACTTTTAATGAACTTTGTCTTTCTCTTGACTTTGGGTTGCCTGATGAGGGAATTGATTTACTTATTTCCAAAATGTCAGAATCCTGCTTGTTATTTCAGTCAGGAACATATGAAATCAGAAGCACTTTCATGGAAATTGTGGTTACTTAAGGCTGCTGGTAGATTGATCCCAGCCTCTTAAGCTCCTGTGTTGGAAAACATTTGATCTTAATGTTTTGTTTGGATTTTTTCCCCCTTTTTCTGGGGGGAAGGAAGAAACTCCGTGTTCAATCAACTAAAAGAGGAGGCCAAGGAGCATTCAAGGTTAATCTTGCAAACTTTCAACCAGTAGTAAGAAACAAGAGGGATAGAATGTAGAATCTGGGGCATCTTTACAAGACTAACTATCCATATATTTAGAGAGTCATGTGTACTGGTTGTTCTTTGCTCATCATATGAGTGTTGTTGGAAAACATATCCATCTGGTTCAGTTCCAAGCTGGGAAAAAGACACTGGAAACATGGAGGCTGATTGGAACAATGGTTTAATGGTGAAGTAGAAACCACATGGATGGTCCCGGGCAGTTGACCACATAGAGTTGAGAGTGAGGGGCTTTTATACCTTCTCTTGGGCTTTGAACTTCAGTTTCCTGTTCCTGTGCAAGAACATGCATTCAGTTGGCTGTTGTCAGATTCCTATGTGGTCATGTTGGTCTGAGCTCCCAGGTTTGGTTGAAGTTTGCTAGGTGATGTAATGTCCTTAGCAGATTGTGCAATGCAGTGAGCTCTGTGTCTTTTGATAAATGGTCCTATTATGTCCTGAAGGGCCAAGTTTTAATCCCATCTTTTGTCTTGTAGATAAGCTGGCTCAGTCCTCAATCCTGCTAAGAAAGGTGGGAGCTGCTTTCCAAGAGCATGTTTCTCCTTTTTTTAAAAAAATATTTGCCAAAATATTTCATTCTTCCAGGAGAGGGGTGGGTGCTAACTTTCTACAATGTTTTCATCCCATGTATTTTTTCTTTTTAAGATGTGTCTCTTTATTAGCACAATGGAAAGAAAGTGATTCTGCTAGCTGTTGAATTAAAAGTTCTCGTCTGATATATCATTAGAGTTGTGTTAGTCTTGCACTAATGGCACTAGGAATTATACCGATGAAGATTAACTTTAATAAGTATCTGGTTCTCAGCCACAAGATCTTTTCCAGGTGCTCTCTTTTTTTTTTTGAAACAATTTTTTATTAATTTTAAAGATAAAACAACACATCATTAACCATTAAATACATAAACACATAAAACCTCTTAACATTGTAAATCCTTACAAGTCAAACAAAACATTATTTTTATACAGCATAATTCCAATTTATCCCATCTCCATATGGACACACAAATATCTTTCAGCAAATTTCTCATTATTTCTCTTTACTCCTATTCAATTTCATTTCTCTTCCATATTTATCCATTTTATAGTCATCATATTCTTTTCTTTCTGGCTTGTTTAAATTATTCTCGTCTAACATTCCTCCAAGGTTTTATTGATTCTTTTTTCCTTTTTTTTTTTTATAAAAAACAAATTTTGTTAGTTTTACCATAAACACAATACACAAACATACAAACACAAAACATAAACAAAACTAAAAGATCTTTTCTGAAGGTTGTCTGTTCCCGGGTTAAAACTCTTTACACAGACACAAATTCAAACATCATATTCAACCCATATCTCCTTCCATATCTTATTATCATTTTCTTTTTTATATATATATATAAAAACCATTTTTATCAGTTTTATAAGAACAATGCACAAAGAATCAAGGCATAACAGCTTATAAATTCTTTTCTAAGAAAAAATAATAATAAAAGACCAATAAGGCATAACATTTCCAGATTATAATATCAATATTTCATATAATATTAACTTCATATCTTGTCCCTACTTCTCTTTTCCATCCAAATTATTTATTAATTAAAATTTTATTGCCTTTTATCAATATACAAAATCCAAAAAAAAAAAGCATATATATCCTTCCATATCTTATTACCATTTTCAACAACATTCTTTGTCTGTTTTATTTCCAATTATCCATTCATCTTTTTTTTTTCTTTTACTATACTTCTCCTGTACACCAATTGGAGTAACATCTATAACTCATTACCCTAACTTAGAAATACTACATATTGCAATCTTTCTTGGGATTCTGTTTAAAAAATTCTAAAATTACATAATAAATTTTATATTCTAAATACACATATAAAAACACAATCTTATATACCCTCCAGAATCCCTCTTTTAATCTAAATTAAATTCACCCATTGTCTCTAAATAAACTTTTTTTTTTTAGGTCTTGCTTCCCCCCATTAAGGCTTCTCCTCCCCCCCTTTCTCTCTTGCTTATTCTTCTCCTTGCCCTTTCTACCCTTTTGCTTTTTCCCTTCGCTTTTCTTACTCCTTTTCCTTTGCTTTCTAACCTTGCCTCCACCTTTTCGCTCATTTTTCTCTCTTTTGGTTGTTTTTATAATTCTTAAAATCCCCTTTTTCTTATCCTTTTTCTCCTCCTCTCCGGAAGGGACCCATTGTTCATCAAAGATGGCTTCTTCTTCCTCTTCTTCCTTGTCCCAGTCCTTCTGCTGCATAATCAACTTTTCAACAGAATATAACGCCATTTCTAAGAATTGAAACAAAGCGCCCAAAGTATCTTCTTTTTTATATTTTTGATATTCAATCTCTAGTTCATCCACAAACAATGCCATTATAAAAAGGGAAACTTTTTCCAAAACAACCACAAGTATTTTTAATCAAAGATAATCAAAAGCAATTAAAAAAAAAAAATTCCAAAAGTTAATACTTTTCTTCCTTCTTCTCTTTCTCTTTCAGGATTAATTTTTAATCAAAGAGGTCCAATTACCATATATCTTCTTTTGGGATCCACAAAGACGTTTTAGACAATCTCCTCCTTTTTCAGTTTCTGCTCCAATTTTTTTTTTCTCCCTTCCCACTTGCAATGACAATTTTAAATAATCAAAAATCCATACCTCCAGCAGAGATTTTCCAATTTCTTAAATTTTTCAATGTCCAAAAATCCCTTTGTCTCTTAGCTTCAGCTTTCAAAGCAACACTTTCAGTGTCTAATATATCCAAATATTTCTGCTTTTTCCGTGGGGTGGGAGAGTAAAAAAAAAAAAAAAAATTCCCTTTAACAGCTTCTCCGCCGCTTTTCGCTCTTCTTAGGGATACAATGTATCCTCCAGCAACAAACAGCTCAATTCCAGGCAATTTAAAAGGTGTTACTTGACCCGGCTCAGACAGAACTTTCACTCTTCACACTTCCTCCAGCACAGTTCTTACCCGGTTGCTGGCTTCTTCGTGGCGGCCATTGCTGACCGCCGCTCCACCGCCTTGGGAAAAAGGGGTTTTCCCGGAGAAGGGGGGGGGTCTGCGACACCCCCACCTCCCTATCCGACTCCCCTCTCTCTTCAGCTGTCCCTACAGGGCAGCCATATCCCCCTGACCCATCTGGATCGGGGGTACCTCGACGGCTAGCACAGCAGGAATCGCGAGCTGTCGCGAATTCCTGCTGCCCCGAAGCCACGCAAACCGGAAGTCCCCCAGGTGCTCTCTTATTGCTTGGTAAAGATTTTTTTTTTTTCTTTCAAATGCATTTTTCCTGATAAGTGCTTTCAATGAATGTTTATTCCATAGCATGAAGAATGTACCACTTTAGGGAAAGAAAAAAACAACATTGGTTTCTGAGCTATTATGTTTGATTTTCAGTGAGAAAATTTGATGTTACTGTTGGAAGAAACATCCTTCTGGGTTCAGTTTCAAGTGGGGAAAAAGACACTGGAAACAGAGAGGCTGTTTGGAAAGATGGTTTATTGATGAACAGGATCACATGCCTAGGAGCTCTTGGGCGAAGAAAAGGGAAGAGATGCTGAGAGTCCCTGGGTTTTATACCCTCTCTGGCTTTGAACTTCCAGGGGCACAGGAAGAATATTCTGATTGGCTGCTGTCAGAGGTCATAGCTAGCTTTCTAGGTTGTCTGTGTGCTAAGTTTGATTGAAACTTGCTGGGTGGTGCAATGAAGGGCAATTAAGTGGCTCTGCCTGAAGGAGGTAGTTCTTTGTTATGTAGAGTAAACTGGCCCAGTTCTTAATGGTCCATTAACAAAGATCGTGTGTGTGTGTGTGTGTGTGTGTGTGTGTGTGTGTGTGTGTTTCTGCCTCTCTGAGTTTCCACTTCTCTTTTAGGGGAAATAGTCTGCCTTCTTATTATATCCTAAAATATTTCATTTTTCTTGGAGGGGGTGGGTTTTAACTGCCAACATTACAATTCTGGACTTTAAAGAGAAGAACTGTTCCCTTAATGCCAATAGAACCTCCTCCCCTACCCCAATGTTGATTCTAATCCTGATAACCTTACAGAAGATAATATGTGTGTTTAGTACCTGGGGAAGAAAATATTTAATTTATTTTCCTTCTGTGAAAGGGATCCTGGTAGAATTAAGATCTTTCTACTTGAGGGTTGGGGACCATGAGAAATACACTTTCAGTTTACTGCTAGTTGCTGTAATTGAAACAATATATATTTGAATGAAGTTTATGGAACCTATACCTATAATTTTTTCAGTGTGATATTCCCATTAAAATCCCGTGGTCATCAGAACAGACCCATATTACAATGTAAATTATCTGGAGAACGAGATACACAAGCAGGGATAGATAATGTGTCTTCAATGTGTCTTCCTTCCTTTTTTAAATGAGTTGGGTTCCTTCCATTTGGTATCAGTTCTTTTTTGAACTTCTGGATGCCTCTTTTTCTCCTAATAACAGACATTAATTGCAATCTTGATTTAGCGAACTTCTTATGTAGTGGACTGTTGATGCAATAGAAAGCTTCCTGTTGCATTTAGATCATCGAACATGGTGCATCAATTGGCATAAGATACCAATCTTTGCCAATTTGTTTTATTTATTTCAATAATGACATGGCTTTATCACTTTTGGCCAGTCTGTTTTATTTGAAGAATGACATTTGCAGATGTCCTACAATCTGACTGCCGAAACAACCAAGAACTGGTGTCTTATCATTATTTACAAGCAATATATATTGTAGGTATTTGGGTTGACCTTCTCTGGTATAAGTACATTTGATTCCCATTGTCTGGCTTTTGCCCAACACAACTAGGTTAGTTAAAAACTAAAGCACAGTAGACGATCTTTGCTTATTTTTCACCTTTATTAGCTGGTGTGAGGGCCGACTGTATTATAAACTCAATCTGTATTGATTAGTAGATAATCCAACCATTTTGCAAACCTAGAGAAGGACTTACTCATAGCTCTCAAAAAGTCAGTGGATGACAGAATTCTGCTTTGAACATACAAAACATTACATAAAGTTTCATCATAAAGTGAACCAAATAATTATTTCCTGATCTTGGCCTGAGGTATAGCATTGCCTGAAACTCTCAGGGAATGTGAAATGACTTCACATTCCCTAAAAATTACTCCCACATGCTGTGTCTAAGGAGGAAGAAAACTGTTGGGAATGGAAGCTCCATAGAATAGCTGAAGCTTAGGAGAACTAAAACTTGATATGTCACCTAAATTTGCATGCTGCTCTCTGAGAAAATTGCCTGTATGAATATAAATAATCTTATTTCTATAATCTACAATTCCAGTAGCCATTGCAAAAAGGGTTTTTAGTGATCCTTATGTGGCCCCATGAACTTATTTGTCCATGCTACTCAAAGCTTATATTAAGGCATATAAGAGAGGCATACAGATCAAAGCCTCAAACACATAGAGATCAGGGCCTTAAATGGATTTAATATGCAAAAAATTAAATGTCTTTGCAATAATGCTAAAAATCCTGGCTCTGCTCATATGCACCGCGGCATTGCCTATTGTTCGTTATTTTTCTGTCTACTGTGACTTTCAGATGTCCTTCTTTCAATCAGAGAATTGTTCTGGCTCTGATCCACCGTAGTCTATGACATTTTTCCTTTATTTCTTGCTCTGACATGGATTCAAAAATTAGGAGATTACTGGAAATCAGGGACCAACTGTCTTGGAGTGATGACAGCAGTAAGCAAGAAAGAGGAATCTGAAAGGATTATAAGTGGCTAAGGAAGATAGTGCTTAATCCATACATGTGTGGTCATACCTGAGATGAATCTAAGCAAAATATGTGAGGGAAGGAAGGAAGGAAGGGAAGGGAAGGTAATGTAGGGAGGAAGGGAAGGGAAAGTAGGAAAGGATTTGATATAGGAAGGGAAGGAAGGAATTAGATGCAGGGATATTAGGGAGGGAAGGGAAGGGAAGGAATGATATGTAGGAAGGGAAGGAAGGAATTAGATGTGGGGAGGGAGCAGGGAAGGAAAGAATGAAAGAAGGAAGGAAAAATGGGGCACTTTCTGTGTAATATTTGCTTGCTACTCTATAAGGCAGTGGTGGCTAACCTTTTTGGGCTCCTGTGCCAGCACATGCCAGCACCCAAAAGGCAACATGCACTCCCACCCACCTCTCTGTGCATGTACGTGCAATCCCTCCCTTTACCTGCATTGTGTCTCCAAGTTGATTCTCGGCCCTTTTTAGGCCTCCCAAAGGCTTGAGGAAAGCCTTTGCAGCCTTTGCAGACCAAAACCTGGATCTGTCATGTCACTTCTGATATTTTCGGCATTAAGTTTGCCTGGGCTCGCATATCCACACAAATGCGTGCCACCTGTGGCATCATGGGTATAAGGTGAAAGTAAAGGCTCCCCTCACACATACATGCTAGTTGTTTCCGCCAGCTCTAGGGGGCAGTGCCCATCTTGGTTACAAAACCAAAGAGCTAGCGCTGTCCGAAGATATCATTGTGGTCATGTAGTTGGCATGACTAAAAGCCAAAGGTGCATGGAACGCTGTTACCTTCCCACCAAAGGGGTCCCTATTTTTCTACTTGCATTTTTACATGCTTTCGAACTGCTAGGTTGGCAGAAGCTGGGACCAGTAACGGGAGCTCTCTCCATTACATGGATTCAAACTGCTAGAGAATCGAACTGCCAAACTGCTGACCTTTCTGATCGACAAGCTCAGCATCTTAGCCACTGAGCCACCACATCCCTTCTACTGTAGGGATGCTACTGTGCCACTATGTGTAGCGTATACTATGCTACTTTGTAGCGGAAATTAATTATATGAGACTGTAACTATTGGAATTATATTTCAGGTAGATTCGGAGGCTAAATAGTTTTCAGAATGGAGAAAAATCTACTTAGATGACATTGACATGCACCTATGGTCTCTAGAGAGGGAAGGGAAGAGACAAAATGTCCACAAATGAGCCCTCTTTTATTTCCCTGAAATGTTTCTCCCGGACAAAGGCTGTACCAGTTTTACCCTGAAACAAATTGTTATACTGAAGTTGTTAACTTCCCAAAATAGGACATTGTAATAGAAACATCCAGAGAGTTGGTCTTCAGCAGAGCATCAAGGGTGGCATATCTGTGGCAGTAATGTTGCTCCTTTCCCTCTCGCTTTCCAGCACATCTTTACATTGTGCGTTTTGGCAGTTCCAAGAGGAAGTCTTGGGAACTGATCCAGAACCTTTGGGTGCTCCCCAAATGTCTGAATATGTGTTCAATGGACAATTAGGATGTCAACAAATTGACACACACATATTCTGGGCACACATGCTCATTTTAGGCATTTTACTGGGGGAACAGATATTTAGCGATAGATGTTAGAAACACCATGAAGTTTCCAAATTATAGGCATCTGAACTGTCAACTTCAATTTAAACAGTTGTTCAATTCTCCATTGGGGTGCCAAGTTTTCAAAGTGACTTAATAAGAGCAAGGAAATACATAGAACAGTGATGGCTAACCTCTTCGGCACTGAGTGCCCAAAGCGTGTGTGTGCACATGCATCCCCAAGACACATTATGCACATGTTCCCCGTGCATGCGCCCTACCTCCCGTGCATTTACTTGCATTCCCCGTGCATGTGCCATACAGATGCGCACACATCCCCTGCACATGCATCCAGCCCTCTGCCCATGCATAGCAGAGATCCAAAGACCAGCTGGCTGGTGGGAGGTATGCGCTCATGCATGGCACAGCTGAGCTTGGGCAATGGCATGCATGCCATAGGTTTGCCATCATGGACATAGAACATATGGGCATTCTTGTTAAGTAGATGTTATCATGTATTTATTAACTACCAAAAAGTATGTACAAGAAATCTTCTTCTTAAAAATGCTGGAAATGTCATCAGATACCCGGCTTGTATTACCATATGTGGTGGACTTGTGAGGACGCTAGAAAATATTGGACTAAAATTTGCATGTGGTTGGAAAAAATGACAAAGAAACACATAGACTTGAAACCAGAAATCTTCTTATTGGGAATTTTACCTGATATATATAGCAAAGATTTGAAATACCTGATTGTAAATGTATTAACAGCGGCTAGGATTGTATTTGCTAAAAATTGGAAGAATGAGAAAATACCATTACAGGAAGAAATTATTAAGAAAATATTGGAATGTGCTGAGATGAGAAGATTGACATTTGAAATTAGAGAGCAAGAGGATAAACAATTTTATGAAATTTGGGATCTTTTTTATCAATGGCTAGATGATAAAATACGATAATAGAATATTTTAGATAGTAAGAAATATCTTTATCTTGCTATTTTGCTATTATTTTGTTATTTGATATTATATCTATAAAGGTTTTTTTTTTAGGATTGATTTGGTATGATTATATGATTTGTTACAGAATAAACTGGTTAAAGTATTGTTATCTCATAAAGCATGAATGATTAAAAGTATAGTCAAATTTTTTTTTTTTCTTAGTGATATTAGGATATTTAAGTTTGGAATGACAATATGAGTTGTTATGTAACATAATTGTAATTGAGACTACAAAAGGAATGCACAAAACTGATGAACCAACTGACAGACTGGATGTACATATGAGAGTTGATGTTTTAATGTTTTGTTTGTCTTGTTTGTTTGTGGAAAATTAATAAAATCTCTTTCAAAAAAAAGAAATCTTCTTCTTCTTCTTCTTCTTCTTCTTCTTCTTCTTCTTCTTCTTCTTCTTCTTCTTCTTCTTCTTCTTCTTCTCCTCCTCCTCCTCCTCCTCCTCCTCCTCCTCCTCCTCCTCCTCCTCCTCCTCCTCCTCCTCCTCCTCTTCTTTTTTCTTCTCCCTTTCTTCTTCCTCCCTCTCTCTTCTTCCTCTTTCTCTTATCATCCATCATCACCACTGTACTAGAAATTCTCAGATGGTCCATGACATCTGCTGATGTACAATGGCTTCCTTCAGATATATGTGCTGAGTATGTGGACATTTGCAGAATATTAATGCAATATGAACAATGTTGGCAGGTGTGTTGACATCACTAATTAACTTTGATTCAGCCACAACTGAACAGAGCATTGAGCAACTCTGAAACATGGCTGCAAAAGTGTAATTCGCTGTAGCCATTAAGGGAAGTCTTTCTATTATAGGACTTGATGGCAAATACTGTGTCTTGGGAGAGAAGTTATTTTCTATTTTGGTGGTTTCCAGGTCTTCTAAGCTTTAGCCCTTTAAACCCTCAGAATCCCCAAATTATTTACGGATCATTCCATACATTCCAAACATCTAGAGAATGGAACAGGACAACTTGCATCAGCCAAGTCATTGTGGCCACCTCATCAATTGGACTGTGGAACAACTCACTGCAGGACAAATTAATAATTTGATTTATTTAAAATAAATAAAAATATTTTAATTTTTATCATTCAGATTTCAGTTTATCCCTCCTTTTGTATCCTTTCTTTAATGATTCTATCCCACCATTTCTTTGATATTAGTGTAACTCTTGTCCGACAGTGAGTTGTCCTGCAGTGAGTTGGCTGCAGCGAGTTGGCCATAGTGAGTTGGCCGTAGTGAGTTAGCCATGGTGAGTTAGCCATGGTGAGTTAGCCATAATGAGTTGGCTGTAACGAATTGGCCATGGTGAGTTTACTGTGGTGAGTTGTCCACAGTGAATTGTCATAGACTCTCTAGGGGACACCCAACTGGAAGAGTTTTCTTCCTATCTATCTTCTCTCCTCTGGCAATAGTGGGGGAAAAAATCTCCTAAACCTGCTTAGTGAACATGGCAAGCTTCCATTGATAGTCCTGGAGCTAAATAGGTTCAGTCTAATTACTACATGAATGAGAGATAACCAGGAAACCCCACAATTGTAAGGCAGCTTGGGAATTCCAAACACCATACCAAAGGAAGGGAATGGACAACAGTAAAAAAAAAAAAAAAAGAATGAATATAGCCATGAGTGTTTTCTTCCCATTTAGATTACATTCCAGGCATTCCTATCTAATGATTAATCAAGCCTGTCTCCAATTTATTTCTGAATACAGAGAAGATATTTCCATCTGGTAAGACCGTGAGATGGAACCTTCCAAATTCCCCTACTGTAAGTTCAGAGGTGAAATGCTGCCAGTTTGGCCCAGTTCACCCAAACCGGTCGTAAAAAATGCTAAGGGTTTGAGTGAACCAGTAGTAAAAAATGCTACCCATTTGGCTGAAGTGGTATTTCTGATGATCAGCTGAGTGAGGATCAACTGTGCCGTGTGATTCAGATTAGCTAAAAAGCAGGAAATCATCAGATTTCTTGCTTTCTAGCCTATCTAAATCATGCGGCACAGCTGATCCTCCCCCCTCACTGCTGTACATACCTCAGAAGGCTTCAAAATGCTTCTTCCCTAGGGCCCAGTAGGCCAAAAACAGGGAGGGGAGGTACTGGGAAAGAAAGAAAAAAGAAAAAAAGAAAAAGAAAAAAAAACTTCCCCCAGTCACATGCCCACCTAGCCACGTCTACCTAGCCACGTCCACAGAACTGATAGTAAAAAAATTTGAATCCCACCCCTCTGTAAGTTGCATTCTTCATATCTAGTGAAGCTTTATTGAAGTCACCAGAAATCAAACTTCCTTAGACAAAGAATGAACCTACAAACAGGGGTGTTTTGAAGCTCTTTCTCATGGTCTTACCAGACAGAAATATCTGGATAACCTTTTTCTGTATTCTGAAGTAAAGTTGTGCCAGGGCTTGGTTAATCATTAGATGGGAATGTCAAGACAATAAATTTAGACTGAGAGGGGGGAAAAAAATCAAATCAAGTCTCAGCTTTATTTCTTTTAAAAAGGACAAAAATGTAGGTACTGCAAAATAAGAATGGTTTTTTTTTTTTTTCACTGAAACTACAGCAGAGTGAAAGCAATCAATTTCTTAGGTTGTACCTGAATAACTACCCATCTTCCTGGTTTGACAATTGGTGAAAAAATAAGACGCAAACTTGGGGAAAAAAAATGTTCATTATTCAATACATGGAGTAAGCGTTTCAGGCTGAGGATTCTTGAGTTTGTAATGAAAACAAGCCTTGGATAACAAAACCAGTTTTGCACCTGTTGTTTGTTTGTCCGCATCGCAAGTTAGAGCCCACATTTCATGTTCTCTGGGGTAATTTCAGCCTAAGAGTTTATTAGATTACCCAACCACAAGGGAATAAATGGGACAGAAATACAAATAGCAGGGCTGCTGCACCCTTAATGTGAGTCTGTGGGGTGTGTATCTGAATGTTCTGCACCTCCTATATTAGCTCCTTGTATAGATCAATGTTGACAACATGTGTGTGTTATTTTGGACTAAGCACACGAATAGTCTGGAGACCAAAATCCATTAAATTAGCAAAAATAAATTTTCATTAGCCCTGGTAGAGGGCAGCTTCTGCGTTAGATAATGGCAGCCGGCAGTAACCAATCGACCTAAACTGGAACAAAAGATAGAAATAACATCACGGGAAAACTTTGTCTTGTAAAAAACTTTGACTGTAAAACTATTTACAGACCCCTCACATCCCAAATATAAACTGTTTCAACTCCTTCCCTCAAAATGACGCTATAGAGCACTGCACATAGAACAACTAGACACAAGGACATTTTTTTCTCGAAAGCCATCACTCTTCTAAACAAATAATTCCCTCAACCCTGTTCAACTATTACAAAATCTGCATTACTATTACTGTTAATCTTCTCATCACTCCTTATCACCCATCCCCTCCCACTTGGGACTGTATAATGGTAACTTTGTTGGTTGTATCCTTACGATTTATATTGACTGTTTCTTAGTATGATTTGATTGCTTATTGTACCCTATGACTAACATTAAGTGTTGTGCTTTTTAACTCTTTTTAACTCTGTATCTTTTCTTTCATATACACTGAGAGCATTTGCACCAAGACAAATTCATTGTGTGTCCAATCACACTTGGCCAATAAAAATAATTCTAATTTTAATTCTAATTGTAATACTGGCTCGGCCAGGGGTATCAAACTTGATTTCATTGAGGAACGTATCATGTTTGTGTTTGACTTCAGGGGGCTGGGGAGAGCATGGGCAGGCTGGGCATGGCCAGCTCGATGTCACTTTTGCTAGTAGTTTGTTTTGCTAGCACTCTGCCAGCAAAAACTGAGCTCGTGAGGGTACAAGCCAATGGTGGGATTCAAATTTTTTTACTACTGGCTCTATGGGTGTGGCTTTGTGGGTGTGGCTTTAAGGGAAAGGATAGTGCAAAATCCCCATTCCCTCTCCCACCCCACTAGCCTGCTTTCCTGCTCCATTCTCCTGTGCAGGGCAACAAAAGAAAACCTAGCTGATTAGCTTGGACTTGGGAGGTGGAGAATAGATGGGTTGGGACCAGTCAGAGGTTGTGTTTTCTGGTTCTCTGAACTACTCAAAATTTCTGCAAACAGTTCTCCAGAACTGGTCAGAACCTGCTGAATACCACCTCTGGAACAAGCTTTGTTTTTGCTGGCAGAGGCATCGCCGGCCAGTCCTTCTCTGTTTCCAGGGTGGCCCTGCAGGCCCAGATGTAAGCACTCTGCTGGCCAAATTTGGCCCGCAGGCCTTGAGTTTGGCACCCCTGGGCTAGGCCAAGAGATCTGGCAGGTTTGGAAAAGAATAAAATTCTCCAGTGTTAGGAATTCTATACAAGTAATCCTCAACTTACAACCATTCATTTGGTGACTGAAGTTACAATGGCATTGAAAAAAGTGACTTGTGGCAACTGTTCACATTTACAAGTGTTGTAGCATCCTTGTGGTCACGTGATCAAAATTCAGACACTTAACAATTGGTTCATATTTATGACGGTCGTGGTATCCCAGGGGGTCACGTGATCCCCTTTTGTGACCTTTTGTCAAGCAATGTCAATGGGGAAGTGGATTCACTGAACAACCATATTACTGTCTTAACGATTGAAGTGATTCACTTCAACAGTGGCAAGAAAATGGAGCAAAATTCTCTTAACAAATGTCTTCTTATTTATTTTTATTTTATTTATTTGATTCGTCATTTGCTTTTAAGATAATAGATATAATTACAAACATAAGTAAGAATTCAGGAAATAGGTATGAATAAATGGGGACAATAGGACAGGGACGGTAGATACAATGGTGCACTTATCATGCCCTTTACAGACCTCTTGGGAATGGAGTGAGGTCAATAGTGGATAATTTGAGGTTAAAGGAGTGGGGGGTTTGAGGATGTAATAGAGTCAGGTTAGTGCATTCCAGGCATTGACCGCTCTGCTGCTGAAATCGTACTTTCTGCAATCAAGTTTGAAGCGGTTTACATTGAGTTTGTATCTGTTGTGTGCTCTTGTATTGTTGCGGTCATTGACTGGTAGGACATTGTAGCAGATAATTTTGTGAGCTACGCTTAAGTCCAACCACAGGCGGCATAGTTCAAGGTTGTCCCATCCCAAAATCTCAAATCTGGTGATATAGGGTATTCTGTTGCGAGCAGAGGAGTGGAGGACTCTTCTCGTGAAATACTTCTGGACTCACTCGATTGTATTGTTTAACAATGAAAGTTTTGTGTTTATTTGCCACCCTCCTTTGAGGACTACATGTAGCTATAAAAAAAGCAAACACCTGTTTATAATTAAAAAATTATCCATTTAGTATCTGAAAATCCTGTTACCTCTTTTCATAGTGAGCCTTCCTTTGTCCATGTTCACATAAGGCATAAGGCTCCTTGAGGTCAAGAAGCTGATTCTTGAGTAATTATACTAGGCATACCTTAGCTGCCTAGTGTCTTCTGGGATCATGGCCATATTACCATTAATAAAATAAATAATAATATGGGATAATTATTTTGGGAGATTTTCAAGACTCTATTTACAGAGGCATCAAACTCAAGGCCTGGAGGACCAGATCCGGACTGTTGGGTTTTTAGGTCTGGCCTGCAGGGTCACCCTGGAGATGGCAAAGGACCGACTGCAGTGCCTCTCTGCTGGTGAAAATGGAACTTGGGAGGGCTGCATGTGGCCCTCCCGAGCTCTGTTTTTGCTGGCAGAGGGTTGCAGGAGGCCATCACAACTGAAAACGGAGCTTGGGAGCCCATTTTTGCTGGCAGAGTGCTCGGGCTGCCACAGGTGCCCCCAATAATGATGATGTCAAGCTGTCTACACTCACCCTGGCCACGGCCACCCAGCCCCCTCAGGTCAAAAACAACCCTGATGCAGCCCTCAATGAAATCGAGTTTGTGCTCTATTAAATCCCTTGACTAGCAATAACGATAAATAGGTAAAGGTTTCCCTGTCCGATTCTAGGACACGGTGCTCATCTTTTATTTATTTATTTACTTTATTTGTAAAAAGCTTACAATAGAACAGAAACAAGAATAAACATAAGTTTAAATACAAGAAATGTCTAAGCCAAGAATCTCAAATCTGGTGCTGTAGGGTATTCTGTTGCGAACAGAGGAATGTAGTACTCTTCTTGGAAGATACTTCTGGACTCGCTCAATTGTATTTATGTCAGATATACAGTGCAGATTCCAGATAGCAGAGCTGAATTCGAGTATTGGTCTAGCAAAGGTTTGAATGCCTTAGTTAGCAAAACAAAAAATCTCAATTTCTTGGCTGAAGGAGCCAGCATTGCCCGAAGACAACTTCTGTGGTCGTGTGGCCAGCACGGCTATATGTTACACAGTTACACTGTTACCTTCCCACCTAAGTGTTACGCATTAATCTACTTGTCCCAAAGATGCTTTTTCAAGAAGCAACGGGATGTTCTGGGGTTTTTGTTTTTTTTGAAAGACATTTTGCTTCTCATCCAAGAAGCTTCTTCAGCTTCTTGGATGAGAAGTAAAACATCTTCAAAAAAAACCAGGAAGTCCAGTTTCCTCTTGACACCTTTGGGACAATAAAGACCTGGATGACTGAGAATGTCCATAGAATATTAATCTACTCGCATTTGCATGCTTTCAAACTACTAGGTAGGCTGGAGCTGGAGCAAGGAACAGGAGCTCACCCTGTTTTCACAGAGCTCGGATCTCGAACCTAGGCTGTCAGATCTTGTCTTTAACCACTGAGCCATCACTGTTATCTTTCCATAAAACACCGTGATTATCTTCCCATAAATCCAAGTTTCTTTTGTTTCCCAAGTGTTAAGTCTTGGGTATGGGCGCAAGAATGGAGACGAGACATTGGACTGTGACTTCAACTCTTTATTTAACAAGAAAGAACGGAGCACCAGAACTGGGCAGCAGTAGCTCTTTTATAGAGGTTGCTGCCATTAAACAACCAATGAACTGGGTCTATCGCTTTCACAAGCTTCCAATCAGGGGTTTCCGTTAACAGCCAATCAGACTGTCCAAACCTGATCAATCACGAGTCACTATTCACGGGCCAATGAGAATTGCAGGATTACAAGTCTGTTATAAGATGAAGCTGTTTAGGGTTGTAACGCTGCGATGGTTTAATCCATAACACCAAGCATGCCAGTCTCCTAGAACCTGGCATGATTAAATGATAAAGCTGGGGCAAAAAGATTCAGAAAGTCCCCACCGCAGGCACAATTTAGCTCTCAAAGAAGTTTGCTTGCTGGAAGCCTGCAACATACCTATATACTAATTCTTATTTGATTTTTAATTTCCCTACTTCCATCTGTCTAAAGCTTGCTAATTCTGTTGGCTTCATGCTTAGAAGAGATCATTATTTTCACTTTAGGCCGCTCTTGTAGTCAGATAGATAGGAGAATCCAGAGAAATTTTTTTCCCTCTCTAAAAATTCTCTTTCCCCCCCCCTCCCCTTTTTTTCTGGACTAAAGAGAGAAAACCGGTCCTTGGTAAGAATTCCTTTGCTAGACAGGTAAGGTCAGAAGGTTTGCTTTGACCGTTGGCAGCCTGTCATAAATATATTTTACTAGGAAGTTATTGGAAGAATAAGTTTGTCTGGCAGGTTTTATACTATCCCTCCTCCCAGATCATCAAGGTTCTTATGGGCTTTGAACTGCGTTGAGGCAAAATCCATTTGACCACATTGAGAACATAACTCTGCCATCCAATCTCAGACATTTCCAAATGATTTATTGATTTGTTAGGGCTGAGAAGCTGCCCCAATCAGAAAACATGTCTGAGCAGTTGTGATATAATTCTCATTTATGATTACAACAGGTCCGATTCTTCATTTTAAGATAGGGGGAAAAATCAGAAGTGTTTATTTTACCAGAAAAGATAAATAAACACACACTGGGCCTTGAAATACAAACTCCATGCTTATATAAAATGAGAATTTGCTCATCAATTGACTCAGTTGTTTATATATTTGTCAGATGTCTATTCTGCCTTATCTTCCAACCGTGACCTCAAGGCAGCTTCCATGAAGATGTGTCTCAGGGGTGGTTATTCAGAAAGTTTTGACCAGTAGTGGCCTCTGACTGGCCCCTCCACATTTCTTCTCTGCCTCCCATTGAGTCCCAGCTGATCGGCTGGGTCTTCTTTGGTTGCCCTGCACAGAAGAACGGAGCTGGAAAGCAGGTTAGTGGGATGGGGAGGGAATGGAGATTTTGCAGTATCCTTCCCCTGCCATGCCCACCAAGCCACAGAACCAGTAGTAATTTTTTTTTTGAATCCCACCACTGATTTGTCTCCATTTCACCAACCCAACAATCTGAAATAGATTAGCTAAAATAGGGGAACTGACCCAAAGTCACTCAATGAGTTTCTGTAACTAGAATATCTGTTTCCCTAATCCTAGTCCAACATTTTAACCACTATGTTGACATACCCACACACAGAATGTAATTCCATGGGAAAACAGCATGAATTATAAATAAGATAATACATAAATGACAATGGTAGAAATTTGTTCCATCCATGCTTATCCTTTGGATATTCTATCAGCAGATTCTCATTGTCTTCTGCCTTCTCCATTGTTTGGCCCTTTACATCAAGAACCACATATTTCTTTTTTTAATGTTTCTATTTTGGATATTATATCATCCAAATGAAGCCACACAGAAAATGCAAAGATGTGAAGAAGGTTTATTCAAATAAAAGAAATCTGTTGCGATGCCCAGATTTATTGAAATGCCTTTCCAAAAAGGTTAATTTGTTTGACCCTTCAAATTTCACAACAAATTTGCTCTATTAGGAAACAGGAGACAGAAATGCTGCTTGATATAGTTTCAGGCATGGGTGAAATGGAGACAATCTTAGTTGGTGAACTTTCAGCTCTTTATTACATAGTGACTTAAGAGAGTGAACAACAACAACTCTGCCTTATATAGGTGACCTTAATGTGAAATAACCAATAGGGAGCTGTAAGATGCTAGCTCCAGAACCAATAAGAATCCTTCGTTAAGGGCCAATCGGATTCTCTGAACCCAACCAATCCGATCGAGCCGCTTAACACCCAATCAGAAGTGCAGGGCCAGAACCCTGCACTTTACCCCAAGCTTGCTTTTATTTAAACTATTTACATACATAACACTGCTGGTTTTCATAACCACAATAGAATTGCTTGTATTAATGCCTCATCACCTTGGCCTTCTCTTTATGGATACTTGGCATGTGTTTGCATCACAAAAGTGTTTCATGGGAGAATTATTTCTGCTTTTAATTAGTTATTTTTTTTAAAATCAAATATTAGATATTCCAGAATTTCCTAAGTGAGGAATCTATAATTATGAAGAATAATCACCAAAAATAATCAGCAACTCATAACCATGGAAATCTGGATCTTCGTGAGAGACAATCTCTTCCTTCGCCATTTGCAGAATAATTGCAATTCTGTCATAAAAAAAAAAATAAAGAAGCTAATGGTGAGAAAAACACAGAAAGTCTTTCAGATGACAGTTTATCCTTATGCTATTTGAAACAAAAAACGATCTGTGTCGCAGATTTTCAAAAAGCAAAAATCCACGCCTTTACCATTTCTTAAAAAAAGAAAATAGTTCCTTAGTAATCATAGGGCGAGGTCCTACAGCAGAGGAAATCAGATATTCCTAAATCATGTTGGAAGAATTACCCTTCAGGGTTCTGTTCCAAGTGGGGAAAAAGATACTGGAAACATGGAGGCTGTTTGGAAAGATGGTTTAATGGTGGACAGGACCATATGCCTTGGAGCTCCAAAGTGAAAAGAATGATTACAAGCTTCAAGATGTTGGGTGAAGGAAAAGAAGGGGGAAAGATGCTGAGAGACTCTTAGTTTTATACCATCTGTTGGACCCCACCTTAGTGTTTCCTGTTCCTGTGTAAGAAATGTATCCCATTGGCTGTCAGACTCCCAGGGGGCGGGGTCTTAGCTAACTTTGTAGGCTTTGACTGGACCCCATGGCTTCACCTGGGTGCTGGCTAACGCAATCTTCCCAGGTGATGTGGTGAGATGGGTAGAGAGCTTTGTTATGTAGAATACTCTGGCCCAGGCCTTAATGGCCCACCCATTAACAAAGGTGGGAAGGTGAGCTTCTGCTTCTGAGGTGAGTTTCTGCTTCTGAGTTTCTACTTCTCTTTTTAGGGGAAATATTCTGTCTTTTTAGTATTTCCTAAAATATGTCATTTTCCTAGGGGAGGGGTGGTTTTTAACTTCCAACAATCACATGCAGGGAATTCACTTGGATCAACTTAGGTTAACCTCCGTGGAATTTGTTTTCCTTCGATTAGCTATTTATGGTCCTGGAAAGACGGATTTATTCACCCTGGAGGAAGCTCACATTGATTCTTTGCACATAAATCATTATACTTAAGCTTGTTTCTCTGTTCCCTGTGCGTGGAAATTGCAAAGAAGATGACACAATAGCTGTGAAAGAAGCAAAGGGTAGTGGTTGAGTGTCAAACCATGTAGGCTGACTGAGAAAAGTCATACCACACATGCTTAGTTATGTTTAACTAAAAGCCGTAGGTAGCGTCATCTGACTAGGGCTCTGAGTTAGACAAATCCAGGCTTCTGTTTTAAGCCCACGAGAGCTGAACTTCAGCTGTCAAACATTTAGGATACCCTGGCATATAATTACATGCATTTTAAAATTTGGTTACTTATGTTGGATTTGAGAAGGTTTTATAGGAGAGTGGCCGTACATTTTTCTCCATATGATCCTTGTCAAGTCCTATAGGTTCTGCTGACATGCAAAAAGGAATTGAAGCTCCGTTCAGGGTTGTTGAATATAATATATGACTCAATTAATAGGTTTGTCTTTTTTACAAAACCTTCACATGAACTGGAAAAGAAGAGGATCACGTCCCCTGAAACCAGTGGCTTTATCGCAGTAATGCTGTTCAGTTATAATTTCCCTGCCCCCTCTATAGGGACTCACATATTCGTAACAATTTAATATCCCAGGAACTCTGATTATTTTTATGTAAAAGTACCATTGTCAGATCAGTATGATTCAGTTTTTCTGAATGTAGCTAAGTTTTGTTACACTTGTCTGTAAAATTAGGCAGATTTTTGGGGGGGAGGGTTGATTTCACCATCAATTGCTATTGCTATATCACTATGCCTATGTTCTGTTTCATTTTGTTCTGTTTTGCTTTGTTTTAAATTTTTGTGTGTGCTGGTCTGTAACTGTAATAAAGAATTGAATTGAAATTATAATTACCAGCTCAACAGGTAGTTCTCAAGGGCTGCCACAAAGAAGAGGGAGTCAAGCTATTCTCCAAAATCCCTGAAGACAGAACAAGGATGGAAACTAATCAAGGAGAGAAGCAACCTAGAACTAAGGAGAAAATTCCAGACAGTTAGAAGAATTAATCAGTGGAACAACTTGCCTCCAGAAGTGGTAAATGCTCCAACACTGGAAGTTTTTAAGAGGAGATTGGATAACCATTTGTCTGAAATGGTATAGGGTTTCCTGCCTAAGCAGGGGGTTGGACTAGAAGACCTCTGAAGTCCCTTCCAACTCTTCTCTTCTCTTCTCTTCTCTTCTCTTCTCTTCTCTTCTCTTCTCTTCTCTTCTGTCCGCTCAAAGTTACAATATACCTGAAAAAATGATTTAAAATTAGTCCTCACTCTTATGACTCTTGCAGCGTCCTTGACTGCAGTTTGTATATTTGGCAAGGGAGTACTTGAGAAGTTTACAGAATCTCAGAGTCATATTTTTACCATTTGCAACCATCTCACCTGGCTTCTGACAAAGCAAAGTCAATGGGGAAGCCAGCAGGAAATTGCAAGTCAGGGTCACATGATGTCTCAATGACTGTGGGCAAAAACAGGTTGGAAATCAAGCGGGTTCACGTGATCACGACTGTACCACTTAACAGTTAATATTCTGATCTCATTGTGAATTGGGGACTGCTTGTGTTATGGTTGTAGACCAGAACAACTTGCCTTTAATCGAGGACCTGTGTACTGCACAAGTCAAAAAGAGGGCTCTGAAAATATTTACAGACCCCTCACATCTCGGACATAAACTGTTTCAACTCCTTCCTTCAAAATGATGTTATAGAGCACTGCACACTAGAACAACTAGACACAAGAACAGTTTTTCCCCGAAAGCCATCACTCTGCTAAACAAATATTTCCCTCAACCCTGTTCAACTATTACAAGGTCTGCACTACTATTACTGTTAAATCTTGTCATCACTCATCACCCATCCCCTCCCACTTGTGACTGTATGACTGTAACTTTGTCGCTTGTATCCTTACGATTTATATTGACTGCTTTCTAGTATGATTGATTGCTTATTGTCATACCTTATGATTCTCAACTCCTGATGAATGTATCTTTTCTTTTATGTATACTGAGAGTATTTACACCAAGACAAATTCCTTGTGTGTCCAATCACACTTGGCCAATAAAAGGGCTCTATTCTATTCTATTCTATTCTATTCTATTCTATTCTATTCTATTCTATTCTATTCTATTCTATTCTATTCTGTTCTGTTTTGTTCTATTCTATTCTATACCTACAGTGACAGACATTCATAGAATTTGGTCCATGTACATCAAAATTAGGTGGACTCATCCCACAGGGCTCACCTTCCTAGACCACAGCTTTGTAGATAGCACACAAAAGTTGCAACTTGGCCAGGGACTTTAAGATCTCCATCATCTGCCAGATAATTTATATAAAATCCATCTGAAGTCCCAGAGTCTTTTTTTTTTTTTTAATGAAAGGGAGACAACTTTGTCTCAAATCAGAATAAAATTCACAGGATAAATGAAGGAATTTGGTAAGCTCAATTTCACAAACTACAACTGAATTTTTCAGTCCAATTTGGGAGCAACTGTCTCCCAAAATAACACATGGTTATTTCTTTTTTTAAAAAAATGTTCAGTGATGTGCATATTTCTGAGCTGAATAAAGAAGCTTGTAAGCCAAAAATGGTGAAATAGCCAGCATAATAGTTGTAGTCATAGTAATAATAATCATAATTCTGTTCTTAATTCCAATCGTCTCCCAATAAAAGGAACTACTGTGAAAACATCTACTCAATCTAATGATGCATAATATAAGGAAGCAATAACCTGATCGTATCTGTCTGAAGGGATAGCATTTTTAAAATGCAAAAATATACAAAATTCCACTCTGTTCTGAACCATTTATCCCAAAGTGGTAATCAGGAAATATATGGCCTCATCAACTTGCTAAGATTTAAATTGCAAACAAAAAAAAAGGAAGAGTAAAAGATGAAACCATTAACAAGGGTATCTATGTATTGGTCTATGTAGTATTGTTTATTGTTTTCAGCCTATCTTCATATTTAAACTACATTCATTCTAAACAGAAACTAAATGACAATATATTTATCCATATCCCAAAAGCTATAAATGGCAGGGAACTTCTGCTGGGGCAAAGATGTTCACCTCACCTGACAGCTGAATGCCATCACCTGTTTACAGTGATGTAGTTAAGACTGGGAGGATAGTTGATGGAGTTTAGAAACAAGCCAGATTTGTAAGTTTGCAGCTGTGTACAAAATGAGGTTGTCATACTTAACAGTGATGATAGGTGCTCTTCAACTGAGTGTTTCTGAAGACATAGCTTCACCCAGAAAGAGAGGCTGTGGCTGGACACCATCAAAGCTGACACCAGCCAGGGCATTGAAGAACTCAAAAGAAGTAGTGTGAGATCATAAGATGTGGAGAGACATAGCCCATAAAATGGCCAAGAGCTGCACATTGTTGAATGGTTGAATGGATAACTACTTCCTCCTCCTCCTCCTCCTCCTCCTCCTCTTCTTCCACCTCCACCACCAGCACCACTACCATCATACCACCATCATCATTGTAGGCCAGGGGTGTCAAACTCAAGGCCTGGGGGCCAGATCCGGCCCACAAGGAGCTTAGATCTGGCCCATGAGGCTGTCCTGGAAACAGTGAAGGACTGGCTTGTGGTGCCTCTGCCAGCAAAAATGAAGCTCTGTTTTTACTGGCAGAGGGTTCCAGGAGGCTGTCACAGACAATATTGAGCTCAGGAGCCCATTTTCATTGGCAGAGTGCTTGGGCCACCACAGGTGCCCCTGGCACGAGTGACATCTAGATGGCCATGCCTACCCTGGCCACAGCCATGTCCACCCCCTGAGGTCAAATACAACCCTGATGTGGCCCTCAGTGATATTGAGTTTGTCACCCTTGTGGTAGGAAGTCTCCTTAAAGCAAGGGCCATTATCACACAACTTTCTTTTTCATGCAAGCCAAGGGGCTTTTGATTCTGTTAGGGCAGAAATAGGGAGACACTGTTTGTACCCTCCATGACAGTGTAGAAGATGTGAGAAACACAATTTCAGATGTGGCTTCAGGCAAAGAACACCAATTTGAGGGGCCGACATATTATCAAAAGCACTTGAGGGCAAGAGAAGAAGTAATGGGTGGAAGATCATTAAAGAGAGATCCAAGCTAGAACTAAGGAGAAATGTCTGGATGGAGAGGACAATGGCTCAATGTAATGGCTTACCTCCAAAATTTTTGGGTGCTATATCACTGGAGATATTCAAGGAGAGACTATGGGCATTTGTCTGGAAGAATATAAGATCTCCTGCCATGGAAAGGGAGTTGAAATGAAAGACCTCCAAGATTCCTTCCAACCCCAGAATATTGCATCCAGTTTTTGTCACCACACTATAAAAACGATGTTGAGACTTTAGAAAAAGTGCAGAGAAGAGCAACCAGGATGTTTAGGGGACTGAAGACTAAAACATATGATGAATGATTGCAGGAACTGGGCATGGCTAGTCTAGTGAAGAGAAGGACCAGGGGAGACATGATAGTAATCTTCCAATATTTGAGGGGCTGCCACACAGAGGAAGGGGTCAAGCTATGTTCCAAGGCACCTGAAGGCTAGAAAAGGAACAATGGATGGAAACTGATCAAGGAGAGATTCAACCTAGAAATAAGAATTTTTCTGACAGTGAGAACAATCAACCAGTGGAAGAGAAGTTGCCTTCAGAAGTTGTGGGAGCTTCATCACTGGAAGCTTTCAAGAAGAGATTGGACTGCTATTTGTCAGAAATGGTGTAGGGTCTCCTGCTTGGATGGAGGGTTGGACTAGATGACCTACAAAGTCCCTTCCATCTCTGCTAATCTGTAAAGCCCTATTATTCTTATTATTCTTATTCTTATTCTTATTCTTATTCTTATTCTTATTCTTATTCTTATTCTTATTCTTATTCTTATTCTTATTCTTATTCTTATTCTTATTCTTATTCTTATTATTATATCTGTATTCTATTGTTTATTAGATTTCCAGGCAGACCAAGAAAATATAAAGCCATTCAAGACAGCTGGGGTTCCTCACCTGTGTCCTGTTGAAAGACATCTTATGGCAGCTTCTGCTCAGTAATTTTATTAGTATTGCCCTTAGTCTAGTCTCCACCCACTCCAGGACTGGATTCTACTTAGTTTCATTTAAATGCAGACGTCTGTGAAATCTTTAATAAACAGGAGGAAGCAAAACAAACCAGAGAGAAGCTGACCATACTTGGTTTTGTGAAGACTTATTGAGACACTCTTTAGAGAAATGTAAGGATGATTAGTTAGGATTATGTCAGCAATAAAAATACTCAAGTTTTATTACATGCTGAAGCTTATTTTGTATTTTATGTGAGGGTTAATTAGATTGCATGGCATTTTATCCTTGTTTTATGAAGGTTATTTTCTACTCAGTGCTAAAGCACATTATTTATCTTCCTTTTCTATTTTTTCATTTGGTCTAAGGCCATTCCAATCTTTCTGTAGAGTGGTCACCCAGAATTTTCTCTGTTATTTAGATAAAATCTGCTGTAAAAATCCAAGCCCACAGAAAAGTCGATTTGGTGAGGACATCTTAGGTGACTCAAACACCATTCTTCTGAATTAAATTATTATAGAAGTAACTGTGATTCTAAAAGTTGAACTGAAAGAGCTTGTTTGTTTTCCTTTGAAGGATCCATGTTTGTCTTGAGGTATTTGTTAAGTCCTGAGCATGGGCGCAAGGAACGGAGACGAGACATCGAACGGTGACTTCAACTCTTTATTGTGAAATAAGAACAGAGCAAATACTTGGGCAGCAGCAGCTCTTTTATAGAGCTGGCTGCTATCAAAACAACCAATGATTTGAGTTTACCGCTCTCACAAGCGTCCAATCAGAGAGGCCCGTTAACAGCCAATCAGACTGGCCAGAAACGACCAATCACAACTCGCTATTCACGGGCCAATGAGAAGTGCAGGATTACGAGCCTGTGGCAAGGTAAAGCTATTTAGGTTGTTACTGATGCATTGGCTTAGTCCATAACAGTATTCATAACAGACAAACCAGAAGAAGAGTATTTACATAAAATGTATTTTGTAAGAAGTGGATTTTGGCAATTTTAGGGGAAAAAGTTACTTGTTATCACTGGCACACATTTCATTCAGCAGCTATAAGATGGGTATGATTAATTTTTTTTCCCTGAATGTCCCTTTGATTTCTCTCCCTAGTGTCAGCTCTTAGAAGTGAGTAAGATCAGGAAACAGGAATCACATGAATTGTGAGATGTGGTGTGTTGGAGCTGGCTTGCATGAGTTTCTGAGAGATGATTGTTACTTAATATTTTTTGGGGGAGATTTTGTGAGCCAGTTGAGGGCAGAGCTGAGCCACAATTTCTAGCACACCGATCAGCTGTTCTATAGCTAGCAGTGTGATGATGTCGGTAGACATGGCAAAGCCAGTTCTTAAACATATAAAAAACAGTCTACCACTGGTTTTTAAGAATGCTGTTTATTGTTGTGGGGTATAATAACAGGCAGAAATACAATGGCAGACTTTCAATATTCTACTACACACTATAGGAAAGAAAAGGAAGGAAGGAAGGAAGGAAGAAAAAGGGAGGGAGAGAGGTAGAGAGGGAGGATGGAAGGAAGAAAGAGGAAGAGAGGAAGGGAGGGGAAGGAATACATGTGTGTGTGTGTATGTGTGTGTGTGTAGATAGATAGAAAGAAAGATAGAAAGAAAGAAAAAGGAAGTAAGAAAAAGAAAAAAAGACAATATTTGAGTGTGTTTCTCATGCTTTCTACTTTTTCTGGGAGTGAATAATCTTTTCTGAACCTCCTTCTCTCTTAATGATTTACTCATCCCTTCCCAATTCCCGAGGCCAGGTTTATACTGCCAAAACATCCTTAATCACAATCAATAGCAGATTTCTTGACCTTATCACCAAAAAAGCAAAGATGTCATATTTCAGAACATTATATATTGTTCAGGGAAGAGAGAACAATTATTGGAAGGATTTTTGACTTGTCATCTCTCACATTCATCTTTTTTTTAATGTTCCCAGTAACGTAGATAAAAAACGTTCTCTCCAGGCAGACAGTTTTTCCTTCTTGTTTTCTCCACAGCAGACTCTTGTATAATTTCAGCCAATGCTGAAATGTAATAATTAAATCTCTTTACATAGGTAAATTCAACTATCTGAAGCTAAAACATGCATCCCATTGAAATATAGAGACCTGTCTTTATGTAAATATTTTTTTTTTTGAAAAAAAGTTTTATTGACTTTGATAATGAACAAAAATACATAAAACATAAAAACATCCTCCTCCTTCATAAATTTACAGACAGTGTATCGGTTGGTTTACCACTCTTTTTTGTGCATCCATTTCATGGTCTCCATTGTAGTTATATTAAATAATAACTCATATTATCAATCAACCATTATATAGCCTGATATCATTATTAAACAATCATTTGACTATAATTTTATTAATTCATACTTTAACGAGATAACTATAATTTACTTAGTTTATTTTATAACAAATCGTAAAGTCATACCAAGTCTATCTTAATAAAATTTTATAAAAATAGTGTCAAAAAAAGAAAAGAAAAAAAAAATATATTCATTATTTCCTAAGTTTCTAAGTATTCTATTATTATATTTTATTATCTAGCCATTGATAGAAAAGGTCCCAAACTTCATAAAATTGTTTATCTTCTTGTTCTCTAATTTCAAATGTCAATCTACTCATTTCAGCACATTCCAATATTTTCTTAATAATTTCTTCCTCTGATAGTATTTTCTCACTCTTCCAATGTTTAGCAAATACAATCCTAGCCGCTGTTAATACATTTACAATCAAATACTTCAAATTTTTATGATATGTATCAGGTAAGATTCCCAATAAAAAAATCTCTGGTTTCAAATCTACATGTTTCTTTTTCATTTTTTCCAGCCATATGCGAATTCTAGTCCAATATTTTCTAGTGTCCTCACAAGTCCACCACCAATGGTAATATGAGCCAAGTATCTGATGACATTTCCAGCAATTTTCAGACTTATTCTTGAACATTCTTGCTATTCTTGTCGGGGGAAAGTGCCACCTGTAAAACATCTCATACAAGTTTTCTTTATATGCTGTTGTAAATATTTTTAAGATTCCAGTAAGTTCATCAGTCTTTACTCTTTACTTTTGGATCCATAAAAACTGACACCCTAGATTTTTTTTTAAATTAAAAAAGTATAATTTCCCACCCTGCCCTGCTCTTTTTGTTCCCTTCCCTTCCTTTCTCTTATCCTTCCCTTCCCTTTTGATTCCCTGTCTTTCCTTTCTCCTTCCCTTCTCTTTTCCTTCCCTTCTCTCTTCTCTTCTCCTTCTCTTCTCTTCTCCTTCCCTTCTCTTTTCCTTCCCTTCTCTCTTCTTTTCTCCTTCTCTTCTCTTCTCCTTCCCTTCCTTTCCCTTCCCTTCCCTTCTTATCCTTCCCTGTCCTTTTCCTTCCCTACACTTCCCTTTTCCTTTCCCTTTCCTCTCTTCCCTTCCCTGCCTCTTCCTTTCCCTCCCCTTTTTGTATCCTTCCCTTCCCTTTCCCCCTTCCCTTCCTTTCTCATTCCCTTCCCTACTCCTTCATTTCTTTTTCCTTCTTGTCCTTTCCTTGCCTTTTCCTTCCATACCCTTTCCTTCTCCTTCCCTTCCCTTCCTTTCTTCTCCTTCCCTTAACTTTTCCTACCCTACCCTACCCTACTGTTTAGTCACTCTTCCCAGCAGAATTGCTGGAAAGTTTAAGGATCTGATAGCACACCACTATTGTTGCTGTTGTTCCAGACATAAAGACTGTATGATATTACACAAATGTTGCTTCTTGGGATATAGGATTCTTCATTGGTAGATATTTTTTTTCTTGATTGTGCCATGCTTGAGAAATTAGTGAGATAACAATAGAACAAAAGACATATAGATGGAAAGATTTGGGATATTCATGTAAAACAATTGAATCAGAATGTCTGTAGGTTTGTTTTATTTCCATGTACAGTTGTGTAAGGGGTGAATTGGTGTTTCCACAATCCTCTTTTTCAACTCAGTCCTTCACCCAGTTTAATCTTCTAAAGCAGAGACTAGTCTTTCTGCAAGCATATCATTAATTATTGTGAGTCTCCCAGAGTCAAATATGTGAGACGGGCAGTTAGTTATACAGTACAAATTGAATGAATAATTGAACATAACCAATGAATATAAGTTCTTTCTCAGACAAGGACTACGTGACTGAGTTGTCTCCTTTATCACACTTTGCTTCATTGCAAGAGAAAAGATTGAAAGAGACTCACAGTAGCAACTTTTACTGCTGTAGCAAACTGAGGCCGTATTCATTTTAGCTTGAGGATGTCCAAACTTCACAAATAGCACATGGTGAAACACAATGGCTTCAGGTTGACAAATGGGAGCAAGAAGGCTATATACTCTCTTCTTATTTATTCCATTTACATGTGAATATATATTAAAAGAAGCCGGATTGGAAGAAGATGAGAGTGGGTTTAAAACTGGAAGAACAAACATTTATAACTGGTGCTATGCTGATGACAACCACCCTGATAGCCAAAAATAAAACTCAAGGAGCATGCTGAAAAAAAAAAAATGGTACTAAAATCAAATATATAAAACACCAAGCTCATGTTAACAAGCATGAGAACCAGTGTTGGTATTCTACTGGTTCATCCCGGTTCACGTGAACCAGTAGTAAAAAATGCTACAGACTGGCCTAACTGGTGGTAAAGAAACATCTACCGGCAGAACCAATATTTCTTTTTCTTTTTTTCCTCCCAACAATCAGCTGTTCTCATGATCAGCTCTGCCAGGAGTTTTAATCCTTTGCCCAAGAGGCTTCCCTTAGGCCCAGGAGGCAAAAAAAAAAAAAAAAATGGAGCACAGGGATGGAGAGGTGGGTGCTGTACAAAAAAGAAGCCACACGTACCCAGTCACAGGGCCATGCCCACCTAGCCACTCCCACAGAACCGATAGTAAAAATATTTGCATCCCACCCCTGATGACAGCCAACCTTAGAATGGACAATAAAGAAATCGAACTGGTGGACAGTGTTTGCCTTTGAAGATCAAGCAAACAAATGAAGAAGCAGTCAAAAAACATGCTACAGATTAGCATTTGATAGAACAACCACAAGAGGCTTGGAAAAGATATTCAGATGCCAAGATGTGTGTAAATCAACAAAGATCTAAATACCGAAAGCAGTGGTACTTTCTGTGACATCCTATGGAAGGAAAAGTTGGACTTTGAAGAAACCTCATAGAAGGAGTATTAACTTTGAACTTTGGTGTTGGAGAAGACTTCCGTGGACAGTCATTGGGTGAACCTAGTGTTTTGAGAGAGGGAGAATAATATTTTGCTGTCCATTTCTTTCATTTGCTTTCTTTCATATCCTTAATTCACATTCTCCTTTCAGTCATCTTTTTATTAAGCAAAGAGTTCCAAAAATTCTACTCTTTCCTCATAGGTATGATGGAAGGTAGACTTAGACTAAGGAATGAAAACGGAATGAGTAAATTATGAAGATATTTTTCCAAGGCACCTGAATGCCTGACAAGGAATAATGGATGGAAACTGAACAAGGAGAGATTCAACCTGGACATAAGGAAGAATTTTCTGACAGTGAAAGCAATCAACCACTGGAACAGAAGTTGTCTTCAGAAGTTGTGGGAGCTTCATTACTGGAGGCTTTCAAGGAGAGACTGGACTGCCATCTATCAGAAATGGTGTAGGGTTTCCTGCTTGGACAGGGTGTTGGACTAGATGACTTACAAGTCCCTTCCAACTCTGTTAAATCTGTAAAGATACCCCTTTCAGAAAACATTGAGTAGAGAGAAATTCTGATAGGCTTTCATGATTCTGTTATTACACCCAACAACATTAATCAACAATCCTAGAATCCTTATTCTATTTGTTCCTTGCTCTTGTCTACCTTGAAGGATCAACAGTAAGATATCCTGATCATTTTGGTTGACATTTTCTGCATCAGTGTTTGCAATATTGCATTCTTAAGTGACAGCTCCACAAATCAGATGGATTTACTTGTATGTTCCCACTGCAAAACCACCCTTCTTGTCTCAGGTTAATGTGGCTGGGTCATATCCAGGGACATATTTAGAACTACTAATGTTCATTGAATTAGAAGGGACTACAGAGATGATCAAGTTTAGTTTCTAGCTTTTTGCAGGATGCTAAATCTGAGAGATTGACAGGTGTATAACAGAAACTGTTTGAGCTTCATGTAATTATCAATAGACTCTCAAATATTGATATTTGGCTAGGAAAATATGGATTTTCACCATCCTCCATATCACAAAGGATTTGAGGTCAGAGAAGGTAAGGCGAGAACATCAGAGGCCTCGAGACTTAGCAAATAGGAGAAGCTTCTCAAAAGATAAGCTGATATTTGTGAATTTGTCAACTAATACAGGGCTGTCTTTGAAGCAACATTGGCAGATTTACAGTTTCAGGTGGAAGCAATTTAAGGAAGGTCATTTTGAGTGAGTTTTGCTTGGAGTTTTTTTTTTTTTTGATTGATTTGGACCAGAAATTCAGAGTGAAGCTGGAACAAGAAAACATACATAGATCAGAATCATTGCAAGACTGAGATAAGCGCTTGTAAACTTAAATCACAATTGATTTATTCCAAATCTATTTAAAATAAAAGCAACAGCATTCAATTGATTTATAACGGTTAAGCTTCCTGCAAATTTCTACAGTGTAGAAATATGATTCTTACTTCATAACAGGACATCATCATAATTACTATCAGTCTGTATATGAATATTGGGATTCTGCCAGAGAGAAACACACATACAACTTACAAAGACATTTTCTGCAAATATTCACCTTGGTTTTTTTTTTAAAGGCAAGAGCTTTGCTTTAATAGCTATGAAGATAAATTTAAAAGTGTTTCTAACAGTCCGTTTGGTCACTGAGCTACAGCGATGATGCTTAGATTTATATCTAATTAAAAATTGCTATTTCACCATGTTGGCAGCCATATCTAAGGCTGGGAGAGAAATTGGTTTTAGTCACCTTTTGATGTAAACATAGTTTTAGGCCAGTTCCCTCATTTTAAAGTTTGAAGTTAATTTTTTAAAAAGGAAATGGACATGGTAGTTGAACCAAAAATTGATAGCTTCAAGAAAATGGATATTCTGGAAAAATGTGGAAGAAATGTGCTATCGTATCTTTCTTTCTTTCTTTCTTTCTTTCTTTCTTTCTTTCTTTCTTTCTTTCTTTCTTTCTTTCTTTCTTTCTTTCTTTCTTCCTTCCTTCCTTCCTTCCTTCCTTCCTTCCTTCCTTCCTTCCTTCCTTCCTTCCCTCTTCCCTCCCTCTTTCTTTCCTTCCTTCTTCTCTCTTCTCATTTCTTCTTCTTTTGTCATTGAGAATAGTATGGAATGAAAAGAAAGCTCCAAAAATTCAAAGTCATCTAAAAGCGAATTTAGTATCACCCAAGGCATAAAAAGAAATCTCTTTTAAGTTATTTTCTTCATTTCAGTGACAGCCAAGCATTTCCCTGATTTGTAATATTAGCAAATGTTTAGTTTAAGAAAATTAAGAATTGCTTGAATTTATCATAAAACCTGAAGACAGCCTGCTGATCCCAATCAATGCCAGGATAATCTCAAATTAATAGAATTATAATAGATAGAACTCAAGTTATAAAATATGTGTGAAACATCTATTATGGGTTACATAATGACCATTAGTTTTGATGGTTCTAGGGGTGGGTCAAAAATCTTCAGAAAGATAGAGTTATTAAAATGGCTCATACATTATTATTTCCAAAGTCGAGCCCATATGTTGAGGCTGATAAACATGCACAAAAAGTCCAGAAATATTAGATATGTTGCAGCTTCTTCCTCTGTGTTCTGTCCTTGCTACCTGTTACTCTCTGTGTAACATGACATGCAGCTAAACCCACCTATCCTCCAATAAAACAGACCATGTGCATAGATCTGGATGCTTTATTAAAAGAACAGGAGGTGAAACTGGGAAAAATAGAAATACATATAAAAGGAACCCACTTGCAAAATAAGCAGTGTTGAGTTGTTGATGAGCACAACAATTAATACATACAAATAAATTTAAATCTCACCAGTGATGCTGTGTGTATGAGATGTGGGTTTTTGTCCTCAGATGAACCTGTGCCATGGATTAGGCTGGATTCTTTCTGGTACCTCTGCTTCCTCCAAATACTAAAGAAAATGGAATCTGGCCTCCCAGGATGCACTTGTTTTTTTGGAATGAGGGTTAATGAGTAGGGGACCTTAAAGGGCCGGGTCAACTTCCAAACAATCCAGATTGGTATTTGCCCAAACCACTAGATGGGGCCAGAGAACAACAACAGTATATATACAAATTATATGCTGGGACATGATACTCTTTTTTCCAGATTTAATTTTAAACATTAGAAACAGAATGGCAGGCCAAGTTAACTCTTACACCAATTTTTACAGATGCTTGCTCAATTCTGATTGTTGGTTGAATATTTAATCATACTTGGGGTCCCAATTTTAAAATTATTGCTTATTGATAGCAATCAAAGAAGAATATAACTATTTCTATCCTGGGCATCACTCAGTTGGACAACTCAGCTGTTCCTGAATGAATAAAATGATGTCTACAAAATCTGTGAGAAGCCATGGATACAAACATCAAGGCATAGAGCTGACAGAAATTTATATGTCTTTGATTGACTGATGATGACTACTATATCAACAAATTCTAGCAAAGACATATTAGTGTGTAATCATAATATCACATTTTATTCATTCAGTTGCCATTTTTTACTGGAATTATGGGTATCATAATAGTAAATGATAACTTGTGGTTACAAATCACAAGATTCCAGAGAGAAGTCAAGGTACCTAATTTGATATTAAAGGCATTCAATTTTCAGGATATCCTCAAAATCAAATTCACTATGCAACACTTCACAGCTCTCAAGAAAGTTGTGGATGAAATAACAGACGTTCCTATAAGAAACATTCTTCAATACTCAAGTTATGCATCCTATTATTTTATTTTTATAATAGAATATAATTTAACTGAACACGACCAGTTGAACAGAACTAAAACTCATTTCAGAGAGTTGGACAGAACTGTTTAAACATTATAGAGAATTTCTGTGGAGATATTTTTCTCAGAGACTTGAATTTTTTTTCTAGTAACTACAGGCACAGTTCTGCATTAAGATTCATTTGTTAATAATCAAGTCTTAGTTCTCTGAGATTTTTTTTTTCTCTCTCTAGAGGCTTGTAAACAGTAAATACTTATTAGAAGCAATTTTGTGGTTGTTACTGTTTTAGTATATACAATAAAAGATGCATAATAAAAATCTAGTCTTGAAAACACAGGTTATCCTTAACAACAAGTTCACATAGTGGCCATTTGAAGTTACAATTTCACTGAAAAAAGCGACATGACCATTTTTCAAACTTACAACCATTTTAGCATCCTTAGGGTCACATGATGAAAATTCAGACGCTTGGCAAATTATTCATACTTACGACAATTGGAATGTCCTGGGGTCATATGATCTTCTTTTGGCAACCTTCTGACAAGCAAAGGCAACAAGGAAGCCAAATTCACTTAACCACCAGGTTACTAATTGAACATCTTCAGTGATTCACTTAACAGGTGTGGCAAGAAAGGTGGTAACATGGGAAATACCTCCCTTACACAAATGTCTCACTTAGCAACATGAATTCTGGGCTCAGTTGTGGCTGTACGTCAAGGACTACCTTGACAGGTAGTCCTTGAGTTATGAATGTAATGGACCTGCACTTTGAACATTTGCTAAGGGAACACTTGTAACCCGGGGATTACCTATATAAAACATAAATCCTTGTTTCAGAATTCCCCATCCAAAGTCTGTTTATTTGTTTGTTTGTTGCCTATCTCATAACAAAATGACTTTGGGCATCTGTCCATACATGAAGGTGTGCATATTGCTGCCAATATGGCCAAGATATGGGTTTTGCACCTACAATAGTGGTACAATAAAGGGAACTTCAAAAGGTTTCAAAATACATAATATTGGCTGTGATTCCCTTCCACCATAACCATTATAAACTTGAGACTCCAGTCCCTTTTGACATGAGAGCGAACTATTTTAGTCCAAGCTGGAACTGGTGGGTTTTAAACATCATCTGCATAAGCTTCCCCATTAGATAAATCCAAGGGATTTCCAGAACAGTTGGATATTTTATAACAGATTATATATGCATTCTTTTGTATTGTAGAGAAGTAAACAATATAATGGGATTATTTCTTTGAAATAAGTGCATATTGCTTCCCATTTTTAAAAATATCTCCTTGGTTACCCAGGAGCTTCAGAAGCAAGCATAAACAATTCTTTGGATTTTAGTAGATTATTATCCAGTCATCCCTCTCTAGCAGATACTAGAAGCATGATTCAAACTCAGACTATGTTTTGATGCATAGGAACTTTAACCTGAACCCCTGTGCATCTCTGTGAATTTGCTCTGTAGACATAACCGGAGTCATTTCAAAAACAAACAAGAAATTCATTAAGCTATCTGAATAAAAGCACACAGAAATTAAAGGGTTGGAATTATCTCTTTGGGGGAAGATTAGCAAGCAAACAAACTCTAATAGTTTCTTTGGGGGGAAGTTAGCAATTAATTTCTTTTATGTAGTTAATTAGTTCATATAGAATAAATATTAAAATGCATGCTAGAAAAAGTAAAAAGCAGAAGAAAAGGAGCATGTGATATCGGCTGTATTAAATGGAGAGTTTAACATTCGGAGGAGGTTTTTCAAAGATTTCAAGAGCTCGGGCTGATGAAAATAAAACAGAATAGAATATTGTAGTGTAAAACAGATAAAAGTTGCTGTTGTTATTATTGCTTTTGTTGTTGCTGCTGCTGTGTATTTTTGGAGGGAGTAGACTGATTGAATGGGCTTATGATTTTTCATCGTTGTTCAAATAGTATGGCTGCGTATGTTGCAATTCCTGCAGAACCACTGAAGTAAATTCTTCTAAATGTTTTAGTAAAGCTGAGAGGCAGAAGAATCTGGTATTGATTCTAGTGTCTCTTTGTTGACTACTAAGAAAAGACATCAAACTAGCTTTGGTCAAAATGATTCATTGGGTTCTTGTGACACTGAGGAAAATGAGGAAAGGAAAGGAAATAATATTTCAGAACTTGCTAAATGATTTGCCTTAAAAGACATTTTAGACCAAAGATCCCCAATTTCTGGTCCATGGAGAGGCCGTGGCATGCCAGAAACCAGACCACGGAAACAAGCAAAGCCCCATCCATGGGATGCAGGAAGTATGCAAAACCACTTCCCCTCCAGCCCATGGAAAAAACTCTTTCCACATAACCGGTCCCTGGTGCCCACAATGTTGGGGGCCCTCTGTTTTAGACTATCTAGATACCCAGAAACAGAATCTGTCAAAGAGAAAAAAAAGGGTAATATCAATGTTTAACAAAGTATAAAATACAAAGAAAAAAAATAGTGGAAAAATATTAGGAAGAGAAAAGAAAAAAATATATAGTGTAAAGGGAGAAAACTTCTGACACTCTTTAGCACAGTAGAAGATAACAATACAATCACAACCTTTTGCTTTTACACAACAGTATGTACAAGCCCTTTCTATAACAATAGGCCTATCTACTGCATTTCCCCCAAAATATCACCTACCTGGGAAGTAAGTCCTAGCTTGATTTTTACACATGTGCCAAATATAAGCCCTATTCCCCCCAAAATAAGCCCTAATTAAGTTCCCGCCCACTCGAGAGTGTATGGGTAAAAATTAAGCTAGGGTGGGGATGAGGGGGTGGAGCTGCCCTATTACTTATTTTTGGACAGTTGTAGTCAGGCCTCTCATACCCCAACACCTGCCTTGCCGGCCCATTTCTTCTGTAGCCGGCAAGGCTGGCAAGGCTTTCCTGAAGGCCTCTGGAGCTGAGAACAAAGGTCAGGATCGATCCAGAGCTCTGTTATTGGCCACAGAGGCCTTCAGGAAAGTTTTGTCAGCCACAGAAAAAGAAGTTCCTGAAGGCCTCTGATAGCAAAAAAGGAGCTGGGGGCAACATGCACAAGTGTGGTTAGTCAGTGGATGTTATCCCCCCAAAATAAGACCTGGTGCCTTTTTTTGGTGGAAAAAAATATATAAGACAGGGTCTTATTTTCAGGGCATAGTGGTTAACAAAAAAACAAAACCATTACAAGTACAAAATCCAGAAACAATGTCAAAATAGAAATTAGATTGATTATCTAATAAAAAAATTTCAGATTAAAAAAAGGAGAACATAACAGATAGCAAAATGGAATTTGGGGACTAAAATTGTGCCACTAGCTTACAAAACACATTTGATCTGAGCCTATATAGTCAAAGGGAGGAAAAAGAAAGCTGTGCTATGCGTGTGCTTAAGACTGATAAGTGAAAACCTGGAACATGGCGAGAACATAAGAAGCCCCATGTTGGATCAGACTCATCAGACTTATCAGCTCATTAGATTTTCTCTCACACTTTGGGTATTTGAATGGTAAAAAAAACTGCTTTAAAACAGGGGTGTCCAACCTTGGCAACTTTAAGACTTGTGGACTTTAACTCCCAGAATTCCTCAGCCAGCTTTGCTGGGAGTTGAAGTCCACAAGTCTTAAAGTTGCCAAGGTTGGACACCCCTGCTTTAAAATATGGTGTTCTCTTGCTTTTTTAAAAAAATCTTTATCTATTACCCTGTATCCTAAGGGAAACTAGCATATACATAAATCTAGTAGATAATAAATACTTTTTTAGAAACTCCAAAAAATGGGAGTCAAGAGTTGTATCTCAGCATCCAATATGTGAGGCATCTGTTTGCAATTTAGGAGAGTACATAATTTTGTAGCTTGTTGCTACCCTGATCTTCCAGAAAACCAGCCATGCCCCTTATAAAATCATCATGCGGCCATTTAATAACAAATTCCGATAGCAAGTTTCGATTGGCAGCTACCCAGAAGTTTTTATAAGATGGGTGGCCATATAAGTATTTTAAATAATGAATACATTCCGTTTTTCCACTGTGTGAGAAATAATTTCCTTGCATTGGACTGAAAGAGTGAAAATATCCAGAATATGGCCTAAGACATGTGTGGAGGAAGACTTTTCTGTAACATGGGCGGAAGGTCCAGAGCTAGATTACTAAGTCCAAAATGTCAGACAACTGACAAGTAGCAATTAAATCAACACCTTGTTGTTAATGGGCACCTGGAATTTTAAGTTCAATTCTGGGAGCCAGAAATGTTGTCAGCATCTTTGCAAAGTTTATTTGCAGTTGGATTGTTTGTGCCTTAGGCTTATTGATAAAAACAATTGATAAAAACTTCTTATGTAAGTTCAACTCTACTTAATTACACTGATTAAAATAAATCAATATTCTTCATACGGCAGTAAGATATTTCAAAAATGATGACAGTTTGGTATGGAGACTAAGTGTAATATGATTAAGGATTTTGCTTTCAAACCCTATCCTTTTTCATCACATGCCTGTATCAAGAAGTTCTACAATTTTTCATCACATGCCTACATGCCTTTATTAAGAAGTTCTACAATTTTGGTCACACATTAATTTCCCTGGCTCCTTTCTTTCTCCATTATTAAAAACAAGCTCAAAGAGGGAATTTTAATTTATAGTTCTGTCCTCAATTACAGTTCCTGCTGAGGACTCCTGTATAGCATCCAATCTTTACAAGATATTTACAAGCTGTTGGAGACAATGTGGAACCCGGCTAACAGATACCTACGCTTGTGTTTTCAACCACACCTGGCCCTAGAGTAGAATTCAATCAATGTGCGAAAGTCAATGGTAAATCTTTTAATTGCAATGGTGTTTCCAGCGCAATCCGCAGTGAAACTATATGAATCAATGTGCCTTTGAACACCGTGGAAAGCTTTGGTTGGCCTTAGTGGCAGGTAGTTTATGCAAACGAAGAAATATCATTCGAGTAGCCCAAAGCATGAAATAGATCCATAAACATTGATGCATGCCAATTGCTTTTCAATCATGAATCCAGTTTTAGTCTAGATCAGGGCTGTCAAACTCCTGGCCCACGGGATGGATGCACCATGTGCTGGCCACGCCCACACCTGGTTTAGCGAAGGGGGGGGAGTCCAAATATGTCGCATGATGCACCTGGGATGGCATGAGTTTGATACCCCTGTCTCGATTATGTCAGGGATATGGTGAAGATAGATACATATATATTTTTTTTTGGGGGGGGGGGAGAATTCCCATGCATTTCCTGAAATACATTCTCATGAAATTTTCTGACATTAGAACAATTATTAAAAGCTACAAATCTGATGTGGGTTAAGGAATGGATAACACTAAAAAATACTAGATTGTTGACACTAGAAGGTCATGATTTGCTTTTGGGCTGGCATGCTTTTTTATGGTATAAAGGAACTAAAACACAGGGGTATTTTAGAAGACATTATATACGGGAGTCTCTGTGGTTAAACTGGGAGAAGATTAAAAGACAATGTTATTTGAAAATTCCAGTCTGGCTATCGACTATTGAAGCATTTTCTTATCCTATAATATACAAAAAGGAACAAACAATTAGATATGGTGAAATATTGAATGAAAAGGGTGAACTTAAATCTATGCAAAAACTAGAGGAACAAGGTATAAAGATGAATTGGTTTTCATATACGCAAATACACTCAAGATATGATAAAGATTTTAAAATAGAAGGTTTCTATGATAAACTGACTGACTTAGATAAGATTTTGACAGGTACTGATGAAAAGCTGATTAAAAATTGTATGGATATTTATTAGAAATTAAACTAGAAGAAGAGCAAGTTAAAGAAACTATGATTGCTTAGGTGAAAAATTTTGGATATGGGATCGATTTAAAGAAATGGCAAAAATTGTGGTCTCAAAATTATAAAATGACAATGTCAACAGCATATAAAGAAAATTTGTATAAGATGTTTTACAGGTGGCACTTTCCCCCGACAAGAATAGCAAGAATGTTCAAGAATAAATCCGAAAAATGTTGGAAATGTCATCAGACACTTGGCTCATATTACCATATGCGGTGGACTTGTGCGGATGCTAAAAAATACTGGACTAAAATCCACATGTGGTTGGAAAAAATGACAAAAAAACATATAGACTTGAAACCAGAGATATTTTTATTGGGAATTTTACCTGAAATATATAGTAAAGACTTGAAATACCTGATTGTAAATGTATTAACAGTGGCTAGGATTGTATTTGCTAAAAACTGGAAAAATGAGAAAATATCATCACAGGAGGAAATCATTAAGAAAATATTGGAATGTGCTGAAATGAGTAGATTGACATTTGAAATTAGAGAACAAGAGGATAAACAATTTTATAAAATTTGGGATCTTTTCTATCAATGGTTAGACAATAAAATACAGTAATGAAATATGTAGACCTTTAGAAAATAATAAATATACCAAGATGTACTTCTTTCTTGTTATATATATAAAATGATTTTAGGATAGATTTGGGATGATAATATGAACTGTTATAAAATAAACTAAGTAAATAATGATTATCTTGTAAAACATGAATGAATAAAAGTATAGTCAAATGATTGATTAATAATGATACTAAGTTGTTTAATTTTTGATTGACAATATGAGATTATATGTAATGTAATTGTAATTGAAGACTACGAAATGGAAGCACAAAACAATTTGTAAACCAACCGGCACACTGTATGTACACCTATGGAAGATAGTTTGATGTTTTTATGTTTTGTTTGTTTATGTTTGTTTTTAAAAACCAATAATTTTTTTTTTTAAAAAAAGAACAATTATTAAGTGGAATGGCTTGTTGTAACTATGTATCATTCATGTGATTGCAACTATGTATCAGTGCAACTATGTATTGCAACAATGTATCATTCTCGTGTAAACATTAGACTTCTGTCTCTTCAGTGATCTTTGCCAGGCACGGACAAGGGATGGGGAAATAAACATCTGTCAATACAGAATGATATCCTAGCTGACTTGAACTGTTATAAATCACACACATCCTGTTAACCTGGTATCCTAACTGACCTGAACTGTTATAAATCACATACATCCTGTTTAACCTGGTATCTTAACTGACCTGAACTATTGTAAATCATGTATATCCTGTTGACCTAAACTATTGTAACTCATGTATATCCTGTTTACCTTGGGCTCTGAAAAATTTCACCCCCCCTGTGAAAAAGCATAATAAAAGAGCGTGTGCCAAGACATTTGGGGCGCGCTCATCCCGAGAAACCTCATCTCATGTCGTTTCTTCCTCCTTCGCTCCCTCTCATGAGGCGCCCATCTGATGCGGGATAGCAGATACCGCATTCTGGTGACCCCGACGTGATTCCCTAAGGGGGATACTCAGTGGCGCGCCCATATCTTATCAGCTCGGTGGGAGCTGTGCATCGCCAGGCGCCTGAGCAAATTGCACATCATCGGATCTGAAAGACGGTCTCGACTTTAGTAAGTATGGGTGGAGGCTTTTCTTAACAGCAGATGCAGCATCTGAAGGAATTGAGAGAGCTAGTCGCTTCTTCTTCTAAATACTCTGCTAATTTAAAGGGCTCTCCCATAAAAAAGAAACCTATTGCTACATTATTGGCTTATGTGTGGCAACATTGTCCTAATTATTCAGAGGAAGGGTCCTTAAAAATTTCCAATTGGCAAAAAATTGGTGAATATCTCCATAATCCTCCTCGTGCACCTATTAGCATTTTGGTCACTTGGAGGAAAATTATGGAGGCTTTAAAAGTCCATTAAAAAATAGAAGCAGGGAGTGTGTTTGAATCTCCCCTGCCAAGTTATGATAACTTTTCAATTTTCCCTAACTCAGGCAGAAGCTGCTACATTCCATTCCCATAGGAGTAAAATCCTCGAGGATTAAAAGCTTGTGAAATTTGGCAAATGGATGTAACTCAGTATCCGCCTTTTGCCCCATGGAAATATTTACACGTTTCAATAGATACATATTCAGGATTTATTCTGGCTACTCCTCAAAGGGGAGAAGCTGTAAAACATGTCATCAATCATTCAATTCGTACCTTTGCTTCGCTGGGACGTCCAAAAGAAATAAAAACAGACAATGGACCTGACTATATAAGTTCTGCTTTTCAGGACTTCTGTAACAGATGGGATGTAATCCACAAGTTTGGGATCCCTTACAACAGTCAAGGGCAAGCTATTGTAGAATGGGCTCATTTATCTCTGAAAAGTGCTCTTGATAGATATTCATTGCGGGAAAAAACCCCGAACCTCCCAGCATTGCAAAATTCTCTTAACATTTGTCTTTACACTCTAAACTTTCTCAATCTGATTGTCATTCCTCCTACTTCTGCTGCTTTTCGTAACTTTTCCTCCCCCTCACCCCCTCCGAACAGACCTCTGGTATATTATCGCAGATTGCCAGATCCTGCCTGGCAGGGTCCCGCTGAGCTTCTCACTTGGGGGAGAGGATACGCTGCGATCTTGCTGCCAGACAAAACCACTTGCTGGATCCCTGGTCGGGCGGTAAGACCCTATCATGGGAATTCCTCCGATACATCTGCATCTTAAACTCTTCCTGATATTCTTGCCTATATCCTCCTTGCAATTTCTACCTTATTCATATCCTACTTATACCTTTGTTCAACATGGTCATTGGACCACATTAGAATTTCGCTTTATTAATTATGATAGTGACTGTCCTATTGTTTGTTGGCATGATAATCTTCCCATAAATCTATCTCCTTATATTCACACATATTTCAACAAAACATATGCTTCCTGTCAAAAGATTATTCGTGTTAAAGCCACTTCTTTAACAGAAGGCTATTATACTTGTTCCATGAGGGTACGTCATGAAAATGCTACCCGTAGCTTTCACTCTGTCACTTCTGTTTTGTTTACAGAACACTCTACCACTCGCTCTTTTGTTCCTTCTTTACTCTTCCTATGGAAAGGAACCTTAAAATCTTTTCCTCTTTTCAATCTAAACATAGGGGGACCTAAATGTCCTTATATTGTATCATGGGTTTCCCCACCCCAATTAACGTCCTTGATGAATGACCAAATTAATCTTCATTGTCATTATTGTAATTATTATCCTTTTTCTACTCATTGTATTCCCTCCTCATATCGTAAATGTTCCACAACTAACTTATCCATAGCCCTTTCTCCTACTTGTCATGCTTTTATATACCCTAACTCTGATCCTGTCAACAAACGACGCTTCAAAAGAACTGCCTATGACGATCCGCAGAAGCCTCATAGAAGAGATAATATTGCCTGGACTATAACTAACTTTCAAAAAGTTCGTTTAAGTTCTACAACCAATTTTTCTTGCATAGAAAACTTCTACCCACCACTTCAATTCGATTTGGCAGACGCACCCACACAACCGGGGGATATCCTGCAATCCACATCACTGCAGGAGGAACTTTAACATCACGCCTGAAAGGAATGTATTTTATCCCTGGCAATAATTTTGTTTGAGTTTGTTACACTGGTTTCATGGCATGTATCCACGGGGATGAAATTGTTAAATCCAAATCCTTTTTGCATTCAAGTATGGCTTGTGTGTATAACTCTGATGATTTTATATCCCTACAGGTATCCATGGAACACCCCCTCTCTTGCAAAATCGTAGAGGCTTAGATCTGTTATTTTTAAAACAAGGGGGATTGTGTGCTGCACTTAAAGAAGAATGTTGTTTTTATGCTGATAGCAGGGGGGTCGTGTTGGATTCTATGAATGAATTAGAAAAACGCTTAAAAGATAGAGAAAAAGAAAGGTTAAACATGTATAATTGGTATCAAGGTTCGTTTTCTATTTCACCATGGCTTACAACCCTTTTAACTGCATTGGCAGGACCATTAATAATCATTATATTGATATGTATTATAGGACTTTGTTGTTTTAATAGAATATTGCAATTTTTGAAAAATCAATTATCTTCCATAACTGCTGATGTTAATGTGTTATTGCAAGCTCATGTTATGTCTTTAACACCGGATGAAAAAATGTCATTGCTGAGTTACCGCTTCTTGGACAACCCTGACGCTGACGGGTCGCACGCCTGCCTAGATGACGGGGACGGAGAACATTTCAGAAAAATAGTTCCTGTCTTCTTGGACAAGGAAGAAGACTCGTCATAAATAATAAAAACAGAGGAGATGTTGTAACTATGTATCATTCATGTGATTGCAACTATGTATCAGTGCAACTATGTATTGCAACAATGTATCATTCTCGTGTAAACATTAGACTTCTGTCTCTTCAGTGATCTTTGCCAGGCACGGACAAGGGATGGGGAAATAAACATCTGTCAATACAGAATGATATCCTAGCTGACTTGAACTGTTATAAATCACACACATCCTGTTAACCTGGTATCCTAACTGACCTGAACTGTTATAAATCACATACATCCTGTTTAACCTGGTATCTTAACTGACCTGAACTATTGTAAATCATGTATATCCTGTTGACCTAAATTATTGTAACTCATGTATATCCTGTTTACCTTGGGCTCTGAAAAATTTCACCCCCCTGTGAAAAAGCATAATAAAAGAGCGTGTGCCAAGACATTCGGGGCGCGCTCATCCCGAGAAACCTCATCTCGTGTCGTTTCTTCCTCCTTCGCTCCCTCTCATGAGGCGCCCATCTGATGCGGGATAGCAGATACCGCAATGGCTTGCCTCCAGAAGTTGTGGTTACTCCAAGAGTTTTAAGAAGAGATTGGACAGCCATCGACCTGAAATAGTATAGGAGTTCCTGCTTGAACTAGAAGACCTCCAAGCTCCGTTCCAACTCTATTGTTTTGTTAATCAGTCATTCTGCATACCATTGAAATTCACTCATATATGTTTGAAGCAAAAAACGTAATATATTCTCCGTAGAACAGCTACTTATTTAGCAGAAACTTCAGTTGTCTGATTGTCGGTGTGAAGAATTAGAAGTATGTCATGGATGAAAACAGACTTGATCATCTACCCCTGTAAATTGTTCTGAGTAAATCAGTGGAAGATATTTATTTTTCCATTGACCTTATAAGCATTTAGATTGAGTTGTTGCAGACCTAATAATTTTTAGAAGGAAATAATTGTCTTTGTGCATAAGATTTAAGTACAAGGGTACTCCACATTATCACCTCTAATCATTTTAATGTAAAATGTATCATAACACGTGGCTACTGAAGACTAGATTGTGAGCCAGTGTAGAAATAGCTCTATTGCTTTAGCTGAGCCTTGTTCTTGAGAACGTGAAATATGGAATGCACATTATAACAAAAATAACATCACTGTTTTATTTTCCCAACCGAAGTGGGTTTGTTAATAGTCCAGTTGGGCCTGGACAGATGGATAAAAAATGGTAGATTCGTTTGGTTTTATTTAGCATATGGCAGAAATGTTAAAAAGCACAGCACAGTTACATTCTCAATGAGCAAATACGAAACAATTACTTTAGTTACAAATTCAAAGATAGAGTGTTTATATGGTCAATACATGATGGAGTTGCATACAGAAAGTCCGTAGGGTTTCCCTGATATATGTCCACAATATGCGTTCAACAATGTGCTAAGCTTTCTGGTTTGGAGCACCAAAGCTACAAATGGTAGAACTTTGGTTTAAAAGGCTACATTATGAAACTTTATAGGTGGAAGGCATTAGTTAAGCACTCAAGTCCAGCTCCAAGATCATTTCAAGAATCTAATTTAACCAGCCAACCTTTTTATTTTCTAAGATATATATTTGGAAACTCTGTGTCATTAAAGTAAATAAAAACAAAGTAAATAAAAATGATACCCAATAGTTGGGTGTTTTTTTTTAAGGAAGTCAAACAATTATTTAACAAAAATTCAAAAAGCTGGGAGAACCAAGGAACCAATAAAGGAGGTGAACAGCAGTTAGTCCCAAAGGTGATTTTTTTCAAGAAGCAACTGGACTTTCTAGTTTTTCTTTGAAGATGTTTTGCTTCTATCCAAAAAGCTTCTTCAAAACTGAAGAAGATTCTCAGATGAAAAGTGAAACGCCTTAAAAGAAAAATCAAAAAGTCCAGTTGCCCCTTGAAAAAAGCATCTTTGGGACAACCATGGATGACTGAGAATCTCCATAGACATTAGTGTGTTAGGTATGTTGACTCTTCTCTAGTGTTCTATAATAGCCAAAAAGCAGTGACACCAATGGTGGCTAGACTTCCATCAAGAGGTTTTTTTTGAACATCAAAGGATCATAGAGTTCAAAAGGACAAGTTCAATTCTGCTCTGGGTAGAGGACAAATTATAAAGAGTTTTTTGTGCTTTCCTATTGGTCAGATAGAAGGAACCCTCGTTAGTTTCATGGAGGTCTTTGCATGCTCATAAGGCCTTCCATTCCTTAGGTGGGGAGTCAAGCTGTTCTCCAAAGCACCTGAAGGCAGGACAAGAAGCAATCGATGGAGGAAGGCGGAGCTTCATCGCCGCGATACAGCTGCAATCTCGGGGCTCCGAGATCACAGCTGATATCTTCGCCCCTGGTCGGTCCCAACGGACCTAAACCGTCTCGTAGTGACGGTGATAGTAAGGGGTGCGTTCTGTAGATTCTGGGGACATCGCAAGTCCCTGGCCGATCCAGAAGAAGCCCTTTTGCCAACGGCGGAGAGGCAGCCATAGCTGCTGAAAGTGGGACAGCTCCGGAAGAACGGGATAGAAAGAAGTGTATCGGCTGGTGAGGATCTTTTTTTTTTTTGCTTGGGACTTAAGAACACTCTAATATGAGAAGAAATCTATAAACTTATTGACAGAATTTGATTTAGCAGTGATTTTTTTTTAGTAATGTCAAAGTGAGGCTTGGCTTTTTATTTTTACTTTTTTTTTCTTTACTGAATTTCTATTGCGATCTAGTTAATCAGACTGGTTTTTTTCTTTTACATTTTTATATTTACTTGCTTTCTCTTCGCCTTTCTGACTGTTTATATTTTTTAAAATAGAGGCCCCCTTTAATATTTTTTTTAATATACATAAATATACATACATACTTTTTTTTTTCTCTTTTTAGGCTTTTTTCAGGGGGGAAGAAGGGGGAGTGGATTGAAGAAACTTTGTAATACTGCCAACTAGAGGCTTGGAAATATTCTGTTTGAAGTTGAAAAACTTTTGTTTAAAAAATTTTCTCAAGGCTACTGGAAATGATAAGATAGACGGAAGAGTACTGGAGGATGTTTATATAGGTGCTCTTTGGAACTTCTATTATTAAATGAATATTTGAAGTTTGGCTTCGAAATTTGTGGAGAAGTCAAATAAGAGCCTTGGATAAATAAAAGGCAGTGTGTGTCTTTTTTGTTTTAAACTCCTCCCCTCCAACCCCACACTATTTTGTAATATTGATATATTTATTTTTTATCTTTTATTATATCTTATTTTTATTTATTTTTTTTAAAGGGGAAGCCTCAGAATATTATTTTTTTTTTGCTTTTTTTCTCTTTTTCATGGGGATGTCTGTCTTTTGATTTCTATTTTTGACTTATTTTTATGGCTTTTTTTCATTTTCTGAGGCTTTTCAATTGGATTAAGGTGGGAAGAATTTGAAGAATTCTCTTTTTCTTTTTTTTCTTTTCCTTTTCCTTTGCTTATTATTTTTTGATATTATTGGGCTTTATTTTGCTTCTTTTTTTGTCTTTATTTTTTAATTTTTACTTTTGAATTATATTTGCATATTTTACAATTGGATTAAAGTCTTAAAGAACCTGAAGAATTTTTTTCTTTTTAATTTTGGGCTTTTTACTTATTACTGGTTTTGTTTTTTGTTTTTTGTGGTATTTTCCTTTTTTTAAATTGGATTATAATTGGCTACCTCACTAATTGGATTAAAAGACCCGGAAGACCCTGAGTTATCGAAATGAGTAAGAAAATTTTACCTTCGGGCATCTCAACTTCTGCTCCTGTCTCCCCGTCATCTGAAGAACAACTCTTAACAATGGTGAAGCAAGACAAAGTGCAAGTGGATTTAACGATGGTTATGCAAGGAATACAAGATCTTAAAATGAGTATGGAACAAAGAATGGAGAGTATTGACCAAAGAATTGGAAAGATGGATGAGAAACTTGAAAATTTTCAACAAATGATGGTGAAACATGATGAGAGAATCCAAAAAATAGAAGAGAAAGACAAGCAAAGAGATGATACAATTGGGAATATCGATAACAGATTAACAATGGTCGAACAAGAAAAAAGTGGGATGTTGAAGTGGAAGATGGACAGGTCTGAATTTTATCTTAGATTCCAAAATATCAAGGAAGAAAAAGGACAAAACTTGGTGGCAGTAATGATTGAAATTCTGACTGGAGTCTTGGAAATAACAGAGGAAAAGATGATGGATGGAGTAGATGAGATATATCGAGTCTTCACAAGATATGCAATGAGGAACAAATTACCAAGAGAGGTCCATGTTAGATTCACTAAAAAAACTATTAAAAACCAAATATTACAAGTGGTAAGAAAGAAGGGGTTGAAATATAAAGGCAAAGAGATTTTGGTCTTAAAACAAGTACCTAGAAAAGTGAGAGAGATTAGAAGAGAGTATCGATTTTTGACTAAAATGCTATTGAAAAAAGAGGTGAACTATTGATGACTGATTCCAGAAGGATTAATGTTCACATGGCAAGAACAGAGACACAGAATTGATTCAATTGCGAAAGCAGAAATGTTTTACAAGGAATTTTTCGAAAGAAGAGAAATGGAGACAGAAAAAGAAAAGATTTTAACTGAATTTGAAGAGGACCAAATGGAGATGGAAAAAGAAGAAGGCGCAATAGGTGGACAAATGGAGATCAAAGAACAATGTGAAATAAGATCCACGAGAGCTGTTAGATCTAAATATAAAGCATAACCATGGGGGAAAAAAAAACTGATTTCCATGAATATAAATGGACTGAACTCAGCTATCAAAAGAAGGAAAACTTTCTATAAATTAGAGAAGCTAAAATTTGATATAATTTGCTTACAAGAAGTACACATTAAAAAACAACATGAACAATTATTGATACGACCAAAGTTAGGGAAAATATTTACTTCTCTGATTCATTGTAAGAAAAGAGGAGTGGTTTTGTACATCAAAGAAACCACTCCAGCCAAATTGATTTATACTGATGAAGACGGAAGAGTATTAATAGTTGAAATAGTGGATAATAATATAAAAACACTCTTGGTTGCAATTTATGCCCCAAATGATAAACAAGAAGAATTTTATAAAAAATTACATATGAAAATAATTGAACTGGACTATGTTAACATACTTATGATGGGGGACTTTAATGGAATTGTAGACAATAAACTAGACTATACAGTAAAAACAACACAACAAAATAGGAAAACTCTCCCTAAATCCTTTTTTCAAATGACAGATGAACTAAATTTAAAAGATATATGGAGAGAAAGAAATGCTAAAACTCAACAATATACTTTTTATTCAAACAGGCATTTATCGTGGTCCAGAATAGATATGATTTGGACATCAACAGAATTATTATCTAATATTCAAGAAATAAATATTGAAACAAGTACATGGGCAGACCATAATCCAATGACAATTAAATGGAAAGGACAAAAAATAAGATCTAGATGGACATTAAACAATACTATTCTAAAGGAAAAAGACTTCACACAATGGATGGAAAAAGAATTGGCCTTCTTCTTCAATGAAAACAAAAAAGAAGATACTTCAATACAGAATGTTTGGGATACAATGAAGGCATATGCAAGAGGATTAATAATTGACTATATAAAGAAAAAGAACATTAGGAAGAGGCAAATGATTAAAGCTCTAGAAGATGACCATAAAAAACTGGAAAAAGAATTACAGAAGATGCCACAGAAAAAAGATATCAAACTTAAAATGGACATAATTAAACATAAAATGGATCAAGCAGAGAAAGAAGAACTGGCACAAAAAATTAGGAGTTCTAAACAGAACTATTTTGAAGATGCAAATAGGCCAGGTAGATGGTTAGCATATAAGTTGAGAAAAGAGAAAGAGTCAAGGAAAATATCACAGTTAATAGATGATCATGGTCAAATTTGTTATGGTAATAAGGAGAAAAAGGCAATCATTCGAGATTTTTATGGACAATTATATAAACAGGAGGATCTTGATGAGGAAAAAATTAAACAGTATTTACAAAATGCTAACCTACCTGAGATACCTGATGAAACTCGGAAAATGTTAGAAAGTGCTATAACAATGATGGAATTAACCGAAGCACTCAACAGACAAAACAATGGAAAAGCACCAGGACCAGATGGTTTCCCGGCAGAATTTTATAAAACATTAAAAGAATCGTTGAGCATTCCACTGTTAGAAGTCATGAATGAAGTTATGATAAATAAGAAAATACCTAAAACATGGTCAGAAGCTTATATTACACTTATTCCAAAAGAAGGGGTTGACCCATTACAAATTAAGAACTATAGACCTATTTCTTTATTGAATGCAGATTATAAAATCTTTGCTTCAATCTTGGCAGAAAGGGTTAAAAAATACCTAAATAACTTTATTCACTCTGATCAGAATGGATTTTTACCAAAGAGACAGATTAAAGACAATATGAGGGTAATCCTGGACACACTGGAATATTATGAGGCGTATCCAGAAAAACAAATGGCTTTGATATTCTTAGATGCCCAAAAGGCATTTGATAATGTGAACTGGAGATTTATGTTATTACTATTGGAACAGGTGGCCTTTGCTAGAAAATTTATCCAAGCAATAGAAGCCGTATATTATAAGCAAACGGCAAAAGTAATGATAGATGGAGAATTCACAGACTCTATCAATATTAAAAAAGGTACAAGACAAGGATGCCCATTATCTCCTTTGTTATTTGTATTGACCTTGGAAGTCTTAAATAGAAATATTAGAGAGGATATAAACATAAAAGGAATGAAAGTCAAAAAGGAGGAATTCAAATTGCAAGCCTTTGCAGATGACTTGGTCTTTATTTTGGAAGACCCTTTAGAGACAGCTTTAAAACTATTGGAAAAGATAGAGACGTATGGTGAGATGGCTGGTTTAAAAATAAATAAAGACAAAACAAAGATTCTGACAAAGAACATGTTATTAAGACAAAGAGAAGAGCTGGCAGATTTATTGAAAATTCAAGTTACGAACAAAGTTAAATATTTGGGGATATATTTGACGTCAAGATGTACTGCACTGAAAGAGAATAACTATATTAAGCTTAAACAGCAGATAGCATCCGACCTGAAAAAATGGGAAAACCTACAATTGTCATTGATAGGTAGAATTTCAACAATTAAGATGAATATTTTACCTAGAATTTTATATTTATTTCAAACAATACCAATTAGGTTAGGTAAGGACTATTTTGAAGAATTAAATAAAATTGTGTTGAAGTATATATGGCAAGGTAAGAAAGCGAGAATAAAATTAAAACTCTTACAGGATGCTAGAATTAGGGGAGGATTTGGCCTTCCTAATTGGGAGTTGTATTATCAAGCTGCAAACTTAATATGGGTTAAAGAATGAATAACGTTAAGAAAGACTAGATTGTTGACATTAGAAGGTCATGATTTATTATTGGGTTGGCATGCTTTTTTATGGTACAAGGGAACTAAATCACAGGGTTATTTTAGAAGGCATTATATACGGGAATCGTTATGGTTGAATTGGGAGAAAACTAAGAAACAATGTTATTTGAAAATTCCAGTTTGGTTATCAACTATTGAAGCTTTTTCGTATCCTATAACTTATAAGAAGAAACAAACAGTTAGATATGGGGAAATATTGGATGAAAAGGGTGAACTTAAAATGATGCAAAATTTAGAAGAACAAGGTATAAAGATGAATTGGTTTTCATATGCGCAAATACATGCAAGGTATCTTAAAGATTCTAAAATAAAAGGATTTTATGATAAATTGACTGATTTAGATAGGATTTTTGAAAGGTACTGATGAAAAAGTGATTAAAAAACTATATAGTTATTTGTTGGAAATTAAATTAGAGAAAGAACAAGTTAAAGAAACAATGATTGCTTGGGGGAAGAATTTTGGATATGGGATTGATTTAGAGAAATGGCAAAAATTGTGGTCACAAAATTATAAAATGACAATGTCAACAGCATATAAAGAAAATTTGTATAAGATGTTTTACAGGTGGCGCTTTCCCCCGACAAGAATAGCAAGAATGTTCAAGAATAAATCTGAAAAGTGCTGGAAATGTCATCAGATACCTGGCTCATATTACCATATGTGGTGGACTTGTGAGGAGGCCAGGAAATACTGGACTAGAATTCGCATATGGCTGGAAAAAATGATAAAGAAACACATAGATTTGAAACCAGAGATTTTTTTATTGGGAATCGTACCTGATATATATAATAAAAATTTAAAGTATTTGATTGTAAATGTATTAACAGCAGCTAGGATTGTATTTGCTAAACATTGGAAGAGTGAGAAAATACCATTAGATGAAGAAATTAAGAAAATATTGGAATGTGCTGAAATGAGTAGATTGAAATTTGAAATTAGGGAACAAGAAGATAAACAATTTTATGAAGTTTGGGATCTTTTTTATCAATGGTTAGATAATACAATATAATAATAGAATATTTAGAAATTTAGGAAATAATGAATATATAATTTTTCTTGGTTTTGATAATTTTTAAGAATATTTTATTAAGATAGATTTGGTATGATTCTATAATTTGTTATAAAATAATTTAACTTAATTATAGTTATCTCGCTTAAGTATGAATTAGTAAAATTATAGTCAAATGATTGCTCAATAATGATATTGGGATATTTTATTGATGATTGATAATGTGAGTTATTATGTAATATAATTATTTTGATGACTATGAAATGGATGCACAAAAGGGAGTGGTAAACCAACCTATACACTGTAAATTTATGAAGAATGATATAATTTTTTTTAATGTTATGTTTTATGTCTTATATGTTTTTTGTCTGTCGTTAAAATCAATAAAAACTTTTACAAAAAAAAAAAAGAAGCAATCGATGGAAACTAACGGATGGAAATTATTCAAGACTAAGGAGTAAATTTCTGACAGTGAGAACAATTAATCAGTGGAATGACTTGTCCCCAGAAGTTGTAGTTGCTCTACTACTGGAGGTTTTTAGGAAGATATTGGACAACCATTTATCTGAAATGGTATAGGGCAGTGATGGCTAACCTTCTTGGTACCGAGTGCCCAAAGCAAGTGTGTGCAGGTCTATCCCCAAGACGAATTACACATATGTTTCCCGTGGATGCGCCCTACCTCCCAGACATGCACCCCCACCCTATCCATGTGCTTGCATGCTCCGTGCATGTGCCATGTGCATGCACCCACATCCCATGCACATGTGCCCAGCCCCCTTCCCATGCACAGTAGAGACCTGAAGACCAGCTGACTGGCGGGAGGCATGCAGGCATGCGTGACACAGCTGAGTCTGGGACAATGGCTCACATGCCCAAAGAGAGGGCTCTGCACGGCACCTCTAGCATACATCGCCATCATGGTTATAGGGTTTCTTGGTTGAGCAGGGGGTTTATTTATTTTATTTATTTATTTTTATTTGTCAAATGCTTAAAAGATAATAGGTATAAGTAAAAACATATTTATGAATACACGGATACATATAAGAAAAATAAAAGAAACAATAGGACAGGGACGGTAGGCACATTGGTGCACTTATGAATGCCCCCTACAGACCTCTTAGGAAAGGGGTGAGATCAATAATAGACAGTCTAAGGTTAAAGTTTTTGGGGTTTGGGGAAAAAAACCACAGAGTCAGGTAGAGTATTCCAGACATTGACCGCTCTGTTGCTGAAGTCGTATTTCCTGCAATCAAGTTTGATGCGGTTAACCTTGAGTTTGTATCTAGTGTTTGCTCTTGTGTTGTTAAACTAGAAGACCTCCAAAATCTCTTCCAACTCTGTTATTCTGTTACCTGTAGCTTTTAAATCCTGGTACCATGTTTGTTGCCCTTTTCTGAACCTGTTTCAACTTATTTGAATCCTTTTTAAACATAAAACAGAAAGCAGTTGCAATTTCAATCTCACTGACGTATTATGAACTCTGCTTATTTTTGTTTATTCTAGTTAGCATCTCCCATTAAAATGCAAAACTCAGAACCCCTAACTACAGCAACGTTTTCTCTCTCTTGTTAATAAGCTATTGATTAGTTCTTCGTGCATGCCTCTGCCATGTGAATTGGAAGGGGGGGAAACAGCTCTTGGCAAGGTGATACATACCTCTTCTAAATTTTTATTTCATACCTGCTGAACGCTCCCTTTAGACTGTTGTGTATCAGGTTAATTTAAGAGCAACATTGCTTTTCCAATATCGCTTCACAGTTGTACTCAAAGGGAAATCTTCTCTGTAGAGTAAATCTTACTCAGGTTTTATCTCTTCTGCTTCTCTTTGGTCTAAGTGTAACTTTCAGAAGCTTTATGTTACTGACACATTTGCCAGTAATTTATAAACATATAGATAAGCACTACTCCTAGTTGTTTTCATATGTGTGCAGAGTGGAAGTTGGTGCTGGAGATGGCTGGATGCAAGGTAATACAACATGGAGTGAAGCAAGGTGACACCAACGGAGAACTCTGGAAGAGCTAGCAGCCCAAGTGCTGCTGGTCAGTTGTGTAAGTTAATTCACCTGCTCTGGTGCACCAAGTATCCGAAGAGAATGAACTAATGAAGAGTTAGTTCCGAAGAGAATGAACTAACAATTTAGGCTGTCAGGACTGCATTGTGTCTAATATTTGTAAATATCTCTGACATTGTATGCCATATACTAAATAATAAACATTACCCTTTCCTACCTCAAATAAAGGGTGGCTCAGTGGCCAAGATGCTGAGCTTGCCAATCAGAAAGGTCAGCAGTTCGAATCCCTAGCACCGCATAACGGAGTGAGCTCCCGTTACTTGGCTCAGCTTCTGTCAACTAGCAGTTTGAAAGCATGTAAAATGCAAGTAGAAAATATAATAAAAAGATAAATATATTATGCTACATATATTAACAGCTGCTAGGATTTCCTGTGCACAATTCTGGAAGCAAGTAACACCAGAAGGTGTTGTTATAAAAAAAAAAAAAATAGACTGTGCAGACATGGACAGACTAACAATGAATTTTTTTTTTTGTTTTTTTTTTGGTAAAATTTTTATTGATTTTAATGACAGACAAAAAACATATAAGACATAAAACATAACATAAAAATTATATCATTCTTCATAAATTTACAGTGTATAGGTTGGTTTACCACTCCCTTTTGTGCATCCATTTCATAGTCATCAAAATAATTATATTACATAATAACTCACATTATCAATCATCAATAAAATATCCCAATATCATTATTGAACAATCATTTGACTATAATTTTACTAATCATACTTAAGCGAGATAACTATAATTAAGTTAAATTATTTTATAACAAATTATAGAATCATACCAAATCTATCTTAATAAAATATTCTTAAAAATTATCAAAACTAAGAAAAATTATATATTCATTATTTCCTAAATTTCTAAATATTCTATTATTATATTGTATTATCTAACCATTGATAAAAAAGATCCCAAACTTCATAAAATTGTTTATCTTCTTGTTCTCTAATTTCAAATGTCAATCTACTCATTTCAGCACATTCCAATATTTTCTTAATAATTTCTTCATCTAATGGTATTTTCTCACTCTTCCAATGTTTAGCAAATACAATCCTAGCTGCTGTTAATACATTTACAATCAAATACTTTAAATTTTTATTATTTATATCAGGTACGATTCCCAATAAAAAAATCTCTGGTTTCAAATCTATATGTTGAGCCACAGATCATAACATCAACTTCAATGGCACCAAAACCCTAGCCACTATAAAAAATCCCAGCCACAGAATCATCAGAGAAGCCATAGAGATTGAAAAAAGACCAGAAAGCATGAATAGAAGAGATGATTCCACCAGGCTGTCAATCATTTGGAAGCCTGCACTCACAAACAAAAAAATCTCCGCACCACAAGCCAGGCAAACACCTGGGCACAAACAGATCCCCCCTGATACCTCCAGCTCAAACACACCCCAACCAGGCACCCAGATGAAACCCAGCTTCCTAACTAATGATAGCCGTCCATTTACCCGAAGCCAAGCTGCACTAAAGGCCTCCAATAAAGTAACACAATGTTGCCAGCCAATCAAGATACAAAAAGAGTCAAAAAAACAGACAGAAGATATTAGAAGCAGAACACAGCAAACTCCAAGACCAATAAACACAGACCAAGACTCTCAACCAATCAGAAGGAAGAAAAAACCGTTCTGTCACAGCAATAGGCTGCCCCAAATTTAAATCTGAAACCACTGTAAAAGTCTAACTCACAGACGAACACTATACAGAAGCCTGATGATGGCAGATGAGATTCTGCTGAAACATTGCAACAACTTTAAAAGCACCACTACTATGACGGGTTTACTCCCGCGTAAGATTGGAAGTATCTAGGCAACGTTTCGATAAAGTCTCATTCATCATCTTCAGGCTTGGTCTTCAGCTCTGTGCTTCTCAGAGTGATGTAAGCTTGCAGCTGCTTCTTCCTTTTAACTGCTTGTGGGGGTGTGACTTGATTGGCTGGGGGCTTGGCTGTGTTCTGATTGGGTGTGTGTGTGTTCTCATTGGTTGGGGGTTTGGCTGTGTTCTGATTGGTTGGGGGGTTGGCTGTGTTCTGATTGGCTGGAGGCGTGTTCTGTTCAGGTGAGGGCTTGGTTGGGCTCAGGTTAGTCTTAGTTGCTGGGGGATTTGAGCTGGTGAGCTGTGATGTTGCTGTTTGGCTTCGAGTTCGTGGTCGTGCTGCATCTTCATGGTGGGGGTCAGTTCGCTTCATGTATGGCTCAGAGGGGTTTGAAGTGAGTAGTGAGGCAGCTGCAGTGCGGCTTCTGGTCCGTGGTCATCTCATCTTCTGTGTGGGTGTGAGTCTGCTTTCTACATGGAAGTGTGGTGGTGGCATCTTGTGTGGCTCTCAGGGGTGTGGATCTGGTGTCATTCTTCATGTTAGGTACTCGTCTGTTCATGAGGGTGGGTTTCCAAATGGCTGGTAGGCGGGAGGTATCATCTCATTTATTCATGCTGTGTGGGCGTTTTTCTATCTCTATGGCTTCTCTGATGATTCTGCTGCTGAAATGTTCGGTTTTGGCGATAGTTCTGGTATTTTTAAAGTCAATCTCATGTCCTGTGGCTTTGATGTGTTGGAGCAGGGAAGAGGTCGGTTCTTCCTTTTTGATTGAGTTCTTATGTTCTTCAATGCGTGCACTTATTCTTCTGTTAGTTTGTCCAATGTATGTGGTGGGGCAAGCAGTGCAAGGATTTCATATACTCCTTGATTTTCTAACTCGATTTTGTTCTTAGGGTTTTTTAGGATGGTGGATATCTTTCTGTTTGTGCAGAATGCTGTCTTAATGTTGTCTTTTTGGAGGATCTTGCTGATTTTGTCTGTAGTGCCTTTTATATATGGGAGGAGGGCTTTGCCATTCTCTTGTTCTCTGTCTTGGATTTTGGTTGGGGTTTCTTTTTGGATTAGGTGGGTGATCTTCTTTCTTTGGAATCCATTGGCTGTCAGCACGCCAGTGAGAGTGTGTAGTTCGGTCTCTAGGTGTTGTTCGTCGGCTAAGCATTTTGTTCTGGAGATGAGTGTCTTGGCTACGGAATTGATCTGTGCTGGATGGTGGTGTGAGAGTGCGTGTAGATAGCGGTTTGTATGTGTTTTCTTCTGGTAGATGGCTCCCTAGGACACACCAGCAAATATAAAAACAAATGGAGGAAACAGAAGAAGAAGAAGAAGCCATCTTTAATGAATTAAATAATTTGACTAAGAAAGAGAAGAGAAAAAGAGGAAGGAAAATGAAGGATTTAAGACCTAAAAAAAACATCCAAGAAAGAGAAAAATGAGATGCATAACCAATACAATGCCAGAATGCAAAAGAAAAGAAGAATACAACAGAGAGAGGAAACTAAAAGGCAGAGGTTAGGAGAGGGTGTGTATGAAAAGACTAGGTGGGATAAGAAAGGAAGGGAAAAGGGGGAAAAAAGCTGCAAAGGTATAAAACAAGATGGGAAAAATAATTTTTTCTTTAGGGACAAAGGGTAATGCATAATTTATAGAAAAAAAAAAGGATCTGCAAAAGTACATAAGATAGTATTGTGGTGTTTGTATTAGAAATAGAAAACTAGAATATTAAAGGGAATGTTTAAAATATAGAGTTTATTGGCTATGTGAATGTTATTATAAATGTATTATTGTAGCATTTGTTTTTGAAATAGATAATTGGAATATTACAAGATTTAATAAATCAAAATATTATAGTGTTTAAGATTTAATGATAGATCTTAACATTTAATATTATTGAGAATGTGTAAAATATTTAAGATTTAATGTTAGAGCTTAATTTGTTATTCTCTTAATGTTATCACAATTTATTTTTATTTTTCTTTTTTAATTCTTTTAGTTTAAAATGTATTATTTAAAATGTACTAAAAAAGTAGAATGGTAATTATGTACTTAATTATTTTATAGATTTATTATTCTCTTTTTTCTTTTTCTTTTTTCTTTTCTTAAAAGTTAATAGGTAGAATGTACTAAGCAGAATCAGATTGGGAACTAGATATTATGCTAAATGTTAACTTAGGGGATAGAAAGGCATCATACTTCGATCAGTGATTTCAGGAGAAATCTTTCTTTTTTATATTAAAGAGATTGTGATAAATTGATAATTGGAAAAGAATGGACAAAAGATACAAGTATAATGATTTAAAGTAAGATGAATTAAAGAATTAAGAAGAGTGAAAAGTGGGGAGAAGATATATAGAAGATATAGAATGGTTAATAAGATAAGTAATGATATATAAGATGAGCATGAATTTAATTGAAGTCCATACAAAGAGAGGTATTCTGGGGCCAAGCCACTTTTTTAAAAGAAGTTTTATGTTTTTGTGTTTTGTGTGTTTATGTTTGATTAAGAATTAATAAAACCTTGGAGGATGAGAATATCTGTAAATAAGTCAGATGAAAATATAAATATGATGGTTATAAAATAGATGAATATAGAAAAGAAATTGAATAAAAGTAAAGAGAAATAATGAGAGATTTGCTAAAAGATATTTATCTGTCTATAAGGAAATGGGATAAATTAGAATTATGCTGCATAAAATAATTTACAATGGAAAAAGGTTTTATGTTTGTAATGTTTAATGATGTTTTGTTTGTCTTTAAAACTAATAAAATTTGTTTCAAAAAAAAAATAAGAGGGGAAATATGCTGCGGAATCCAAATGAAATGATGTAATGATTATTATTGTAACTTCTTAAAAATAATGGTTTATTGGGAATCAAGATGAGGGTATAAAGGTATATCTTAACCATTGAGGTGTCACACTCAAAGCAGTAAAAGGGGGGAAACCTATACTTGTTTTTTTTCATTAGTGTTAAAATTTGTATTAATTTAGAATTTATAAAAAGAATGTGTAATGGAAAGGGAATATGACAGACAAAAGAACCAACTAAATTAATAAGTCATATAAACTATTAAAAGCAAGGAGAGACATTGGCAACCTATTATTATTATTATTATTATTATTATTATTATTATTATTATTATTATTAGGCAAACACATATTTGTTTATCTTTATTTTTAAAATAAAAATTAAAGGATTATATTTGAAATAATTGAAATGAAATAAAAAGATGTTTCGATTGAGATTAATGAAAGAGGCTAGAATTAATGTGTTTGTTTCTCTCCTTACTGAAAATTTAGAATGGAAAAGGTAATAATAGAATTAAGTATGCATATATAAATGTATAATTGCTGTCATATTTATATGTAAAGGTAATGACCCGTAAATATGTTGTCCACTAAAAAGAGATTTTTGTTTTTATGTGAAAAACTGAATAAAACTTGTTAAAAAAAAAGTTTCTCCTTATTTCCAGGTTAAATCTCTCCTTGTTCAGTTTCCATCCATTATTCCTCATCTGGCTTACAGGCGCTTTAGAAAATAGCTTGACCCCTTCCTCTCGTGGCAGCCCCTCAAATATTGGAACACTGTTATCATGTCTCCCTTGGTCCTTCTCTTCATTAGACTAGCCATGCCCAGTTCCTATAACCGTTCTTCATATGTTTTAGCCTACAGTCCCCTAATCATCCTGGTTGCTCTTCTCTGCACTTTTTCTAGAGTCTCAACATCTTTTTTATAATCTGATGAACAAAACTAGATGCAGTGTGGGCTTAATAAAGTGGTATTAGTACCTCCCTTGATCTCGATTGTATCCCACTGTTAATGCAATTAAGGATTGCATTAGCTTTTTTGGCTGCTGCTGCACACTGCTGGCTCATATTTAGCTGGTTGTCCACTAAGACTCCAAGATCCCTCTCACTGTTACTGCTATTGAGCCTGGTTTCACCCAGACTATGTGCGTACTTTTGGTTTTCTTGCCTAAGTATAGGACTTTACTTTTCTCTACATTGAATTTCATTTTTTTAGATACGGCCTAATGTTCTAGTCTGTCAAGATCCATCTGGATCTTGAGCCTATCTTGCCACCTGTGGAGGTGAGCAGGGCAGCCTAAACATCTCTAAGGCTGCAATACTTCATTTCAAGAAATGCTTAGGTTGACTGGGATCAGAGGTCGCATTCAGCTGGTTCATACTGGTTCTGGCATAGTTTCCACCCATTGGTTCTTGTCTTGCCCTCAGGTGCTTTGGAGAATAGCTTGACTCCCGTTTCTTTGTGGCAGCCCCTAAGATATTGGAACACCACTATCATGTCACCCCTAGTCTTTCTTCATTGAGTTGATCTGCAACAAAACCAACACTATAGTTCATTAAATATGACATTAATAATCAGTAACTTCTGTGAGATACATACTGTAGCTACAGAACATAATAGCATATTTATTTTTTTCTCCTTGAGGGCAGGTGCAATTTCATGTGCATAAATAACAATTAACACCTGCATTTTAAAAAATGCCCCTAGATGATACATTGATCAATTCTTTTTAACACAACCGCTTTATCTGATTTTAACCATTTGGACTTCAACGCTTCCTCTCTGCTTGGTCATTAAGCAAAGAGTTTGGGCATATTCTTACTCTTACTGCTGACAGCAGAAATCCCACTGAGACTATAAAGAAATTGTATGCCAAAGACTGAATGGAGAAGGCCCTTCTATTTGTATCTGTCTGCTTTTAAAGGTCATTACTCAGAAAACACCCACATCCTGCTCAGTGGTATTGCAGCAAGATTTTGACCACTCATTATTCTTACCCCTGATCTTTTATAACCTAGATACAATAGAACTGGCAAGATTGAAAAAGGGTTTTCTGTTTTGTTTTGCTTTTTTTTTTTTTTAATGGTGGGGAGCAACTCAACAAAATGGAAAATAAATCAGTTTTCACTCTTCCCCCAAACAATATCAAGCTTTTTTCCCATTGGGTACATCTATTTAATAAGGAAAAAGAGTCATTGTAAAGGAATCAGAGAAACTTTGATTTCAGAAAACAAGTTAAAATATTACATGATCAAAGAGAAGCACTTTTTTTTTGAGTTGGGCTTGGCTATACGTCTTTCCAAAGTCATAAACTTTTCTCCCACTGCACAAAGAATGACCAAAAGCATTCTGTTCAGTATTATATGCAGAGGCAACACATTCCTAATGAGAACTTCTCTCAAATAAGCCTCCCTGATCAATAGAAATGCAGGTACAGAGTATTTATAGTTAACAGATGCTGTTTAAGCCATTACTAACCCATTGACCCCACCAAAGCTTGGTGTTTTACATGGGACAGAACAAAATATTGTGAGGAGGCAAAACTCTTTACAAATAAGAGGGGGTCAACTTATTTAGGCAAGAAAAACAAAATGCAAGGCTACAGTATTTGTGCTACCTTGCTCAATAGTAGTGACTGTGAGAGGGATCTTGGAGTCCTAGTGGACAATCACTGAAATATGAGCCAGCCGTGTGCTGCAGCTGCAAAACATGCCAACCCATTTCCTGTATAAACAGAGGGATAGAATCAAGATCACGTGAACTGTTTAATACCACTTTATAATGCCTTGGTAAGGCCACACTTGGAATACTGGATCCAGTTTTGGTTGCCACTATGTAAAAAAGATGTTGAGATTCTAGAAAGAGTGCAGAGAAGAGCAACAAAGATGGCTAGGGGACTGCACGCTAAAACATAAAGAACGGTTGCTGGAACTGGGTGTGTCTAGTCTAATGAAAAGAAGGACTAGGGGTGAAATGATACCAGTGTTCTGATATCTGAGGGGCTGCCACAAAGAAGAGGGAGTCAAGCTATTCTCCAAAGCACCTGAGGGCAGGACAAGAACCAATGTATGGAAAATAATCAAGGAGAGTAGCAACCTTGAACTAAGGAGAAATTTTCTGACAGTGGGGACAATGAATCAGTGGAACAACTTGCCTCCAGAAGTTGCAAATGATCCACTGCAAGTTTTAAAGAAGAGGTTGGACAACCATTTGTCTGCAGTGATGTAGGGTTTCCTGACTGAGCAGGGGGTTGGACTAGAAGACCTCCAAGGTCCCTTCCAACCCTGTTATTCTATTTTCTATACTCCAAAGCACCAGAACACAAGACAAAAAGCAACAGATGGAAACTAATCCAGGAGAGAAGCAAGCAACCTAGAACTAAAGAGAAACTTCCTAACAATGAGATGGGTGGAACAACTTGCCTCGAGAAGTTGTGAATGCTCCAACATTGCATGTTTTTAAGAATAGACAACCATTTGTCTGAGATGTAATAGAGTTTTCTGCTTAAGCAGGGTGATGCATTGGAAGACCCCCCCGCCCAAGATCTCTTCTAACTTAGTTATTTTGTTATTCACTGTTGCCAAGGAAATATCATGGCTATGTCCATTTAGTATCAGGTGCTTCAGTTGTCTTGCTCTTATACCATAAATTTATTATAATATTTATTATAATAGTTGTTAACCTAATCCTACATAGCTTTTTCTCTGGAAATATCACACTACTAATTAAACATTTGCTAGACCAATACTTGAATACAGCTCATCAGTCTTGGACCCACATTATGTATCTGATATTAACACAGTTGAGAAAGTCCAGAAATATTTCACAAGAAGAGTTCTCCATTCCTCTACTTGTTGCAGAATACCTTATGCCACCAGACTTGAAATTCTAGACCTAGAAAACCTAGAACTATGCCGCCTTCGGTCCGATCTAAGTATAGTATATACAATCATACATTGCAATGTCCTACCTGTCAATGAATACTTCAGCTTCAACCAAAACAATACAACAGCACACAAAAGATACAAACTCAAGGTAAACCGCATCAAACTTGATTGCAGGAAATACGACTTCAGCAACAGAGTGGTCAATGTCTGGAATACTCTGTGGTTTTTTCCCCAAACCCAAAAAAACTTTAACCTTAGACTGTCTACTATTGAGCTCACCCCTTTCCTAAGAGGTCTGTAGGGGCATGAATAAGCGCACCAACGTGCCTACCACCCCTGTCCTATTGTTTCTTTTTATTTTTCTTATACGTATCCATTTCATGTATTCATAACTATGTTTATACTTATACCTGTTATCTTATAATTGCTTGACGAATAAATAAAATAAAAATAAATGAATAAATAAATGGGATCTACCATAACCCTTTTCCAGTATGGATGTTCAGGTCCAGGATCGTAGCCATTCATATCACTCCTCCATCCCTGGTTTCAGCCTGGTGACACCTTCCTGATACCTATGATTGGTACTGTTTTACCTACATAAGCAACTGAACATTGGATGCAGCAAAAATGATGATATCGTTAACAACTAGATTCTACTAGTATCCCATTAGTTTCCTGATTTCCAGCATGTGAGTGCTTACCTCCTTGTTAAATCATGGCAGGCAAGACATATTGAAGCTTTGGAAAGAGACACTGCTCCCAATCCTGAGACAGAATTTATTTTCTGAGTTCCTTTCAACCTATCCTTGATAATTAATGCACACATCCTGTTGGACTAGCTTAGAAATCTTCGAACACTCATCTTGCTGGTATCTTGGTGTCCAATTCTTTTGCAGACCATTGAGACTGAATTTGTCACTGTCTCAGAAACCTGGGCTATTCTGCTATCAGCTAGAAACACCATGCAAGTCATTCATTACTCCCTTGTTCAAAGCAAGCTACTTCCTTCTAATTGGTATTGGAGGAGTTTGTTGAACAGAAGAAGGAAATTGACACCAAGTGTCCCCATTGATAGAGGCCACTTGATGGAATTGCACCTGGATGACCAAACTTAGACCGTGGGCTTAAACATGTATTGTGCATGCTGCAATTGTCCTCAGATGTGGTGCATTTGTATTTCTGTTTGCAGCCAGTTTGGTCTAGGTGTTAAGACACCCTGATAGAAAGCCAGAGACTATAAGTGTCAGAGAAAAGAGGGATAATAAATATATAACAAAATGGATTATGCATGCACACGCAAAATGTAATCACCGAGCCAGTAGTAACACCAGTTGAATCCCACCCCTGGCTGGCATGTTGTGGCCCAACATGTTGCAAAGAGTCAGGCATGATTTAGTGGCTAACAACAACAACAACAAATGGAAACAGGATCACCTTATGTAGTCTTGAGGGTTTCCTGTAATCCAAAGTCCAAACTCAATTGCAGAAAATATGACTTCTGCAACAGAGTGGTCAATGCCTGGAGCACCCTACCCAACTCCATTGTTACAGCATCAAACCCTCACAAATTCAACCTCAAACTGTCTGCCATGGACCTCACTCCATTCTTAAGAGGTCCTTAAAGGGGCATACATAAGTGCACCAGCATGCCTACTGTTCCTGTCTTACTGTCCCCATTTATCCGTATTTACTTCCTTTGTTCTTATTTATGTTCATACTTATACTTATTATGTTGTACATGTTTGACAAACAAACAAACAAGCAATCAATCCCTTGTTTGGTTTAGGATGATCTTCTCTTTTGACTGAAAGGTGCTTGTCATTCCATTTAAAATCTAGAGTTAATTCTTAACAATTCTTTGATACAGGGATGCTCATAGGAACTCGGTCTGCAACTTCACGTAAACATCTCAAAAGAAAAGAAAATGCATTGAAATCTGGATCAAACCTCCTTCTGCTAGGAACGTCTTAGTCTCCTATGATTCTGAGAGTGCTTTTGTCAAATAATTATAACGGATAATCTGACACAGGGACACGTCCCCTCATTTCTCAATGTGGTCTCCCAGCTCCAACAAAGAGCAATTCAGTAGATCTGCATGATAACAAGAACTCACAGTTTAAGCCCAGCAATCATCTTTTTTTTTTTTTTGATCCTGCAACTTCAGTTACTCACAGAAGCTCTTTGGCAGCTTTACAATCAGATGGGGATATAGCAAAGAGAAAAAAAAGCAGCATTGATCTTAGAGGGTTTTCTATCCCATTCACTGCATCAGTTAGACACAAAAGTCTTGGCTGCTAGGGAAGCAACTGTACTGAGATTGCGGTGAGGAAGAAAGATCAGATATTGCAAATTTACTCCACGGCATTTATTTCCTAGCTGCATGTAGGAAAGAGGAAGACAAGTTCTATTATTTAGACAGATTTTCCAACACCAGTTATTTAATGTGAAAAGTGGAGGGAAGCAAGTTTGGGTTAGGAATGTTTGCGAAATGTTACTCATACAAAAGGTTCCCTTGCTGGTGTATCAAATGAATTATTGATGCGTTTTGCTATTTTTGGACTCCATTTAGATACATTTCTGTGTGTATTTTGGCACTCTTCGCAATTCATGTCTTATTTTCCCCCTCCATGATATGACTGAGCACACCCTGATAGCTTACTTCTTACATTTAGCTTGGTGATTTAACAGACTTAATATTTTATCAAGGAGCCAGGATGGTAGAATGGTTAAAGCACCACATTAGAAGTCAGGAGACCAGGAATTGTAGTACTGCCTTGGACACAAAGCCAGCTAGGTGATCTCGAGCCAGTCCTTTTCTAGGAGGAAGGAGACTGATGGTAAACCACTTGCAAAATCTTGCAAAGACAACTGCAGGCACCAATCCAGGAAGTTGCCAGCAGAGGTGGGCTTCAAAAATTTTAGCAATCGGTTCTCTGGTCAGCCTCCTGCACCATGGCTGGAGCGCCATTTTTGCCCTCCCCAGATTCCGGAGGCTTTCCTCAAGCCTCTAGGAGGGTGAAAACAGCTTCCCCCATGCTCTGGAGGCCCTCTGGAGGATGGAAATGGGCCAGAACTTCCAAGAAATTCCAAGAGGTCCATTTTTCACCCTCCCCGAGTGTTGTGTATGTACCATAGTTAATAAAGTATGAGCTTGAGGTAAAGTGCAGGGTTCTGGCCCTGCACTTCTGATTGGCTGTTAGGCGGCCAGATCGGATTGGTTAGTTCTGAGGAATCCGATTGGCCCTTAACAGAGAATCCTTATTGGTTAAAAGAGCTAACGTTCAGAGCTTGTTATTGGTCAAATCTTACAAGGGTTGCCTATATAAGGCAGAGTTCACTGTTGTTGTTTGGAGAAGTCACTATGCAAATAAAGAGCTGAAAGTTCACCGTTCAGAGGCTGTCTCCATTTATTCCGACCCATGATCAATACATACACTGAGCCCTATGCTTACCCTGGGATCCAAAATGGGCTGCATGGTGGCTTCTGGGAGGGGTGGGACAGAGTGGGTGGGGCCAGCCAGGGGTAGGATTTGCCGGTTCACCGAACCGGTCATAAAATGGCCATAAATTTAGCTATGGATTTGCCCAAACTGGGGCAAACTGGTAGCAGCCCACTGCTGGTTTCCAGGAATAAAAACTGTCTCTCATCATATCTGTAATGGTAGTGTCTCTATGAAAGGGATGAAGCTGCCACCTGCAAATCCTTAAACCAAGGCTCTCTTTTCCTGACATCTTGCTGCAGAGAGTAATTCCACACTCTGCAGGAAAAAGGCATTACATCTCAAGTATCAGCTTTTAGATTCCCTCCCTCTCTTTGGCTTTGATATTTTCTAATCTGATTGTGAAGCTGCCCAAGAGCTTCTGAGAGTAACTGAAGTTGCAGGATAAAAAGACAATCCCTTTGTTTATACTGGAAGTCTTACTATGATGTGGATCTATTGAGCTGGTCTTTGTTATGGCTGGGAAGCCACCTTGAGAAATGAGGAGAGGTGCATCGAATTATTCTTTGTAATTATTTGACAGCTGAGTTCCCAGAATCATAGGAAACTAAGCAGAAGTATCTGATAGGAATTTCAGCACTTTTTTTTTTTTTTTTTTGAGATTTTTAAATGAAGATTCCTGGACTTCCTTGTATATCCCTAGAAAGTTAGGTGCTCAAATTTAGAGAACCATCAAGAGTGGTAACTGGATTCCAGTTAGATTCAGGTCAACAGCATGGGAAATAGGCAGGAAGTTACATGCAAATAGACACATTTTTCTTACCTTTTGTTGAGTTTCTCCATTTATTCCTTTTTTAGCACTTCCATCACTGAAGACAATCAAAGTATCCCAGGTTCTCAATTCTTTATTCTTACTTGTTCCGGCCACCAAGTCCAGGAGAATCTGGCCAGTTCAATTCCATCTTTGACTAGTGATTTGTATAATTCTGCAGAAGAAGACAGTAAAATTTTATTTTGATGATTCTATAAAGAATCACTCTCCTTAGAGGTGGGAAGAGTTTGTTTCATTGCTTCAGTTGGCATTGCTTAATGGGTTCCACAGCAGAAGGGTTTATTTTATTTTCTCCATAATTTCTTACACTGACTGTAGGTTGAACCATAGCAAATATTAGTGGATAGACAAGATGAAATGTTGCTGGGTCATTGGTTTTTCTCATCCTAGGTAGATTAGAGGAATCTTAAATCTCATACCCGATCCATTAGAGTTTATGTACAGATTAACAATGTTACAGCAAGTGCTTGTATGGTGAGATTACTCAAGATTATAGAAGTGTCAGGTTTCCAAGTGATGAAATCCATTTAAAAAGAAAAGAGCAAAGTCCATCTTCCAAAACAATTTCTTTTATTTAGGAAAGCATCAAATTGGCAAAATTTGTTGTAATTCTGGATTTGACACAACCCAGAATTTCACCACATAATATTGGAAATTAGAAAGAGCCCCCCAAAAATCACATTCTCCAATAGAAGTCAATCAACGTTGCCTGGTGTCATCAATCTCCACCTCCAGGTCTCAGTGAGGTCAGCTTTTGTTCCCATGGAAAGGAGAGCCACCTAGCCTAAACAACTCTCTCTATCTCTACTCCTTCCACCTTAGCAATGTGGCAACCCTGAAACCCTTCCCTCCATACCCAGCAAAAGGAAAGAAAGAAAAGGAATATATAATAAGACTAAATAAAATGGCTATGCATATGTCAATTTTGGGCTTGACAAGAAGAATCATATTGGACCCTCTGTGCTTTTTGACTGCAGACTGAAGAACCATGCCATATGGTAGCATCAGTGAACAGATAAAGATACGTAGTTCCATTCTGAATCCAGGCTGATGTTCACAAGTCCCACCTGTATTAACTGTTTGCATATTTTCCATTGCAATTAAATGCTCTTTTTCGAGTTACTTTGTTTTATCTTTTATTATGCATCATCTTCAAACACATTTAAATAATGTGATATCTAAGACGTTCTGCCAATAGACTTGCATTTCGCTGGCCCCTTCAGCTCCGAGGAGAGCCGTCTTTTCATTATGAGACTTGATAAAGTTAAACTTCCTTTATTAAAATTCTCTTGAAAGAAGTATCAGGAGCCCACTACAGATTTATGCCAGAGAGATGAGAGTTGTACTTGTAATTTCTTTTGTGCTAAAGATACAGATTGCATTTAATAAGGATAATTGTTTGGATGTTTAATATTCCTTGGAAGTTTAATATCCCTCTTGCAAATCTGGGGGGGTGGGAAGTCTCTGTGAATCTCTGATACTTGGCGATGACCTTCATTGTTATTTTAGAGATTTATATAAGCCTGGGTAAGTGAAATGGTGCAGAGAAATGAGTATGTCTCATTGTTCTTAGGATGATACAAAGATAATGACACACCAGCCAAGCCCTGCATATTTTAATCCATTTGGATATATTTCAATGGGCAGACATGCGTGTTCTGATTTATTTTATAAGTGATGATCTCTCTTTAGAATAGGTCTCAATGAAATTTCTTTCCATTGCAGTTTCTGAAAAGGTCCAAAAGGGGAAAAAAACAGGGGAGTGACATTTAGTTCATCCAAGTAAGTTATTCTCAAGATATATGGGTATGTCTAGTTTAATTAAAAAAAAGGACTAGGGGTGACATGATAGCAGTGTTCCAATATTGCAGGAGTTGCCACAAAGAAGAGGGAGTCAAGCTATTCTCCAAAGTACAAATAGCAATGGGTGGAAACTAATCAAGGAGAGAAGCAACCTAGAACTAAGAAGAATTTCCTGACAGTTAGAACAATGAATCAGTGGAACAAGTTGTCTTCAGAAGTTGTAAATGCTCCAACGCTAGAAGTTTTTAAGAAGCGATTGGATAATCATTTGTCTAAAATGTTGTATGGTTTCCTGTCTGAGCAGGAGGTTGGATTAGAAGACCTCCAAGGTCCCTTCTAACTATATTATTCCATTCCACTCCACCCTACCTTACCCTACGTATCCTACCCTACTCTGCCCTATTCCATTCCATTTTATCATTTACAAATGGCCTGACTAATAAAAATGATTTCTTTGAAGCTGAGGCTCCAGTTTTAGGCAGGAATGAGTTTTGTGAGAGCGGGATATTATTGCCTGTTGTTTTCTCTGTGTCAAAAAGTATTTCAGAGCTGTCATCAAGACGATTAGAGATTGTGTGTTTCTTTTCTGTTAATAATCTTAGCAGTTGGTCAGTTTCACCATTTCCCCCCTTGTTGACGATGGTCTCTAACCTCTGTGGTCTTTAGGAGAAGGTTCAATTGTAAATGTCTTTGGTCACTGTTTCAAGGATCGTACAGGTACTTCTCGAACTGTTGCAAGCAAGTGACTGTTTGAACTTACAACAGCCCTAAAAAAGTGACTTGTGACCCTTTTTCACATTTATGACCGTTGCAGCATCCCCATGGTCACATGTTAAACATTTGGTTGTTTGGTGACTGGTTCATATTTAGGATGGTTGCAGGGTCCCAGGTCACATGATCTCATTTTGGGAACTTCTGAGAAGCAGTCTAGATTCACTGAACAACTGCATTACTAATATAACTACTGTAGTGACTCACTTAACAACTCTGGCAAGAAAGGTCATAAAATGCAGCTAAATTCACTTTTAAAATGTCTCATTTAGCAACAGAAATTTTGGACTCCATTGTGGTCATAAGTAGAGGGCAACCTGTAGCGGCTAGCCTCTATCATGCATGAGACACAAGCAAATTAAAAAAAAAAACATTGATTCTTTGGTTCCAGCTGATTTCCTTCAGAGCGTGAGTTTACAGGATGGGAAAGAATATTTTCCTTGAGGATTTTACTCTACTAATCACTGCCAAATATAGGGGGCAGTGCTCATCTCTATTTCAAAGCCATTGAGCAAGTACTGTCTGAAGACGTTTCCATGGTCATATGGCCAGCATGACATCATGGAGCACTGTTACCTTCCCACTGAAGTGGTACCTATTTATCTACTTACACTTGCATGCTTTCAAACTGCTAGGTGTTGTTGGAATAAGGATAGGAGCTCAATTCCATGACATGGTGCTCAGATCTCAATCCTGGGCTGGCAGATTTCCAGTTGACAAACCCAGTGTCTTAATCACTGGGCCACTGTGCAACTCCAATATGAAAATAAATCTTATAAAATTTTTAGAAGAATAACATGATATGAATTATTATTAGAAATTCTGTGTATATGAAGCACCACACAGAGCAAACAAAGGATACAGTCACCATGTGCTTTACTGCTCAACTATTTTCTGTAACTGGAAACAGGAAACTCTACTTAAAACAAAAGGGCATAGAGTTTATACCATAGATCCAAACTCACAAGTACTGCCATACAAAATCTTTCAATATTCACAAGAAAAAAAACACACCTCTGTTTTAAACAATCAAAAATCATCCATGTGGAATCATCCATAAATAACATCTGCACTAAAATTTCACTGTATTAATTATAAGGTTTTTTTAAAAAAAGTGGATTGGCAAGATTGTCAGCAGTTTGCTATATTATTGCTGCCTTTGATCCAATGCCCAGATAATCAGTCCTTTTGGGCAAAAGGTTTTGAAAATCACCCAACCACCTTTCACAACAAAATTCCTGCTGTTGGTTTATTGTCCCACACTTCCAAAGACATGTAAATTGCCTTAACTATTTCAATTCCTATTGAGTTTGTTACTGAAAAATACAAGAAAACTAAAATGAGTTTTTCAGTGGATCAGCAGTGTTTAAAAACTTGGGAAACTGCTGTTTCAAAATTAACACAACAACAAAAATCTTTGAGGAGACTTAAATTCATTCAATTCTAATCACCGTCTAGAATGTGAACACTATTTTTTTTATAGTGTTAAAAACCTTCATCTGTAAAATTTGATTTTGGATATTAATGTTAAATATTTAAAATGTTTTTTTTTATTTTTCCAGATTACATATGGATTCATAACTCAATAAGCCACACGCACAGATTGCCATGTTTTTTTTTTTCCCCTCACCCCATATTTATTTTCTATTTTTAAGAAAAAAATATCTTTCATTCTGATGTATGGGAAGGGAATCCTACATATTAAAACATGAACATCCTGGAACACTCAGTAGTAGTTTGCAACAACAGGAAGGACAAACATCATAGATTTGGTAGTTATATTATATTACAGGTACACTTCCAGGATCAATTTGCATACAGATTAAACTTGGTAGAGGATCACAGAACTAAATTCCTAGTACTCCCACATGTGTTTGAAAAGAGAGAAACCATTTCACTATTAAGTGGTTGTTACAGTCCTTACACTGTGTATTGTAGAGGATTCTTGTTTTTAGTTCTTGGGCTCCTGGGTCTTGCTGTTAGTACCATTTATCTGTAGAACAATGAGCATCAATATTTATTGACTTATACATGAACCCAAAGTAAGCATAATGAGCATTTTGAATGATGTCCCAAAATTATAGAATTGGACTGTTCTTAAGGATTATTGGTTACCTTGGGGATGGGAAATAGCCAAGAGAGATGCATTGAGAAACTGGAAAAAATTCTCAGTGAGTAGAGTAGAGTAGAGTAGAGTAGAGTAGAGTAGAGTAGAGTAGAGTAGAGTAGAATTGAGTTGAATTGAATCAAATTGAATCGAACAGAACAGAACAGAATTCTATTGGTCAAGTGTGATTGGACACACAAGGAATTTGTCTCCGGTGCATAAGCTCTCAATGTACATACAAGCAACAAGTGATAAATCACGATCATAATCATAAAATACATTCATCATAAATTACTGTAGTTGAATGCTGAGGCCTTCAAAATGGCCAGTATTCCATCTTTCCGCTAGTTGTCTTTGCAGACCAATGGACATATAGCAAACCTACTTCCCCTCTATAAAATTCTATAAAATAGATTAAATCAATGTAGGATTTTCTCAGCTAAAAACTGTTCTTTCCATTCCACACAGTTTTTCCTGTGTTTAATTATCACGTTGATGCCTTTCTGTTTCTCTTCAAATGTCATTTTAAAATGAGATCAGATATAAATCTTGTAACAGTGGAGCCTTTCTGAATGGCACTACTACATCCTCTGTAAATTTTATTGTGAATATCTGCGTCAAAAGAAAAGTAATATACGACACTTGTAGATTTAGATTATGTATCACCCTTTTATTAAAGGTTGTCTACCTGATGCTATTATCAGGAGCTTGCCTGGATTACAGTTTAAAGGCTGTTTTTTTCCCCTTGGGGTGTGTGTGTAGTGCAATTTAACAAGTGTGTAACTAGACAGGGAAAAAAAAATCTTTCTATTCAGTTTGGGAGTTTTCAAATGTGAAAGCGGGATATTATTGTCTGCTGTTTTCTCTGTGTCAAAAAGAATTTCAGAGCTGTCCTGAAGACAATTAGAGATTGTGTCTTTCTTTTTGTGTTAATAATCTTAGCAGTTGGTCAGTTTCAACCATTTCCCCCTTGTTGACAATGGTCTCTAACCTCTGTGGTCTTTAGGAGAAGGTTCAATTGTAAATGTCTTTGGTTGCTATTTCAAGGAGTATACAAGTTATAAGTAAGTGACTCGTTGAATTTACAACAGTCCTAAAAAAGTGACTTGTGACCATTTTTCACACTTATGGCCATTGCAGCATCCCCATGGTCACATGTTAAACACATGCTTGGTAACTGGTTCATATTTAGGATGGTTGCAGGATCCTTGCATGAGTGTTTCCAAGACTTTATGTCATGCCCCTGTTGGAATCTGATTCCAAGAGGGAGGTTGAGCAGCTGACAGGGAGTAGGAATGTGACTCTGGTGGCTGTGGAAGAAACAGAGGAAGACTCAGGGCCACCTTCATCCTAGGGCATGCAAGGAGGAAAGGAGAAGGGAGAAACATGAGTTACGTGGGTTATGGGGGAGAACTGCCCTGATTCCCTTCGTTGGTTGCAGCTGGGAAAACAGGATTTAAAAAGAGTGTTTGCACACAGTACCTTGCTGGAAGCAAAGCTTGCATTATCTTTGTTTGTCAAATCTTATCTGGGTTCTGGTGTCCTCCCAACTGTGTGTTCTTCATTTTCTTTTGAAGTCTGCAATTCCTTATCCTGCCCTGTCTTGTTAATTGCTGCAGCGTGGTTTGTGTTGGTTTTCATTTATAATTTATATGTACTTCGGGTATGGACTGAATTTCTTCCCTTCAAAGATTGTTCTTGGGAGAGTTTTTTCTCCAACCGATGGTAACTGGACATTGGGGGCCAAGTTGGAGGTATTAAAGGGACTTTACTTACTTTTGTGACTTTGTTGCTTTTGTGCCACGCCCTGGGTCTTCACGCTTTAATACATTTAAATAAAACAAACTAAATATTACTGTTCATAAAGTCATCATACATTTTTTTGGGGGGTGGAAAGAGTATTTGGCAGGAAGGAAAGAGTATTTGGCAAGGGTGTTGGCCACATATGGCAATCTACTCTGTAGTCCACAGGTGAGTCTCTATGCCATGTATTTAATGTCAGGGTTACATTCCACAAGGAAGCAAAATATACCATCAAGGGAATAGAAGATGTTCAGAAGTTCTTAAGATACAAATGGTATTATAATGAAGGGATATTTTGCTGACCCATTGGACTGTAATGAGTTTGCATTCTCCTGAACTATTAGCTTGATTAAGGAAATAACAGGGTTTTTTTTTGATAATTGCAGTATAATAGGCCAGCATCCAGTCAATATTGCATGTGCTTATTTATTTATACATCACAGTTAGAGAGTGCCCATCTCATTCACAGAGCAACCCTGGTGGATGTAGAATTAAAAAAAATATTTCTGGAAATATAGGAGCAGCTATCCCAAAGGTGATTTTTTTTTTTTTTTCATGAGGCAACTGGACTTTCTGGTTTTTCTTTGAAGACATTTCACTTTTCATCCAAGAAGCTTCTTCAGCTCTGACTGGATGGTGGGAGAATGGAAGGATTTATACTCCTTGCAGATAGCTGGACATTTACATTCTTTTAGTGGGTCATTGAGGCTGCTTGGAGGTTTATCTGTAACCTCAGGGTCACCTGAGTGGTGCAAATGGGTGTGGAGCTTTCTTGGAACTGTTGAAAGGACTGTGTTGTAGACTGGAGATATATGATATTGTATCCCACCCCTGTGTTGAATTTTGGCATAGATGGCCTCTTTGATCCCTCTTTCAAACCAGCGGTCCTCTCTGTCCCAAAAAACCCAAAACCCAGAAAGTCCAGTTGCCTCTTGAAAAAAAAAGCGACAACCATCACCTTGATGACTGAGAATCTCCATAGACACCTAGGAGCAGCTAGCATTGGAGAAGCTAAAAACAAATCAACTCATACTTATTTGTGTATTATTTATTTCCTTTCATTCTCCTTGGGCAACTACATAATACTAAGATTAATTTGATTTAAACAACAACTGAAGTAAAACGTGGAAATCAGAAAACAAAATTTATCCTAACATTATTTAACCATCTTCAACCATGAAGAGCTGAACAAAAGGGGTGTGGTATATAATTTATTCTGAAGGCTGAGAGAATAGAAGCCAAAGCACAATTTTGGAGGTGCACAAGAAAGTAAGATTCATTTATACTAAACAGATAGTCCTCAGATAGTAGAGGCAAAACTGATTGTCCTCCAGATGTTATCACAGATGTTTAACTAAAAATGCATAAGCAATCCATTAGATAGTCAACTCCAAGCCAATTAGAAGTCTCAAGATCAATATCAACATGTTAAATCGTAGCCCTCTTTGGGGATAATTTTAAAAAATGAAGGAAAAACTTCTTGGGGTGCAGTGATGCATGCAATGTGGGATCAACAATTGACTACAACCTTGAAGACATTTTTGGATAGGTAAAGGAAGAAAACCTTTTGTTCTTTATTTATAGCCTGTTTAATTTGTCCTTGGAACTCCAACTGTAGAGCCTACTACTTATACCAGAAAACTCCAGAGACATAGTTTTATGCTTCCTTTGAAGGTTTGTACCTTCTGAAGTTTGTGATCCATAAGAACATCCATTTTCATTTATTTGCAGCAGAGGTAATAAATTGCATTGGCCCTTTTATCACTATGACTTGAAGGAGGAAGAGGAAGATGAGAAGGAAGAAAAGGGAGAGGAATCAAACAGGGCATATTGGCAGTCTCATAGAAAGAACAAAATTACCTTTCTGAACTCTGAAGCGAACCTAAGTGAACCCATCTTGTGCTGCCTCATAGTTTGCCATGAAGCCTGAGAAGAGGGAAGGGAGGGGGAAGTAGTCAAAACAAAAAGTTTTCCTGTGGGAACCAAGGTCATCATAACTTGTGAAGGAGGAGAGGAGGCTGCCAGCTATATTCATTGGACAATGTGGTCGATGTTACCTGGGAGGAGGATTTTTTACTCTTTTAATTTGGTGAAAACCATAGAAACTTTTAGAGTTGGTTTTCACCGGCTGGGCCAATATGATTTATCCAATAAACATGTTATTTGAGGAATCTACCTGCCTCGGAGTTCTGCTTTCAAAGGATGCATTACTGGGAATGTTGACAATCTGCTTTTCTATGATTATCCTGTCCGGCATGGAGCACTGGACACTGGTTTCTTTGTTGTTTGGAAAAGACTCTTTAGAACAGTGGTCACCAACTAGTGGGCTGGGTCCATGATAAAATTTTGGTGGTCCACAGAGAAACATCACCCCAAAGCACCCCACCAAAGCATTTAATCCAGGCTGCATGGGAACACAAGGCTGCGCTGCCTACACGGCCCGTGGGAACACAAGGCTTGTGTCGCTTGTATTGTGAACAATATGAGGTAGGGGGGATTTGCCCCACTTGCCCCACATGCCTCGCCTGGCCACCGAGCTGCTTCTTTTCACTTTTTTCTTCTGCTTTTGGCTGCATGCAAGGAAAACAGTAAAAGTCTTTCTTTCTCTCCCCAAAACACTGCCAGAAATGAGTCTTTGGGACCCAGCAAGGCATCCTGCTCTAAGAGGCTGCTCCAGTGTGACAGGTCTCACAAAGATCATTTCTGGCAGAATTTGTGGGAGAGAAAGACTTCTGTTGCTTCTTCTGCTTTCCTTGAATGAAGCCAAATGTCTCTCTCTCTCTCTCTCTCCCCCTGAAAATGGAGCTGGAGACGGTATCCTGTGATCCCAAATAAAGAATGATCGATCAGTAGCAAAATGGGGTGGGGAATTTTTCTACAGAGTTTTGGGGGGATTTTCCCAGGGTCTCTGGTCTGCGGGATTTAAAATTATGAGTTTGGGATCCCTGAGGTCCAAAAGGTTGGTGATGCCTGCTTTAGAACATAAATAGCAGAGTTGGAAGGGACCTTGGAGGTCTTTTAGTCCAATCCCCTGCTCAAGCAGAAGACCCTATACCATTTCAGATAAAGAGCTATACAGTCTCTTCTTAAAAGCCTCTAGCAATGGGGCACCCACAACTTTTCAAAGCATGCTATTCCATTGGTTCACTGTTCAGAAATTTCTCCCTTAGTTCTAGGTTTCTTTTCTCCTTGTTTAGTTTCCATCTATTGTTCCTTGTCTTACCTTCTGGTGCTTTGAAAACTTGGTTGATCTACTCTTCTTTATGGCAGCCTCTCAAATATTGGAACACTGCTACCATGTCTCCCCTATTCCTTCTTTTCACTAGACTAGACATACCCAAGTCCTGCAACTGTTCTTCTTATGTTTTAATTTCCAGCCCTCTAATTATCCTTGTTGCTCTTTTCTGAACTATTTCCAGAGTCTCAACATCATTTTTTAATATTATGTTGACCAAAACCTGGATGCAATATTCCGAGTGTGGTCTTAATAAATCTTTGTAAAGCGTTACTAATATTTCATCTGAACTTGAATTCATCTTGACCCTTCTTCTGTTATTGTTTTACTCTCAAGAGAGAGACTTTGTTGTGATCCACCAATGGTCAGTGGAACTAGCAGCAGATTCGGACAGTGAGGAGGTTGGGGAGGAACATGGACCAGTCCTGGAGTCTGGGGAAGGCTCTGATGAGTGCTTTGCATCAGAGGGAGAGATGGGGGCCAGGGCCGTCTGACAGTTATCAGTTGCCCTTGGAATTGGACATCAGTGAGGCAGAAGAACAGCTGGAGCCTGTTCTCAGTGTGTAAATGCACAGATCTGCCAGAAGGAAGGTACAGTAAGGAACAAGGGTTGACTTGGGAGTAAAGCCACAGGTGAACAGTGAATAAGGGAATAAAAGGGAAGCAAAAGGGGGTTTGCAGAGACAATTAGTTCGTTTGGGTGAAGATCTGTTCCTGCATTCTTGCCAAGTTTTGCTTGCTACAGTGTGGCCTCTGAAAGATATCGGCCTGGCAACTCTCCATGCCTGATAAAGATCTGTAATAGTGAACGATCTTAAAAGACTCTTGGCCAGGACTTTGCTGGAGAGGAATTCACTGTAAACTAATTAAAAGAGGTTTATCAGGATGAGGAATCAACTTCGTGCTGTTGGGGAAGCCTAGGTCAGAATAGGCTTACAATCACAGAAGATCTCTCTGAAGGTTGATAAACCATACTTTCATTGTTCGAGAGCCTCTGCATTACATATAACTTTCTTTTTTCTATGCTGCTTTTTCCTGAAGGCATTGCAACAGAATGGTTGTGCATAGCTGATTGATTTAATTTAAAACCTTCCGTTAATTACTTTATGAGGAATATGTTTGGTGGATCATAAATTCAATGTTTGCTCATTCACCTCAGTATCTTTTTTGCGCAGTTGCCATAAGTCTCTGTTATTTTCACTGTGCTTATTCAGATATTTTCAGCCTAATGATGAGGTATAATAATTCATAAAATATGCTGTGGAAAAATTCAGTTAGGAATTGTTTGGTGGAAAGAAGAAGTGAGCACTACAAATATATATATATATATGTTTTCTTAAGTTTTCGCGGGTACTTACATGTCTGGCATTCAGCTTTGTTCGGGTATTTTCCCACGTGGTGCTTTTAAAGTTGTAGCAACGTTTCAGCAGAATCTCATCTGCCATCATCAGGCTTCTCACAAACACCATACAGAAGCCTGATGATGGCATTCATCATCATATATATATATATGACATTCATCATCATATATATATATGGCATTAAGCTTTGCTCGGGTATTTTCCCACGTCTTTCTTAAGTTTTCGCGGGTACTTCCATGTATGGCATTCAGCTTTGTTCGGGTATTTTCCCACGTCATTGTAGTTGTGCTTTTAAAGTTGTAACAACGTTTCAGCAGAATCTCATCTGCCATCATCAGGCTTCTGTATGGTGTTCATCTGTGAATCAGCTACAACTGCTTCATCTGCTACAACTTTAAAAGGACAACTACAATGACATGGGAAAATACCCGAACAAAGCTGAATATATATATATATATATATATATACATATATACACATATACATGTGTATACACACACACACACACACACACACACACACACACATATATATGAATCTTTGGTTATATGCTTGGTGGTAGTGTGCACAGATCAATTCTGTAGCCGAGACACTCATCTCCAGAACAAAATGCTTAGCCGATGAACAACACCTAGAGACCGAACTACACACTCTCACCAGCGTGCTGACAGCCAATGGATTCCAAAGAAAGAAGATCACCCACCTAATCCAAAAAGAAACCCCAACCAAAATCCAAGACAGAGAACAAGAGAATGGCAAAGCCCTCCTCCCATATATAAAAGGCACTACAGAAAAAATCAGCAAGATCCTCCAAAAACACAACATTAAGACAGCATTCTGCACAAACAGAAAGATATCCACCATCCTAAGAAACCCTAAGGACAGAATCGAGTTAGAAAATCAAGGAGTATATGAAATCCTTGCACTGCTTGCCCCACCACATACATTGGACAAACTAACAGAAGAATAAGTGCACGCATTGAAGAACATAAGAACTCAATCAAAAAGGAAGAACCGACCTCTTCCCTGGTCCAACACCTCAAAGCCACAGGACATGAGATTGACTTTAAAAATACCAGAACTATCGCCAAAACTGAACACTTCAGCAGTAGAATAATCAGAGAAGCCATAGAGATAGAAAAACGCCCACACAGCATGAATAAACGAGATGATACCTCCCGCCTACCAGCCATTTGGAAACCCACCCTCATGAACAGACGAGTACCTAACATGAAGAATGACACCAGACCCACACCCTTGAGAGCCACACAAGATGCCACCACCACACTTCCACGTAGAAAGCAGACTCACTCCCACACAAGATGAGACACGACCACGGACCAGAAGCTGCACTGCAGCTGCATCACTACCCACTTCAAACCCCTCTGAGCCATACATGAAGTGAACTGACCCCCACCATGAAGATGCAGCACGACCACGAACTCGAAGCCAAACAGCAAGATCACAGCTCACCAGCTCAAATCCCCCAGCAACTAAGACTAACCTGAGCACAACCAAGCCCCCACCTGAACAGAACATGCCTCCAGCCAATCAGAACACAGCCAACCCCCCAACCAATCAGAACACAGCCAAACCCCCAACCAATCAGAACACAGCCAAGCCCCCATCCAATCAAGTCACACCCCCACTAGCAGTTAAAAGGAAGAAGCAGCTGCAAACTTACATCACTCTGAGAAGCACAGAGCTGAAGACCAAGCCTGAAGATGATGAATGAGACTTCATCGAAACGTTGCCTAGATACTTCCAATCTTACGCGGGAGAAAACCCGAATAACCAAAGATCCACATACAAATACCCGCAAGAACCTCAGAAAACACGTATGGCATTCAGCTTTGTTCGGGTATTTTCCCACGTCATAGTAGTGGTCCTTTTAAAGTTGTAGCAATGTTTCAGCAGAATCTCATCTGCCATCATCAGGCTTCTGTATCTACAGAATCTACGGTATCTACAGAAGCCTGATGATGGCAGATGAGATTCTGCTGAAACGTTGCTACAACTTTAAAAGCACCACTACTATGACATGGGAAAATACCCGAACAAAGCTGAATGCCATATATGTGTGTGTGTGTGTGTGTGTGTGTGTGTGTGTACATATATATTCATTTTCCCATGTTTGATAATAAAGAATGGATGAGCCAATACCGCAATTTTGGGTTATATGGATTGCCATAATAAGAGAATTGGTGAATTGCTTTGACTTTGTAGTATAAGCTTTCATCTCATACGTCTTTGTTTGCTCTGCTATTTCGCTGGACCTTTGCAATTTCCCAGCCCACTTGTAATTATATAGTGAATGCAAGTTAAGCTATAATAATGGCTGTCATAGACTCTTTTGAAGCCGTTCTTGTTAGGCTTTGTGAATATAACATGGTAAACATTGACATAAATAATGTCTCTGGAATAATATTCTATTTTCTCCCCCAGCTGATGCCTTATTTTACTGAGAATAACCTGCACTGTGTTGAAGTCAATGTCAGAAAGGCTTTTGATTATAATGCGTTAGTATTACAGCCATTAAGAGAATAGAAAAAATATTGATGTGACTATAAATACTTAAAAAAAGAAGAACCACTTCTTCTGGTTCAATAAAATAACTGACAGGGTATATTAAAGAAGCTAAAAGGATTCTATTCTATTCTATTCTATTCTATTCTATTCTATTCTATTCTATTCTATTCTATTCTATTCTAAAAGAATCCTAAAAAGGATTCTATTCTATTCTATTCTATTCTATTCTATTCTATTCTATTCTATTCTATTCTATTCTATTGAGAACAATTGAGAGAATTAGGGCAAGGAGAAGTGGAAGACATATGATGCACACATTGACAATTGCTAGATATTGAACCTGGCTGATGGGGACAGAGATGGCAACTCATAGTAAATATAGATGGCACTTGGGTGTATCTTTGGGTGTTTGTGCAAAGGAAGGATGAAAATTGAATTGTGAAATGCTGGACTGATAATTAGTTCATGGGGTATGAAGGGAACATGTCTCTGTCTGAGTTGGGATATTCAGAGAGAGATATTCTGAAAAGACTAGCTCTAATCTCTAGATTTTTCAGAGATTTGATTCAACATGAATGATTCCATTCCTCCTGATGAAATGTATTTCTGAAACAGTCTGTGAAGCACAATTAATTAACAGCTTTTAATTGAAGGTGCATATATTTTCAGTTATAAAACTGCAAGAAAAACCTGTTTTGGGGAGTGTTTTGAGCACATCATGCAGTCCAGCAATTTCAAGGTATTATCTCCCTGAATTTCATTGAGTTCAGTGACCCTGGTTCTTAAACGTGAGATGTATTTTCTTGTATCACAAAGAGAAATCTAATGAACATCTGCTAAATTGGAAAGCAAGAAGGTGTCAAAATCAATTAGCACGGTTCATCTAAATGGTAGCTTCTGGGACATAGTTTAAGAAATATTTAAAAATAAAATCTGGGTGTGATAAGAACCATTCAATTGGAAGCTAGGTGCAGATATCATCTGCTTTTTGAATAAGACAAAAATCTGTCAGAAAGAGAGCAAAGGTAGAAATATGTAGGCATATTTTAATTTAAAACCTTAAATTGTTTGCTTATATTATTAAAAAGAAAATCACTCATAATTCTCCAAGGGATACCATCAAAACCCCATTTTGAGCCCTGGTGGCACAGTGGTTAGAATGCAAGATTGCAGGCTAATTCTGCCCACAGCCAGGAGTTCAATCCTGACCGGCTCCAAGTTGAGTCAGCTTTCCATCCTTCCAAGGTTGGTAAAATGAGGACTCAGATTGTTGGGGGCAATAGTATGACTCTGCAAATTGCTTTAGGGAGGGCTCTAGACCACTGTGAAATGGTACATAAGTCTAAGTGCTTATTGCTATTGCTATTTTGAATCCAAATAATTTCTGGAATCAGATCTAGAACCTAAAAAATTCTCATGTGCTTTGGGTAGTCCAGGAAAAATATGAAAAGCAAGCCATACAATGTTAATGCAACATGTAACATGGTCATAAGAATCAGAACTTGGTTGCCACGATGTAAAAAAGATGTTGAGACTCTAGAAAGATGCAGAGAAGAGCAACAAAGATGATTAGGGGGACTGAAGGCTAAAACATAAAAAGAACAGTTGATGGAACTGGGCATGGCTAGTCTAGTGAAGAGAAGGACCAGGGGAGTCATGATAGCAGTGTTCCTATATCTCAGGAGCTACCACAAAGAAGAGGGAGTCAAGCTATTCTCCACAGCACCTGAGGGCAGGACAAGAAGCAATGGGTGGAAACCAATCAAGGAGAGAAGCAACCGTTAGAACAATTAATCAGTGGAACAACTTGCCTCCAGAAGTTGTAAATGCTCCAACACTGGAAGTTTTTAAGAAGAGATTGGATAACCATTTATCTGAAATGCTAAAGGATTTCCTGCCTAAGCAGGGGGTTGGACTAGAAGACCTCCAAGGTCCCTTCCAACTTTGTTGTTCTATTCTAAATCTAGAACAATGTTGGTAAAAATAATAGGAATATTAGGTGTACCATGCAGTCCTTTGCAGAAAGATTTAGGCTTGAGGAACAACAATGAAAACAATTGCAAATATATTCCCGAATGTTATGCAAGCTTTGAGTCTATGTGCGCTTGTATTATACACAAACCCATGTAAATTTTCTCCCTCCACCTATCTCTCAGCCAGTTTATGTTTTAAAATAAAAGTCTCCTCCACCCCCATATTTTAATGACAGTCTTCTACTACCCATGGAAGATGCAAGATAAATAATACCTTTCTTCCAATAGACAATAATATTTGTAGCTCAGGGTTGAGCAGGGGGGTTCTTGGTGATCTCTGAGCATGGTTGTTTTCCTTCAGATGTTTCATTATATAACTAGGTAACAGCATGAATGTGAATGGGTATACTAGTTTTGAGTGAGTGCTCTTAAACTAACTGATGACATTACTTAATTGTGTAATGAACCAATTGAAAAAAAAACACACACAACCAAGTTCAGAGACCACCAAGGATTCCTTCCTTCTCCAGTACAAAAGGTTTTGTTTAAATGGAAAAACAGTGAAACAGTGGTTAAAGTGCAGTACTGAAGGCTACTTCTGCTGCAGCCAGCAGCCTGTAATTTGGCAGACTCAACCTTTCATCCTTCCAAGGTGGGTAAAAAGAGGACCCAGACTGTTGGAGGCAAATGCTACTCTGTAAACCGCTTAGAGAAGGCTGTAAAACATTATAAAGTGGTATATAAGTTTAAGTGCTATTTCTATTTCTATTAGATAGCGTTGTCTGGTTTGACACACCTCTGGCACTGTAGCAAAGGTCCACATTTTTTCCCTTGGACCAAGGCACTTCCAGTAGTATTCTGAGAGTTGTGGCCCCCTAAATCCCAGATCCTAGACAGATGGGAGAACAAACTGGTTGAGAAAGAGAACAATCAATATAAGTTAAACCATGCAAATGATTAAAAATTGGAATTGGTCACCATACATTTAAGAAGTTGCTAAGGGCTATGAGATCTGAGTATCAAAAATTCAGGTTTCCGCTGGATGCAAATGGGGAGTTTGAGATCTGAGATGGTATAGGTTCTCCTACTTGAGCAGGGGGCTGGATTAGAAGACCTCCAAGGTCCCTTCATCTATTCTATTCCATTCCATTCCATTCCATTCCATTCCATTCCATTCCATTCCATTCCATTCCATTCCATTCCATTCTATTCTTCCCTTTGCCTTTGAATACATTATTGAGTACTGCTCTCTCTATATTCTGCCAGTTTCCAGTTGGTCTAGCATGAAATAATTGAACCGTTTTACCATCCAACCCAGAACAAGGTACAATTATCTCCACTACTGCTGTTACACCAACTATTGTTTGGGACAGCAGAACAAATTATCCAGGGAAAGCAAAGGCACACGTTCCCTGAATATGTTGAATTCTGTTGGGGATTGGACTTAACTTTTCAGAAAAAAACTATCCTGTAATTTGCAACTCTTACACTGCAAAAAACATATGGACTACACAACTCGATCAGGGCAAAGCAATAGACGCAATCTACATAGACTGCTGCAAAGCCTTTGATTCAGTGGTACATGACAAACTACTACTAAAACTAAAATCTTATGGTATCTTTGGACACCTACATAACTGGATAGAAGCATCCAGTTAGAATGGTCAAAATTGGGAGCATCCTATCAAATTCTGTACCTGTCAACAGTGGTGTCCCCCAAGGCAGTGTTTTAGGACCAACTCTCTTCATACTCTACATGAACTCTGTGATCATATTAAGAGCAACTGCGCTCTCTTCATTGATGATGTAAAGCTATTCAACACCACAGACAATACTACTACCCTCACAAAAGACCTTGACTATGTATTAGAATGGTCAATCAAATGGCAACTTCAAATCTCAACAAATAAATGCTCTGCCTTACATATTGGCAAAAAAATAATAATCAGAAAATAAAATATAAGCTAGATAGTCAAGACCTTGTTGAGGATCCAAACTCTGTCAAGGACCTTGGAGTACTCATCTCAAATGATCTAAGTGCTAGAGCCCACTGTAACTACATAGCCAAAAAGGCATTAAGAGTTATTAATTTAATCCCACGTAGCTTCTTGGTACACATGCATAAGCATACCAATCATGCCTACTGTCTCTGTCCTATTGTTTCTTTTTATTTTTTCTTATAAGTATCTATCTCTTGTATTCAAAACTATGTTTATTCTTCTATCTGTATCTTGTAAGCAATTGACAAATCAAATCAAATCAAATCAATCAATCAATCAATAACATTCAAAGCCAATCTTTCTGCCTTTGCATGTTTCACCTGAAGGTGATGTTGCCCACCATTGTATGAGGGAGATAAGAAGGTACCTGAGACTTTTGACGTTCATGTTCAATTTTGGTTTTCAGCTAAAGCAAAGTACACTTAAATTTATCTGGAATATTGATTGTACAGTTCTGTTCAGAAGTCGAAGTGCTAACTGAACAATTTCTACTGCACTACTGTAGTATATTATACTTTATCCCAAGATCTGGCATTTTATCTGATCTGTTTTGATTAGCCTTACTTTAAATGTGACTTTGTAGGGCTGTTATTAGCCAGCTCTCTGAATTCTGATGAAAAGAGAAGAGTAATACGGGAATTAATGGATGAACCTAGAAGCAGAGATCCAGGCTAATTATCTTATTTTCAGAAGATGAAAAGCATTCCATTCTCCACAAAAGGACTGAAATCTGAATGTCTTTGGATCGTACAACTCAGATGATGTGAAACAATTTATAACGGATGAAATAGACTGTACTGCCTGCACACAGAGGAACAGAATGGAGGGGAACTACAAGTCAGGTTCCTAACATGTAATTCACAATTTGCTAAGCTAGTAAAATGGAGGCTCTAAAATCAGTAATATTTAGAACTGTTGGTGGCGAGTTTCATTGTGGTTAAAATAAATCCTGAAAGGAAAAGTTGTATCCGGAAGAGAATACTATATGGATATTAATTATTTTTTCTTATCCTAAAAAAAATGTCCATCTCGACTTGAGTAAGTTATAAGACTGGTGGAAAAAAGAATAAAAAAACATACAAGTGAAAGTTTTACTGCCACTTGATTGGTCTTCTGTACTAATGGGATTTTTCTTGGAAGCTTCAAGTGCCTGGGAATTTGGGAGGGGGAATTTCATAGTGAGGAAGATTAGACTCAACAACATTCTTTCTCAGAGAGCCACCTTGCCCTGTACCTGGAGGGGATTGATTGGAGGAAGGTCTTCAGTGGGGACAACGGTTGCTTGGACCATGTGATGGACTGGTGGGTGCTGGGGAAGGATTTTTGATTTCATTTCGGGAAGGGAAGACCCGGAACTCTCAGATTTAGGTTTTCCCAGATGTGCCAATATGACAACTCTAATAAAATGGAACTTTGAGAAAATGTTTATCTTGGAGTTTATTGTTTTGGAGTTTGTTAGCTGACACATGCTTTCACCAGAGACCAAGGACAAGTTGCTGACACCTGGAGGGGAATGACTGAAATTTGGTGGCAGCTGAGACAGGAGAGTGATTGGGCCCTGTGACATGGGAATCACGAAATGGGGCAGGCTGTGAATTTTAGTGTGGAGGGGGGGAAAACTAAAATGATTCCAGACAAAGAAGCTCAACCTTGATAGAACTCTGGGTTCTTCTCTGTTTAAAAAACTGAAGCAAGGGAATAATTTCTGTCTTGCCCTGCTCATGAATACTATCCTCCCAATTCCTAAATCTGTCTCCACTTTCCGTGGTCGCTTAACATACTGTTAATTATATCCTTTCCTTACTCTTGAATTGGTAATGAAACAAGACTTGGAGCAAAAATAAGCAGCGTGAAATAGACATGTCTGTGCTCTGTTCTTTCTGGTCTCTTGTTATGTGACAAAGGGACCACAGGAGTTTAATTTTCTCCAATTTTTCAGATCTTTGACTTTGTTTCAGGATTCTTCTTCTTTTTTGCTCCCCTACAGAAGATTTAGAAACTCTCAAACCAATTGGAAGAGAGTGTCGGAGAATTCATACATCTTAAATAACCTTGCTAACATTAAAAGGATCGCTTTCATCTTTTTGCTCTATTGTTTTGAGACGATAAAGGGAGAGAAATAGCTGAAGATGCCATCAAAATTCAGCCTCAAACAATAGATGATTCCAAACATGAAGGCTCGGGAGGCCGAAAAACGGGCCTTCCAGAAATACTGGGAGTGCCTGTGTTCAGCCTCTGGAGGGCCTCTGGAGCTTGGGATGGTCATTTCTGGCCTCCTGAGGCTCTAGGGAAGCCTCTGCAGCCTCGGGAGGCCAAAAAAATGGGCCTTCTGGAAATATGGGAAGTGCCAAAACAGGGCCGTTTTCAGGCTTTAGAGGCGCCAGAGGCTTTTCTCGAGCCTCTGGGAGGGCAAAAATGGCCTCCCTCCAGGCTCCAGAGGCCCTCCAGAGGCTGAAAATGGACACTTTCAGTATATCCAGAAGGCTCATTTTTCAGCCTCCCGAGGCTGCAGAGGCTTCCTTTGAGCTTCTGGGAGGGTGAAAATGGCCTCAAATGGGCAAAAAAAATCAGCTGGGAGGTACACACATGCACAGTGCAGGTAAGGGGTGGAGGGAGAGTTGCACGTGCATGCACATCGTATTGTGGGTTCCAGCACACGCATGCTTTTGGCACACCACAACAAAAAGGTTTGCCATCACTGACCCATAGGCTCAAAAATGGATACATGTGTTGGTATATTTGCAAATTTCAACCCCAGGCTCAGTGGTGGGATTCAAACTTTTTTTATTATCGGTTCTATGAGAGCACACTTCACACACATGTACAGTATTCAAAATACACCAATTTTCAAGCACTACAGCTTACCTTCCACGGCATCTCCAGTAAGTAAAACAGCTGAGGCACGGGAATCCACTGTGCCATGTGAATCAGCTGAGCTGAAAAATGCGGACATATAGGACATGATAGGGCGGGTGGGTGGGGCCAGCTGATCATTGGAAATACCAGTTCACTAGACCCAGTCTGAACCAGCAACATCTCACCGCTGCCCATGCTATTTGGAAACTTTGTCCTGCAACCTCTCCTGTTTGGGAGAAAAAAGATCCATTTTTAAAATGTTCATAGATCTGTCACCTGATGTGGCTTTCCATAGCCTTAATTTCTTCCTCTTGGTTTGCAACTTATGAACAGATGGTGAACAGATTAAAATAGTTTTGTGGTAATATTGACTTCACATGCACCCTAACCTCTGTAAATGTTTTTGTGTGTGTGTGTGCACTGATAAGCAATTTCTTATTTCAGGATGGAAATGATTGTACTTCACTGTTGGATGAAATTAGTCCCTGGTGTTTTGTGAACTGAGTAGAGCTGAAAATAGCAAGCCAGGAACTTAAGGTTGGATACCTTAAAAACCTTGATATCTAAAAATTACAGGCTGGAACAAATGTTACAAGTGTGTCCTCACTACTTAACTTGTGAAGAACCTGGGTCACAAGCAGAGTTGACTGTTGGAATTTCATGGTACAGAACATTTTGCCTCCTTGGCAACAAGACAAATTAACTTTTTTTTTTCCAGATCTTCTACTGGGTGGACCAAACTTTGAAGAAGACTTCTACTGACCTTTGACTGAACTAGCCTAACTCTCAAGTTCAGGATTACAATAGTTGAATTTTTTTTAAATAGAATTAATCAGATAATAAGGTACAGTGCCACTTGTGAAAAAAGAAGAAGATAGAAACACCTCTTTATATGTTTGTGGAAGAGAATGATTTTCAAGAGCTCTTTGAGAGAGTTTATGAATCAGGGTCAGCTTCCAAATAAAATGAAAAGAAGTCATTTCTGTGATGAAATGACTATTGTTCTATTAGAATGCAGATGAAAAGTAATAAAGTGCCACTGGAAAGCAAAGATGGCATAGTTGTGCACCTCTATGTGTGTGTGTGTGTGTGAATTACAAAAGTACAAAAGGAGTAAGAAATCATGAGCGACATTGGAAAAAGCAAAGAAATAGCTAATAGCAATGCATTGTATACTATATTTCTTCACACTTTTTTTTACTCTTAGAAACCATTCTTGCTTCAAACTAGGTTTATATACTACTTCAGCGATGGCCTTTTGTCCTGTAAACTTCTTGTTGTGTATGCATAAAGATTAATAAAGTGTGAGCTTGGAGTAAGTGCAGGGTTCTGGACCTGCACATCTAATTGGCTGTTAAGCAGCCGGACTGGATTGGCCCATTCCGGGGAATCTGATTGGCCCTTAACAGAGAGTTCCTATTGGTTCTAAGAGCTAGCGTTCCTAGCTTGTTATTGCTTAAAAGTTAAAGGTTTGCCTATATAAGGCGGGTTCAACTGCTGTTAAAGTGAGAAGTCACGATGTAAATAAAGAGCTGAAGTTCACCGTTCAGAGGCTTGTCTCCTTTCTCACCCATGCTCAAAACTTAACACTGGCGACGAGGGTGGGATGTGGAGACATCTGAACCAACGAAACTTCGAAGAACACTGAGCACGTGACAGATGATGCCAACAACGGAACCATGTCCGGCGGCATTGTACCACCCGCTCCGTTCAATCCAACAGAGGAAGATTTGGAGTCTTACATGGATCATTTCCAAATGTTCCAAGAGACGAACAACTTAAAGGACGCCACAGCCGGGAAGAAACAGGCAGTGTTCCTAACACATTGCGGTCCAACCGTATTTAAGATGGCTAAAGCACTAGCCAAACCGTGAGAAGTGAAGGCCATGGATTGGGATGACCTCGAACCTATCCTACAGGACCACTATGCCCCGACCGTGCCTATACTCATGAGACGCCACGAGTTTTATCAGAGAAGCCAGTGAAAGGGAGAAAGCGTGGCCGACTTCATAGCAGACCTCCGAAATTTGGGAGGCCTCTGCGGATTCACCGATTTAGAAGAGGCACTAAGAGATCGCATAGTTCTGGGATCAGATGCACCAGGCGTCCAAAGCAAGCTGATGGTGAAAGGCAACAGCAGCCTTGCTGACGCCATCGCCAATGCTACTGCAACAGAAGCAACCAGGAAGTCGGCTGCACAACTACGCCGAAACCGCGCTCCGGTACCATCCCCGTCGTCGGGTCCTGCCGAGTCCGAGTCTCCTTCAAGAAGCACACAGCGTACTTACCTTTAACGGTCATCGATAGAGATAGGCCTAGCCTACTAGGCCTCCAATGGTTCACACCACTCGGCATTGAAGTGGCCGGCGTAAACCGAGTCAGTGGCTGTGACTGGGAGGAAGAACTTGTGTATGAGTTCAGGGACGTCTTCGCGGACAGCTTAGGCGAGTATAAGGGGACCCCGATTTCATTCAGCCTAGATCCAAAGGTAGTGCCCATTTGCCTAAAGCCCCGTCGAGTTCCGTTTGCTTTAAAATCGAAAATCGACAAACAACTCGACAAACTGATAGCTCAGGGGGTGTTAGAGCCCATCAATCACTCCCCTTGGGAAATCCCTATTGTAACACCCATTAAGCCAGATGGGTCAATCCAAATTGTGGGGACTACCGGGCCACTTTGAACCATGCCCTACAGCAGAACGCGTATCCAGTTCTGGTGGTGCAGCACCTCCTCCATTCCCTGGGGGGTGGAAAAGTTTTCGCTAAATTAGATTTAGCTCAGGCATATCAGCAATTACCAGTAGATGAAAAAACGGCACAGGCCCAAACTATTGTGATGCACCGAGGTACCTTTAAATGTACCCAGCTACAATTCGGAGTTAGTGTAGCCCCAGGGATTTTTCAGAGCCTTATGGAAAGGTTATTGCAAGGAATTAAGGGCGTGGTCCCCTATTTTGACGATGTATTAATTGTAGCCCCTACAAAAAAAATCTTACAGGACCGGTTAAAATTAGTCCTAAAAAAATTCCAAGAGGCCAGTCTTAAGGTTAAAAAAAACAAATGTAAATTATGTACTGACAGTGTTGAGTTTTTAGGGTACCTGATTGATAGCCAGGGCATTCACCCTACCGAAAGTAAGTTAAAAGCGATCAAAAATATTCCCAGGCCACGAAACAAGGCCGATCTCCAGGTGTTCCTAGGCCTCATCAATTTTTATAATGTATTTTTGCCGCACAAAGCAACGGTCGCTGAACCGTTACACCGGTTGTTAGATAAAAAAGCAAATTGGCTATGGGGTTACCGTGAAGAACAGGCGTTCCAAAACGTTAAAAAACTGCTCACTTCTGACTCTGTACTCATGCAGTATAATGAGACTTTGCCGTTAGTTATAACCTGTGATGCATTGCCTTTTGGGGTGGGCGCCATTTTGAGCCACGTACTGCCTAATGGGAACGAAGCCCCTGTTGCATATTTTTCAAAGACTCTTTCAAAGACTGAGAGAAACTATGGACAAATTGATAAAGAAGCCCTTGCAATTGTCTCAGCTGTGAAAAGATTCCACGAATACGTGTATGGCCGGGTTTTTACTATTGTGACTGACCACAAACCTTTATTGGGGATAATAGCCAGAGATAAGCCGACTCCCTACATATTATCCCCTAGGATGACCCAATGGTTAGAATTCTTAGCTGCTTATAACTATCGGCTGCAATACCGCCCAGGGAAAGCCATTCCCCATGCTGATGCATTGAGCCGAGCACCACTTCCAGAGACTCTCGATGATCCTGCACCAACGGTAACCACATTACAAATCGAGGCACTCAACTCGCCGCCACTAACCGCCCAAGATATCACGAGAGAAACCAAACACGACCACACCCTAGCACGAGTCCTAGGCTGGGTAGAACCTGGATGGCCATTGGACCAGCTATCAGATGACTTCACACCATTCAAGACTTGACAAACTGAGCTCTTCTCCCAGAAGAGCTGTGTCATCTGGGGCGATAGAGTCGTTATCCCAGAACGACTCCAGCAAGCGCTGCTGAGAACCTTGCACGATGGCCACCCCGGTATCGTGAGAATGAAAGCCCTTGCGCGCAGCTACGCATGGTGGCCGGGCATTGACAAGCAAATCGAACAGTGGGTTAAAGCTTGTCCCAAATGCCAAGAAGTCAACAACGCCCCACCAAAAGCCATTCCTACTGAATGGAAGACACCACGTGGACCCTGGTCCCGAATTCACCTGGATTTCACGGGGCCAACCAAAGGCCACACCTTCCTGCTTACCGTCGACGCCTACTCGAATTGGCTCAAAATCCATCGCATGACAACTACGACCTCCAAGGCGGTTATCAAAATCTTAAACAGACTCTTTGCAACCCACGGATTACCAGACGTCCTGGTATCCGATAACGGCCCTCAATTTACCACACTAGCGTTCGAGCAGTACCTTGCTGACTGTGGCATTCCCATGCGCTCACCTCGCCTGTGCACCCTGTGACCAATGGCAAAGCAGAATGCATGGTCCAATTTGTGAAGAAAACCTTGCAGAAGGTAGACTACGACAACATTGACGACAAGGTCAATCAAATCCTCTTCTTGCAACACATCACCCCACATAGCAAAACTCCCAACAAAACTCCCACTGAACTGCTAATGGGACGGAAGCTCCGCTCCCACCTCGACCGGTTGCACCCAGCTTATGAACCGGAAAAACCACTAGGATCCAGCAGCTGCTGTCGCACCTTCCAGGTAGGAGACTTGATATATGCTAAAAACCTATCGGGCGACCCATTGTGGGTGGAAGCGACAGTAGTACGTGTAACCGGCCCCAGATCCTACCTTGTACAATGCCTTGACGATAAACTTTGGAAACGTCATATCAATCAATTACGATCGCGGCTTCCAGCAGCCAGTCCAAAAACCCCCTATGACCAAACTGAGGGGGGGGGGGAGGTACGGAAGAAGATGAAAACCCGTGCGAAGGAAATGACGGTTTGATAGAAACTCAGGAAGTGGAGCCAGAGGGAGAAACAGTTGCACCTCAGGGAATTGCAGAGAATGTGGGCAACGACGTAGAAGTGAACTCTGAACCAGAAACAGCCCCACTGCCAAACAACGATCTACCTCATCATGATTGCAGCCAGCCGATACAACGGAAATCAAAGAGACTAATAAGACAACCGTCCTACCTCAGGGACTATGTAACTGAGCCCTGAAATAAGAAGCCAGGGGGAAGGGGTGTTGTGTATGCATAAAGATGAATAAAGTGTGAGCTTGGAGTAAGTGCAGGGTTCTGGCCCTGCACTTCTGATTGGCTGTTAAGCGGCTGGACCGGATTGGCCCGTTCCGGGGAATCAGATTGGCCCTTAACAGAGAGTTCCTATTGGTTCTAAGAGCTAGCGTTCCTAGCTCGTTATTGGTTAAAAGTTACAGGGTTTGCCTATTTAAGGCGGGTTTAACTGCTATTGACTTGAGGAAGTCACAATGTAAATAAAGAGCTGAAGTTCACTGTTCAGAGGCTTGTCTCCATTCTTTCTCGCCCATGCTCAAAACTTAACACTTCTCATAGCTTTCTGTTTCAGGGGATGCTAACTCTGTCTAGCTCTTTTGCAGTGTTTCTTTCCAATTGCCCATCCACTCTCTTGTCATGGTTTTACAATGATTCTATTTGATCAGATACCTTATCTGCTTCTTATATATTAAGTAATTACATATTACTGATATCCTCTTGCTTTATGAGCACATGTCTGATATGAGAAAAATGAGAAGTAAAACATTTTCAAAAGAAAAACCAGAAAGTCCAGTTGCCTCTTGAAAAAGCACCTTTGAAACTTGGTAAGCACACTTCTTTCAACTTACTTTGAATATTAGCATTTGCCTCTTAAATCTTTGTCTCAATACAGTATGAAATCTCTGTGGAGATTTTCAGTCTTCCAGGTCTTAGTTGTCTCAAAGGTGCTTTTTCAAGAGGCAACTGGACTGGTTTTTTTTCCCTGAAGAAAAGGTTTTGCTTCTCATACGAGAAGCTTCATCAGTTCTAGCAGCGGTTCTGACCCCAACAGACTACCAGAACTGATTCAGCTTCTAGGATAAGAAGCAAAACCTCTTCTGATTTTTTTTCAGGGAAAAAAATAATTAAGTATTAGTTGAAATTTTACTTTGTCAGTTGGTCTTTTTTAGTAAATGGAAGACAAGATACTAATTATACAACTGTCCCTTTTACCCTGTTCAAGGTAGCATAAGAAAAGAGATGCAACCCAATTGAGCTACAAGATTGGTACTGTAAATTATCATTTTAGCATAGTGGTAGCAACAGATAAATGACTGTTTATCCCTATCTCCAACCATCTCAATTATCTGTGGTTTTACTACTTTGGATGGTAATAATTGAAGGGGATTTTTCCTAAAATTAGCAGGATTGAGTTAGCGGTATAAAAATCTGCCTTTTTGATGAGATTTTGTAGGTGTCATGTAGGACACACCAGTGAGTCCCAACCATGGTTTTGAAGGCAAATGTCACAACTATTTATATATGTACAGTTAATGTGACATTTATGTATATTGAAATAATCATACATAGGGAAAAATGATGCAATTTATGATCTCTAACACAATATCTTTTGTAGTAGGCGCATAGATTGTCATCTGTCTCAGAATTTGGATCAAATTAATTTTTTCGTGATCTTTTTTTTTTAATATGCTCTGGCATTTTGCACAAGTCCCAGATCTTCTTTATTTCCAATTTGCAAATAAAATATTGGAATAACAGAGAAATATTAGTGAACATTATAAACCATGGACAGTTATAGATCCAAGATTTGCAATGTGTGTATTTAATTGTTGAGTACACATGTTGCTGTGTAAGTCTTAATATGATTTATTTTGCTTTGCTGTCAGATGTGAATCTAGCTATTGTGTTTTATGACCAATGGCTTGTGACTTAGTGGTATATGAATCCGGTTATGTTTTAGTTTTAAAAAGATTGGCTAAATAAATATTGTATATGTGAACAAATTCGGTATTATAATCTTGTTATGCATATATTATTCTGTAAGAAAGCACCCATCCTTTGTCATTCACATTTGGGGATTTTTCTCATGTATACATTAAAGTCACTACAATATAAAAAAAGATGTTGAGACTCTGGAAAGAGTGTAGAATGCAGAGAACAGCAGCAAACATGGTTAGGGGACTGAAGACTAAAACATATGAGGAACGGTTGCTGGAATTAGGTATGTCTAGTCTAGTGAAAAAAAAGGACTATGTGTCTTTGTGGGTATGACATGATATTAGTGTTCCAATATTTGAGGGTCTGCCAGAAACAAGATGAGTCAACCTATTCTCTAAACCACCAGAAGACAAGAAATAGTGAATGGAAATTAACTAAGGAGAGAAGCAACCCAGAATTAAGGAGAAATTTTCAAACAGTGAGAATAATTAATCAGTGAAATATCTTGCCTTAGAAGTTGTGGGTGCTCCATCACTGAAGGTTTTCATGAAGAGACTGGACAGCCATTTGTCTGAAATGGTATAGGATCTCCTGCTTGAGCAGGGGGTTGGATTAGATGACCTCCAACTCTGTTATTCTATATGTATGCAAGGTACTATTCCTGTGAAACCATTCTACAAACTTACCAGCATTCTGGTTTTAAGAAATTAAATTAAAATGTTGGATAAGGATGATGACAATGATGATGATGTTATTGATCCCCAAATATCCATGCTTCTGCACATTAGAGCTTTGAAATTTTTGAGGCTGGGGCATTATGGTTTGATGGGCAAGCACTGTTGGCTTTCATGACGGATACCACTAGATTTGCATGACAACATTTCCCAATTAAATACTAGCATGGAGAAGATTGTGGTGCCCGTGAGTGACATTTTGCCTAATGCTTTGCCTTGCTAATTCAAAGATCAAATTGTCCATCTAGAGCAGGGCTGTCAAAATCGATTTCACTGAGGGCCACATCAAGGTGGTGTTTGACCTTGGGGTCTGGGGTGGGCATGACCTGCTCAATGTCATTTGTGTTGGGGGTGCCTGTGGTGGCCCAAGGACTCTGGCAGTGAAAATGCCACCCCCCCCAGCTCTATTTTCACCTGCAACTGCCTCCTGCAACCCTCTGCCAGTGAAAATGGAACTGGGGGGGTGGCACATGAAGCCCTCCTGAGCCCTGTTTTCGGTGGCATAAGCACCATGGGCCAGTCCATTGCTGTTTCCAGGGCAGCCCCAAGGCCTGATCTAGAGCAAGGGTACCAAACTCATGTCATCATGCCATCGGCACATTTTATTTATTTATTTATTTATTTATTTATTTATTTATTTATTTATTTATTTATTTATTTATTTGTTTGTTTGTTTGTTTGTTTATTTATTTTTGTCAAAAGCTTACAATATAACAGAAACAAGAATAAACATAAGTTAAAATACAAGAAATAAGAACTGATAATTGAGGACAATAGGACAGGGACAGTAGGCAAAATTGTGTGCATATGCACGCCCCTTACAGATCTCTTAGGAATCAGGTGAAGTCAATAGAGGCTAGTTTGAGGGTAAAGGAGTGGGGGTTTGGGCAGGTGACAACAGAATCAGATAGTGAGTTCCAGACATTGACCATTCTGTTGCAGAAATCCTGCAATCAAGCTTGGAGTAGTTTACATTTAGTTTATATCTGTTTTGTGCTCTTGTGCTTTTGTTGTTAAAGCTGAAATATTCATTAACTGGTAAGACATTGTCACATATGATTTTATGTTCCATGCTTAAGCTCAATCTTAGTCAGCATAGTTCTAGGTTGTCTAAGCCTAGAATTTCAAGTCTGGTGTTGTAGGGTATTCTGTTGCGAACAGAGGAATGTAGTACTCTTCTCGTGAAATACTTCTGGACTCGCTCAATTGTATTTATGTCTGATATACAATGTGGATTCCAGAGAGCAGAGCTGAATTCAGGTAAAACAAAACAGAATGGTCTAGGAAAAGTTTCGAATGCCCTAGTTTGCAAAACAGTATTACCAGAGAAGAAGCTTTGTAAAATTAAATATGCAACTCTTAAAGCCTTTTTGGCAATGCTGTTGCAGTGAGCTTTGGCACTTAGATCATTTGATATGAGAACTCCAAGGTCCTTGACAAAGTGAAGGTCATCAACAAGATCATATCCACCTAGCTTGTATCTGATATATATATATATATATATATATATATATATATATATATATATATATATATATATATATTACCCACCTCCCATATATAAAAGGCACTACAGAAAAAATCAGCAAGATCCTCCAAAAACACAACATTAAAACAGCATTCTGCACAAACAGAAAAATATCCACCATCCTAAAATACCCTAAAGACAAAATCGAGTTAGAAAACCAAGGTGTATACGAAATCCCATGCACTGCCTGTCCCACCACATACATCGGACAAACTAACAGAAGAAAAAGTGCACGCACTGAAGAACACAAGAACTCAATCAAAAAAGAACTGACCTCTCAAAGAAGCCACAGGACATGAGATTGACTTTAAAAATACCAGAACTATCGCCAAAACCGAACACTTCAACAGCAGAATAATCAGAGAAGCCATAGAGATAGAAAAACACCCACATAGCATGAATAAACGAGATGATACCTCCCGCCTACCAGCCTTTTGGAAACCCACCCTCATGAACAAATGAGTACCGAATATGAAGAATGACACCAGACGCACACCCATGAGGGCCACACAAGATGCCACCACCACACTTCCACGTAGAAAGCAGACTCACACTCACACAGAAGATGAGACATGACCATGGACCAGAAGCCATACCGCAGCTGCATCACTACCCGCTTCAAACCCCTCCGACCCATATATGAAGCAAACAGATGCCCACCATGAAGATGTGGCACAACCACGAACGCGAAGCCAAACAACAGGATCACAGCTCACCAGCTCAAATCCCTGGCAACTAAGACTAACCTGAGCACAACCAAGCCCCCACCTGAACAGAACACACCCCCAGCCAATCAGAACACAGCCAATCCCCCAACCAATCAGAACACAGTCAAACCTCCACCCAATCAAGTCACACCCCCACTAGCAGTTAAAAGGAAGAAGCAGCTGCAAGCTGACATTATTCCAAGAAGCACAAAGCCGAAGACACAAGCCTGAAGATGATGAATGAGACTTCATCGAAACGTCGCCTAGATACTTCCAATTTAGTCCGAGCTGGCAGCAATTATAAAATAAAGTTTTACTCACAGAGATAAATGGTTCTTTTACTTCAAAAAAGCCACAAGGTAATCCACAAAGCAATCATTCATGAAGAAAATCTGAAGTAAGGTTAAACTTTGTCCTGTACAAAGTTTCAGGAGAAAGCACACGCACTTTTATCCCCTGTGGGGTGTGGCTCAATAACTCAGCTCACTCTCTGACCCTTCCATCGGTTGTCTGATGGAACCTGAGGCATTATCAGGGAGGAAGGTCCTGGGGAGGAAGGCATTGCCGGAGAGGAAGGTCCTGGGGAGGAAAGCATTCCCAATTCCTCATCATCATCTTCCAGGTCCAACTATAATAACGTGGGAAAATACCCAAACAAAGCTGAACACCATACATGTAAATACCCATGAAAACTTAAGAAAACACACACACACACACACGTGTGTGTGTGTGTAGGACAGAACATTTTCTGGTAGAGATTTGGAGTTGCCAATGGTTAGACCATTCAGACACATAAGCAAGGTCTTTTTGAAGGACAGTAGCATTGACGGTAATATTGAATAGTTTTCATCATCAGTGAAGAGGATACAATTGCTAATGTATGTATCGGGACCAGGTGGGGGCAGGGGCAGCACGTGATGCATCCTGCCCAAGGACCATAAGTTTGACACCCCTGATCTAAAGCAAGATTTTTGAATGACAGTTAATGAGCTGTCCAAAACTCTTCTTCATCCTAAAATCATTTTTGCAAAACTCTTGGCCAACACTCTGTTTTGTTTTACAGACTTCCCCTCCAGTCTTCTGAATCATAATATTTCCTTTAAAAAAAACAATCCAAATTTGGAGCACTGCTGACATTAAGAGTTAATTCCTTAATGTAATATTAAAGTTAAAAGCTGGTCTTATCAGTGGGAAGAAAATGCTGGGGAACTATGTCTCTAGGAGTTCCCATTTTAGCAGGGGGTGGAAAAAAAAGGTATCAAAGCAGCAAGGAGACAGAGAAATCTGGAAGCAGGGCTGACACATATTAAAGAAAAGCTATTCTTTAAAAGATTTTTTTTTTTAATTGAATATTATCATAAAACAAAGAAGCATTCCATTGTTCCAGCTAAAGAAGTCTTTGGAAAGTTGACACAGAAGAGAAAGAGAAACCGGTAGACTGTCTCAGATTGAACGTGCTTCTTGTCTGTAATTTCAACAAGGAACTCATATGGAGGTCTAGTGTCGTCATCATGATGCTGATGATACCCAATTATATAGGTCTGAATGGGAACAGTGGTAATTTGCTACCGGTTCAGCCTGGTTCATCTGACCTGGTAGCAAAAATCACTACTGGTTCAGCCCAACCAGTAGTTTAAAAAAAAAAAAAAGCCTCTGATCAGCTGAGAGGAGGGGGCAGGTGGAAAGCTTCTGACTATCAGCTGAGGTGATAAAAGATTGAAAAGCTCATGGGAGGGTAGGCAGGTTGCTCCTAGATTTTTGTTTCTTCATCACCTCAGCTGATTGGCTGGTTAGGGGTGGGTGCATTAAGGGGGCATGCACATGCTCAATCACCCACCAAACCGTTAGCAACTCAAGTAGGATCCCACTACTGATGTGGAGGAACCAACTTCAACCCAACTCTGGCATGATGGAGCAGCAATGGGGTTTTTGGTCCTCCAGGCAAGATGATGTCTCATTTTTCTCTGCACGGGGGGTGGCACCTTTTACAATTGAGCTGGTGCACAATTTAGGGCTCCTTTTGAACTTCCAGCTTCTGCCCGAGGAGCAGTTGGCATGGCTGGGGAGAAGAGGCTTTGCACAGATTTGTCTAGCATGCCAATTGTGCTCTTTCCTGAACTGGATAGCCTTGCTCATCATCCCTCAGATCTTCATCACTTCCTGGTAAGACTTCTGCAATAGGGTCTATGTGAGACTCCCCCTCAAGACCATCCAGAAATTTGGCAGAAGGTGGCAGCTGACATTCAACTTGTCCAGAATGCACCAGCAGATTTGGGTCTATGATAGGGGTGTCAAACTCAATTTCATTGAGGGCTGCATCAGGGTTGTGTTTGACCTTGAAGGGCCAGGGTGGGCATGGCCAGCTTGATGTCGCTCATGTCAGGAATGCCTGTGGTGGCCTGAGCATTCTGCCAGCAAAGACAAGTTCCTGAGTTCCATTTTCTGCCACAACAGTCTCCTGCATCCCTCTGCCAACAAAAATGGAGCTCCATTTTTTCTGGCAGAGGGCTTCAGGAAGGAATCACAGCCAAAAACAGAGCCTGAGAGGGTTGCACGTGGCCCTTCCTAGCTCTGTTTTCACTGGCCTCTGTACTGTGGGCTGGTCTTTCCCTGTTTCCAGGGCGGCCCAGTGGCCCAGACCTAAGCACCCAATGGGCTGGATCCAGACCACAGACCTTGAGTTTGACACCTCTGGTCTATGACAATTCACCACAGCCAAGTTGCCATGACCAATCTGCCACAGCCAACTCACCATGGCTAACTCACCACAGCCAACTTGCCACAGCCATCTCGCCACAGAATAACTCTTTGCAGGAGAAGATTTATTCTAATATCAAAGAAATGGTGGAATAGAATCATTAAAGAAAGGTGTCTTATTTTTTAAATTTGTATTTGTATTGCTTTGTATTGCTTTGCTCCAATACAAATCTCATTTTCTTCATTTTGCACCCACAAAGATTAGCAGCATCTAAAATCCCAACGACAACTGTGCACCTGATGGCGCTCAATGGCACTTGCTCCATCCTTGCATACCCTGAATTTGAGGCCACATTAAAAGTGACCTTGAATCAATTTACAATTCACAGTCCATTAAATATTGCATTATTCTAACTTGCACTTAATCTACCTATATAAAACGAGCTGAGCCTTTGGAACTTATACAAACATTATATTGTAAGTGGAAGAGAAAGTCACATAGTCAACTTCAGGTTTAGTAAGGGCCAAGGAGAATAAAGTAAGTTTTCAAACAGATGAGGAAAATGAATGTCTAGGGAGATTCTCAGTCATCCAGGTCATGGTTGTCCCAAAGGTGGTTTTTTCAAGAGGCAACTGGACTTTCTGGTTTTTCATTGAAGATGTTTTGCATCTTCAAGAAATCCAAGAAGCTTCTTCATTTTCTTGGATGAGAAGCAAAATATTTTCAAAGAAAAACCAGAAAGTCCAGTTACCTCTTGAAAAAGCACCTTTAGGAGAATGAATGAAATTAGGACAAGTCCCAAAAGAGGCCAACGTATGACCTCCACTTTCAAGGATGAGAAATTGTTAACCATGGTTGCAGTCATGGCTGATTGATTGGGGTAGGGTTCAAAACCAGTACACATCCTAAGATGTCAATCACCTCCAATTAAAATGGTGACTAGCACTGAGTCGGTATTCAGTTATTAGTCTGGAAAGGGATTTCAAAGGGAAACTGTGGCTGGAATGGGAGAAACCAAGTATTCTTTGACAGAGATGGTTACTACTTAAATGTGCCACCACCGCCCAACTTCAAAGCCACCAAAGAACTGCACCAAGTCTCTATTCAAGAGAGTAGTTCAAGAGGAAATAGCCATGAGAATCTAAAAAAAAAAAAAAAACCTACATTTTTGTGTGTGTGATGACTAGCCAACTCTTGTGGATGAGTCTCTGTTCTGTTTTTGATAAAATTCAAATCTAGCCATGATGTGCCTGTGAGTTTTCTGCCAAGTCAAGCAGAGAAGTTGATATAAGGGTAAAGCAATTGGTGATTTACTGCTGAGACCAGGTGCAGAGCTTGACATAAACGGAGAATGACAGATGTAGTGAAATGGCATGAGCTAGTGGCAGGCACAAGCTCTGGGCCTCTTTGAATTCTGCATAAAAATATACAGGCCAAGAGATAGCTGCAAAAATCTACATGGCCACTAGGTTGCTGGGAAGAGGGTTGTGCCTCTTTGCAGCCATCTAGTGGCAGCATAGAGTTCTGCAGCTCTGGTAGACTGAGGAATGAGACTCCTTAATCAGCAGACCTCTGGCTTCACTGAGGTCATTTAGTCATCATTAGGGAAATATGATTTCTGTTCAGAGCTTTCTATTCAGAAATACTGCATTTCTCCCAAAATAAGACCTGGTTTTATATACTTTTTGCCAATAAAATGGCACCAGGTCTTATTTTGAGGGTAGGTTGTCTTCCACTGACTCACCTTGTGGTGTCAGCATCAACAGCCCTGCATAACAGGAGCCCGCTGTCAGCCCACTTCTTTTGCAGCTGCTTTCAGGAAAGGCTTTGGCAGCTGAGAAACGAAGTCTGGATTGATGCGCATGTCACCCCTAGCCATGGTGGTATGCTACCGGTTCAGACCAATTCAGCTGAACTGGTAGTTAAAAAAAAAAAAAAAGCCAATGATCAGCTGATAGGAGGAAAAAAATTCCTCTGACAATCAACTGAGAGGAAAAAGGAGAGAAAAGCGCAGGACTGGCCCTCCCACCTGCCCCTGTGCTTTTCTCTTCTTTATCCTCTCAGTTGATTGGTGCTCCAGGTCTCAGCTGTATGGGAAAAGCTGTGCATCAGCATTAGGCAAAGCATACCCACCAAACCAGTGGTAAAACAATTTGAATCCCACCACTGACCCCTGGCCTCCATTTCGCCATTAGAAGCTTCTCTGGGAAAGGCCCCTGTAGCCGATAACACAGCTCTGGATCAAGTCACAGTGACTTATCATAGCCTGTCAATTCTTTCTGAAATTCTATGTTGAAGAGTTCGAAACTCTCTTTTAGCTGACATGTGTTATTCCTTTTCTTTAAAAAAAAAAACACCCAATTTTTATTATCGTGCCATCGGTCCCTTTTTCTTTTCTCACTTCTCTTCAGAGAATGGCTTCAGCCTCAACTAGTTTTTATTCTGAAGGTCCGGCTTGGTACAGATATTTCAAACCCGAAGGTTTTTCAAAGGAATTTTAAATAAATCACGCAATGTTTCCAGCTGAGCAATTTTGCGGTGGCTGATGTTTTGGATGTTTTATGTGGTGCAAGTGAAAGTCGCATGCTGGGTTACTACAGAAATAGCAATTCATAAACAACGGAGGAAACAAAAGCTTCTTGTCTATCCAGAATGCCTTAAACAAACTTGATTTGTTTCAGACAGGAAGAAGTTTTATAGCAGAAGCAAAATCAAGCGTACATATGACTTTTCAGAGGGTAAGGCAAGCGACCTGGCCAGAAATAGGCAAGAACCATTGTTTAGAAAGATTCTTAAATCTTGTGCAATGAGATAATATTAGGAAGGGCAAGGCCTTGCTGAGTCAATGGGGTATAAGAGGAATATGAAGACTCCAGAGTCTAAAAAAATCAAAGG
>CM066332.1:9346113-9533613 GCA_033807585.1 Hydrophis major | reverse complement strand
AATCTGGCTTGCATCTTTTCCTCTCCCTATCGTGGTGATCTAAAGACTGGAAATGTGCAAAATTCAATTGTGAACTTTTGTCCTGAGCAAAACAAGAGTAAAACATCTGTAAGTGGTCAGGAAATCTTTTGATAGAATAGAATAGAATACTTTATTGGCCAAGTTTAATTGGCAGAAACTGATTACTCATTCCACATATTGGATAACTTATCTTCCACATCTAAACAGCATACTAAAAAGCAGAGACATCACCCTGCCAACAAAAGTGCATATAGTCAAGGCTATGGTTTTCCCAGTTGCAATGTATGGTTGTGAAAGTTGGACCATAAGGAAGGTTGAGCACCAAAGAATTGAGGCCTTTGAACTATAGTGCTGGAGAAGACTCCTGCAAGTCCCTTGGATGGCAAGGCGATCCAACTGGTCAGTCCTAGAGGAGATCAATCTTGACTGCTCTTTAGAAGGCTAGATCCTGAAGACGAAACTCCAATACTCTGGCCAGCTAATGAAAAGGAAAGACTCACTGGAGAAGAGCCTAATGCTAGGAACGATTGAGGGAAACAGAAGAAGGGGACGACAGAGAATGAAATGGCTGGATGGAATCACTGAAGCAGTCGTAGTGAGCTTCAATGGACTCCAGAAGATGGTAGAGGACAGGAAGTCCTGGAGGAACATTGTCCATGGGGTTGTGATGGGTCAGACATGACTTTACAACTAACAACAACAACAAATATTCTGCACTTATTTATCTAGCATATGCAAATACATGGACTTATAGTGGTTCAAATGTTAATATCCAGTCCACCAGCCATTCAAGGACAAGGTAGTCTATGTTGAAAAAAATTAGACATTGAGCCAGGGTAAGCTCTTGATGGGAATTTGGATACAATGTGATGGCTGTTTTGTTGAGGAGCACCATAGTCACACTCTGAGGGGCAGAGACAAGTCCCCATTTAAAGAAAGAGTCCTGGCAGACACCATGTTAGGAACAGAGCCTGTTCAGAGTTGATCAATGCTGGTGAGGAAGGTCAAAACCTGGCACCTTTTGTGTGGGGTCATCTATGTAACTGCCTATACCTAGGTGTTCCTATTTGGCTTTCCATTGTGTGTTGATGTCAATGTTGTTAGACAGCTGTTGACTGAGTGCCAGAGAGGGCTTCCTGGATTTAAGCCTGCCAATTGATAGATGAGGAAGTTCAGATTATGATCCTCACACTAAATACCTTGGAGTAACTTTGGATAAGACTCTGTCCTATAAGAAACACATAGAGAACATATCCGCTAAAATCAATACCAGGAACAACTTACTCCAAAAACTAAAGAGATCAAGATGGGCAGCCTCAGCCTCTACTCCCAGAATATCAACTCTAGGGTTGCCCAACTACACAGCTAAATACTGTGCCCCTGTTTGGCTTAATAGCTGCCACACTATCAAGATTGATGCTAGACTAAATGATCTTCCAAACTTATAACTAATCGTAGACATTGGTCAACTGGCATCTCTTATCTTGTCCTTCCCTTGTACTTTTGAGACATAAGTTTCCTGTGGTACAGTGTGTATGGGCCACAAAAAATAAAATCCATTGTGAACTTACAAAATAATCTTCACCACCATTTTTCTTTTACATAGCTCTGCCTCTCCTTAAAGGCCTCTTCTGTCAATGTGATGAACTAGTTTCATTTTCTTAATACAAGATTGCCCTTACGTTAATATAAGAATGCTGATGTTAACATTCAAACTGAAGCAGTTCCTTTAATTGTTTTGCAACAGCATGCTTTATTATCTTGTAGCCTTTATGCAGGTCTCTCTCTCTCACTCACTCTCACTCTCTCTCTCTCTCTCTCTCTGTGTGTGTCTCCCCTCCTCTCTCAAATCTATATGGTTGGTTGATAACAGTGGTGGATTTAAACTTCTAAAATATAGAAACAACTTGCTTCTTGGGGTTTAGCTTGACACATAATTATGGCTAGATTCCTAGATTCTTCTGTAGCTCATTCTTAATATGATAAGAGCCTCTTTTGCTTCTGCAACTTAGCTCATTAATCTAAGTCTTGTCAAAGAATCTTATGCTGTAAGCTCATGAGTGTGTGTTTGTGTTTCTACAACAAGATTTTTCTGCTATGCCCAGAGTTAAGGTCTATAGCACGAGTTTAAATGAAGAAAATACAGCCATATATGATGACCACTATAGACATTGACTATATTCACCCAACCCTCAGCCACTGTGCTGGCAGAGGTTGGATTGTTTTGACCTTGGTTGCATTGCTTTGTTGCTTAGTCCTAGTACATTGAATGAACCCATCTTGCATTTTATAATTTCAGAAAAAAGAATAGGTTGAAGATCCAATCTGGGTTGGTCACCGGGACTAGAGATTTAGTCTTCCGTGCTTTCAGACTCATGCCGGAACCCATCTTCAGGAAACTTCTTTCTACTGGAATATGCACTGTGGGGTATTCTATCAACTGTACTTATGTGGTGCCTTTCTATTGGTTGATTGGTGTGTTGATGGGCGGTGATTGGCTGTGGTTTCCTTGTGCTGCCAAGCCCTAAGTACTTGATAAGCTGCTGGTAAATCAGCACTCCTGTGGACTGATAAAGGGTTTGTTCCCAGTCGTAATAATTTCTGTTATTGGAGATTTAAGGCTGCTGTAAGTTCTGATGCAACGAGAATGAGTCAGCAGGGTATTGTCGCTCTAAGCCTGAGTTTGGGTCAGCAGGGTTATTGCTACTTTAAGAAGCTGTCTATATAAGGGCAGCCATGAGAAGGCATTTCTCATATTCTATCTCCATTGTAGTTCTTTGTGCAGAGTAATGAAGACTGATTGCTTGCCTGGTATGTGACACATACACACACACGCACATGCACACACACACGTGTGTGTGTGTGTGTGTCAAGTATATAAAACACTGTTAAAAGACAAAGCCTCTGTATGCTGTGTTGTGCTCCTGGGTTGTCTCACAATAGTAGTCACACTGCAAACACTCTGACAATTTCCCTGACTCTCTTCCTACATGCATGACCAACAATCTTAGTAGCTGTGAAATTGAATGTATGTCCTTGTTCATTGCAATGTGAGGCTACCAATAAGTTCGGATCTTGTCTGACTGCTCACTTGTTTTCTGATGGTTAGCTTTCTCCCCATCCGTCCTACATAGAAACAAGGGCAATTCATGCAGGGGATCTGGTAGATTACATTAGAAGTATCTCCCACCTCCAAGTAATGCATGATTGTTGAGGCTGGCCCCTCCAACAGCCAAACCAGATGAAGAGGAAGTGTGGGATTCAGAGTCTACATCAAGGTAACCTGAGAGCTCAGAGGGGGAAGGCAGAATGGAACTGTCAGAGAGGGAGAGATACAGAGGCAGAGCCTGGGCCATCCATCAGCCCTCAGATGGAAAGTCAAGAAGCCCCAAGTCTGGAGGTAGCTGATGAGGAGGAGGAGGAATAGCTGGGTCTCATACCTGATGCATGGATATGCAGAAGACAGAGAGGAGAGGAGAGCAGTTCAACAGCTTCCGAAATGTTTTTGATGTAGGGCAGGGTGTGCAATATAGCTGGTCTTGTACCTCCTTTCTCTTTTTCTCTCCTTTGGTTAACTTCTTATGTGAAAATATTGTTGGTGTGTCTGTATGCAGTAGACACAGAGGGAGGGAGGGAGGGATAGAAATGGATGAAGACATTTTAGAAACAATTACATCACTAATTAATTAACTAATGTCTACCTTTTCATAATATGATAGTGACCTTGGGAAGTAAAACCTTCTCAAGGCAGATCTCCTTTTGCACTATGCTAACTCGCAGCTTATAAATTTAAAAAAGTGAATATCGTGAAATATAACACAATATAAATAATGAATAAAAGCCTAAAAGGCAGCAACAGTTTTAAAAGAAGCTAACATGATACAGACAGGAAAAAGGACCCTGCTTAAACAACGTATCTGCAGCAAATAGAAAAATAAACACATTAATTTTTAAGGACTGTGTGTGAAGGACCTCTATTTCTCCCAGAGATAAAACAAATGTATCTCTTTTCCTTGCTAAGATTTCTAACCATTTTCTTCCCTTGTGAGCCATTTAGATATGCACATGATTTGGTGTAACCAAATAATTCATCTATTCTCCTGATTAAAATTCTTAAGGCTTCACCATTCAAGAATAGCGTTTAATTTCCTCCAGATAAGATGCTCTTCTCTTAATGCAAAACAAAAGATGTGATTAGGGAGAAGGGTGTTCCATCTCTGATGATTAAAACACATTTTTTTTCCTCCCAGACTCCCATCCCTCTTCTCTTTGCCTGTCATATTCCCTGTTCCATCTTATTACACCATCCTGTTACTTCTGGATTGCTTTTACTCAGAAGTGCCGTTATTCATTTTCCCTTGCAAGGAAGTTACTTCAAAGCTCTAACACTTCATCGACGAGAATTTTCTTCTCCTCCGGAAGAATGTGAAAATGTAACATTTTCTCTCTCCCAATCAAAGATCTTCTCATCCTTATTCGCTATTGCAATCACCAGTCCACTCCTTTACAAAAAAAAAAAAAAGAAAAAGAAAAGAGAAAGAAATGGGGGTGAGGAATCCTTTCATAGACCCAATAATCACCCGCATGCAACAATATCGCTAGCTGATTTTAAATCTGAGCGTAGCTCTGGTTGTATTATAGAAATAGATTCTGTTAACAATGTCCTTTCTCTTTTTCCTTCACTGTGTTCATGCTTACATGTTCATTTATTTCTGAAGACCATGAAAAGCTGCATAGAAATGTAAAAAAAATTCCCCTTCATTCCAACATTTGGTTTAATTAATTGGGTGTTATTTATCTAACCTAACTTGAAGAACAAATCAACAATTGATTCAATCAACAATTGAGGAAGTCAACGTGTTCTCTAAAGCACCAGAAGGCAGGATGAGAATTAATGGATGGAAACTGATCAAGCAGAGAAGCAACCTAGAACTAAGGAAAAATGTCCAGACAGTGGGAACAATTAATCAGTGGAACAATTTGCCTCCAGAAGTTGTGAATGCTCCATCACTGGAAGTTTTTAAAAAGTGATTGGACAACGATTTGTCTAAAATGGGTTTCAAGCCTAAGCAGGGGTTTGGACTAAAAGACCTTCAAGGTAGAAACAGTGACTTAATTTTTGGTTCTTTTCTGGCATTAATGCTATATGGGGAAGGAATTTTTTCTTGCCAGCTTCTCTTTTCTCCCATTTTTCAAGAGAACAGAAAGCCACTCCTGTATCGCTGCTAAGAAAATTGCCTGGGTATCATTTTGGAATCAGTTGAAGATTTTTTAAAAAAAGTTATTGGTTTTTTTTAAATCGTTGTATTTACATCTTAAAAATAGCTTACACGTACCTTAATTTGTAACCCTGCCTAGTAATTCCAGTAATTTCTGGAGATTATAGATGATAGAGATAAAGATGGCCATCTCTATCACCTCTATTTTTATCATTTCTATCTCTATCAGACATAGACAGAGATACTGTAGATAGATAGAAAGATAGATAGAAAGATAGAAAGATAGATAGATAGATGTAAAATAGATATATAGAGAGAAAGATGACAGACAGACATGTAATGTAATGGCATAGCATAGCAAAGAATAGCATAGCATAGCATAGCATAGAGTAGAATAGAAGAAAGAAGAGTAAAGAATAGAATAGAATAGAACAGAACAGAACAGAACGGAACGGAATGGAATGGAATGGAATAGAATAGAATGGAATAGAATAGAATAGAATAGAATAGAAGAACGAAGAGTAGAGAATAGAATAGAATAAAAGAATGAATAGAATAGAATAGAAAAATGAATAGAATGGAATGGAATGGAATAGAATAGAATAGAATAGAATAGAATAGAATAGAATAGAATAGAATAGAATAGAATAGAATAGAATAGAATAGAATATTCTTTATTGGCCAAAGGTGATTGGACACACAAGGAATTTGTATCCAGTGCATAAGCTCTCAATGTACATACAAACAACAAAACAATAATCATAAAATACTAAAAGGAGAAAGTAATAGGAAAGACATGAAGGATAATAGTAATCTAGTTAGTATTACTATTATTACTGTATGACTATTATTACTAGAGAGATAGAGACATAGAGAGATATGGAGATAAGAGAGAGGGAGAGAGGGGTAGAGATAGAGATGACAGAGATAGGTAGAGAGGTGGAGAGATGGAAAGATAGAGAGGTAACGGGATAGAAGACAGAGAGATAAATATCTCTCTAACACCTGGGGCAATTCATTGTGTAATCCAGCAAGCAGATCTGGAGTCTATTATTAGAACAGACCATGGGAAAGAGAGAGAGAGAGAGAGAGAGAGAGAGAGAGAGAGAGAGAGAGAGAGAGAATCAACTATACATATCTGATGGCATTTGAATGAATGCAGGCAGTGCTAAAATAGAGTTTTAATTCCTAGCTGAGACTATTTGAAAACACCTACACATGACTTATTAGGAGCAACTGTGCTCAGTGACCTTACCTTGTCCACATGTTCTATCTCTGATATTTTTTTCAAGAACAGCATTGTTAAACTCAGGAAGCCCTGATTCTTTACGTCAATAGAATGCCAACCTTTTATATAAATTAAAGCTTTTACAATTAGCTTTGACTTTCCATAAGATGATAACAAAGAAAAAAAAATCAAAGCAGGCCTTCACAACTGTCCAGAATAATTACCTTTTCCATAATGGCCTTTTCCATTCAACAGGAACAATTATAGGAACTGAAAGACAGGCTCCTCATTTTAATCAAATTAACTCTCTGCATTTACAACATCTTCTCTTGATCTTCTAGCTCGGTTTCTTTTAAAAACAAAGCAGAGCACACACACACACAAACACACACACACGGCAATGCTGAACAGCAGGGGTGGGATTCAAATTTTTTAACAACCAGTTCTGTGGGCGTGGCTTAGTTGGTGGATGTGGCTTGGTGGTCATGTGACCGGGTGGACGTGGCTTTGTAGTCATGTTATTGGCCAACTCAATATCACTCACATCGAGGCACGCATCTCCTCTCCTGGCCTCTCATGACTGTGGGGATGCTGCAACAGTCGTGAGTGTGAAAAAAGATCATAAATCACTTTTTTTCAGTGCCATTGTAACTTTGAACGGTCACTGCACACAAGCAAAGTACCAGCAAAGGAGGGGGAAAAAAAACTCTGGAGAAGTTCCTGAGACAGGAAGTCTAGTCCTGTCTAGAATGTAATAAGGGTTAATGGAGAGGCAGTTTATGTGAGCAACACCAGAATGTTTCCTTCCTGCCTTCCTTACAGGATTAGGCCAGTAATTTCTTTTAACAACCGGTACTCTGAACTGCTTAGAATGTTAACAATCAGTTCTAGCGAATAGGTGCGAACTGGTAGAATTCCATCCCTGGTGAACAGCAATATTTCCTTGGAGTTGAAGTCCAAGATATAATATTAGAGGAAATATTGGGAGAAAAGAATCAAACTCCAGGTCAGCAAAATCTTTTTTTGAATTTGAGGCTCCTTTGAGTAAAAAAACCACACTTAAATCTTTGCAAAAATTAAATCCTTTTGCAACTCATATAAATGATTCTTCACAACTTTTTCTCACAAGTAAGTAAAAGGAGCATAGTAGGGATTGCTAACTTCAAATCTACAAATGGTCAAAATTGGGAGCGTCCTATCAAATTCTGTACCTGTCAACAGTGAGGCAGTGTTTTAGGACCAACACTCTTCATACTCTACATAAATGACCTCTATGATCATATCAAGAGCAACTGTGTTCTCTTCGCTGATGATGTAAAGCTGTTCAACACCACAGACAATACTGCTACCCTTCAAAAAGAACTTGACTATGTATCAGAATGGTCAAACAAATGGCAACTTCAAATCTCAACAAATAAATGCTCTGTCTTACATATTGGCAGAAAAAATCAGAAAATAAGATACAAGCTAAATAGTTAAGACCTTGTTGAGGATCCAAACTCTGTCAGGGATCTTGGAGTACTCATCTCTAATGATCTAAGTGCTAGAGCCTACTGTAACTACATAGCCAAAAAAGCACTAAGAGTTGTTAACCTAATCCTACGTAGCTTCTTCTCTGGTATATCACACTACTAACTAGAGCATATAAAACATTTGCTAGACCTATACTTGAATACAGCTCATCAGTCTGGAACCCATATCACGTATCTGATATTAACACAATTGAAAAAGTCCAGAAATATTTTACAAGGAGAGTTCTCCGCTCCTCTACTTGTTGCAGAATACCTTATGCCACCAGATTTGAAACTCTAGATCTAGAAAACCTAGAACTAGGCCGCCTCCAGTCCGATCTAAATATAGTATATAAAATCATACATTGCAATGTCCTACCTGTCAATGAATAGTTCAGCTTCAACCATAACAATACAAGAGCACACAATAGATACAAACTCAAGGTTAACCACACCAAACTTGACTGCAGAAAATACGACTTCAGCAACAGAATGGTCAGTGTTGGAATACTCTACCTGACTCTGTGGTTTCTTCCCCAAACCCCCAAAACTTTAACCTTAGACTGTCTATTATTGACCTCACCCCCTTCCTAAGAGGCCTGTAGAGGGCGTGCATAAGCGCACCAATTGTGCCTACCGTCCCTGTCCTATTGTTTTTTATTTTTCTTGTAGGTATCTATCTCATGTATTCAAAACTATATTTATTCTTATACTTGTATCTTGTAAGTGATTGACAAATCAAATCAAATGTAAAATACCAAGCATGTGATGCAGTCACTTAGCTGTGGCTAACTCAGTATCTATATGTACCTACACAACTCTGTAAAATCAACCTTTGTATTGCTCTCATTCCCATATATTTTTCTATTACATGAAGCACAATCATCGTATTAAGTTTACAACTGGCCTTCCTTTCCTCCAAAAAATTCAGATATGTTCTACTTCTTCAAGAACTGGGCATGGCTAATCTAGTGAAGAGAAGGACCAGGGGAGACATGATAGCAGTCTTCCAATATTTGAAGGGCTGCCACAGTGAGGAAGATGTCAAGCTATTTTCCAAGACACCTAAAGGCCAGACAAGAAACAATGGGTGGAAACTGAACAAGGAGAGATTCAACCTAGAAATAAGGAGAAATTTTCTGACAGTGAGAACAATCAACCCATGGAACAGAAGTTGCCTTCAGAAATTGTGGGAGTTTCATCACTGGAGGCTTGCAAGAAGACTGCCATTTGTCAGAAGTAATGTAGGGTCTCCTGCTTGGATGAGAGATTGGACTAGATGACCTACCAGGTCCCTTCCAACTCTGTTAATCTGTTAAATCTGTTCTCTTGCAATCTCTTGTGAGGACTTTAGACCGAGATGTGATCCACATAACCAGCTTCCATAGTGCCAGGAATTTCTACTAAATGTTTCTCAAGAGCAAGAACACAAGGATGATTGTCTACCTGATCTCAAGAGGGTAGTTTTTGATTTTCATTTTTTATGTCCATGGAGATTTTCAATTATTCACGTCATGGTTGTCTCTAAGGTGCTTTTTTCCCTTTTTGTTTTTCAAAAGGCAACTGGACTATTTCTTTTTGAAAAAGAAATGTTTCTTCCCCTGAGGAAGAAGCTGTTTCACTTCTCATCTAAGAAGCTTCATCAGTTCTGACTGGATGGTGAGAGGAGATGGGAAGGATTGGTTCTTTTGATGATACATATCAAAAGATAATCATAGTGGGGGGTTTTTGGTCAATGTAAGATATCTTTAGAGCGGAATTTCATATCATATGCTTTGGATCTGGCTAGCATGTGATCTGAATCTCGAATATATGAAACTGTATATTGATATTATGCTTTCTTTTCAAACCACTTTTAATCTTTACTTGAGTTTTGTAAATAGACAACAATTGTGCTTGAGACATCACTATTCATGTTATATACAAAGAAAGTTGAAAAACTGCAAGAGGACAAATTGTATGAATCCATTTCCCTTTACTGTTAAGAATATCACTAGACTGTGATCATTAACACTTTCAACATTTTTACAACTCTCTGGATAAAAAGGATTAAGACTGCATTAAAAACACTGTTCCTTCTTTATATGTCTATATTTTACTGTATTATGATCCAGAATAATACAAGAGCCTTAAAGACTATACATATACATCTCATCAAGAGAGATTAAAAGGGGAATAGAAAAAAATGCAGATATAAGAAAAGCAATAAAACATGTTTTTCATTATTGATATACGCCATACTTGGTTTTAATGATTTAAAAATTGCATATAAAATTATAAGATGTACCTGCCCCAAATCTTCTATGTTCTGATTGGCCAAGGTATCAATCATTTTGTTTTGTTTTGGTATAGGGTTTGAATGTCATTGGAGTGATTTCAGCCGGGTCTTTGTGAAGTTCAACTATCTGGTTATCAGTTACAATCCTTTATCTGCAATAACTCAGAAACTGAGTTGTACGTTAGCAACTAGGTAGGAAGTACAAGGATGTGGGCACCGTGAAAATTGACACCACACCTTGAGTAATTTGGTTCTGCCTGTTTACCACCTGTCTATAATTGGTTAATTTCCAGATTCTACTCAAAAACAGAGTGGATGGAACATTCCTAATGGGAAGTTCACTAAAATAAACCTTCCTGATCAATGGAGGCATAGGTAAGGAAGGTTTATAGTTAAGAGATGCTGCTTAGCCCATTAATACCCCCCCCCCCAAAGCTTGGTGTTTACATGGGACACCAGAACGGAATATCAGAGTTACAGAAAAGAAGGCAGCTGTGAAACTCTACACAAAGAAGAGGGGGCCAAGCTATTCTCCAAAAAACCTGAAGACAGAGCAAGAAGCAATGGATGGAAACTAATCAAGGAGAAATCTCACCTAGAAATAAGGAGAGTTTCCTGACAGTGAGAACAATTATTCAGTAGAACAACTTCCCTTCAGAAGTTGTGGGTGCTCCATCACTGGAGGCTTTCAAGAAAATATAGGGCAACCATTTGTCCAGAGTGAAATAAGGACTCCTGCCCTGGGCAGAGGGTTAGACTAGAAGACCTTGAAGGTTTCTTTCAGCTCTATGATTCTATGAGAAAAAAAAAGTTAACATTTCTGAATAGCTTAACACCCATTTCTGCAGAAAATATGAAACATGAGACTGATTTCTTAAACTGTTTGGACCACATGAAACATGAAGACCCTTGAAGTCACAAATTTTGGGACTCTTTTGTTATTCTGGTTATATCATTTTATTTTCACTTCCGTTTCTCAAGATGTATTTTGGGATTTTTCCTTTCCCTTGCTCAGTAAAATGTGACGCTATTGCAATTAGCGCTATATAGCAAACAATCTCTCTGTGTTGGATCTGAGTAATAACTTTAGTTTTCTGACTACGAATCATAAAAACATGGCATAGCATGAAAATAAGAGCAACAAAATGACATCCACAAAAATAAGCGCAACACACAAGGACATTCAGCTCACCTAAAATTACAGTTTAGAACACATGCATTTCTGTCTGAGTTTAACAAAGATGTAGAAAAAATGTCATTGGTTATTTGATTCTACCACCCAAAAATCCCTTGTGGTTTGCTACTCATGGCATCGTTTCATTTTGTCAGTTCTCTTGCTATTTTTATATCTTTTTCGTCCTTGGCCTCATTTGCCAGCACTCAACAACATCCAATTGACATGGCAACTTTCATGATTTTTTTCTCTATGAATATTTGTTACATCATCACATCCAATGCAGTTTGATGATGTCCTTGATGAAAACGTATGTCATCACAGTGAATAGACTGAACTTCTGCAAGCAGAAACAAGGCCAAGGACTAAAGAGGACAAGGAGAAGTAAAGAAGTAAACATTTCCCCAAAGACATCAAGGGAAGTAGACAGTCTGGCTTTCCATTCTTGAAAGCCTGATGGTCATTCTTAAATCACTGTTTTTTTTAATTTATTGGGGGGGGAGGGGGATAACTATACCAGGTTTTGGAAGAAGGGATTGTGGGATTAATAGGTTTGTTTTTTTTTACACATAATGCCACAACTCTCAAAGGATTTCGGAGCGCATAACTCGATTGCATTTCATATGATTGAGAAACAATCACAAACAGGATTATGAGGTCTACAAGTTTTAACAGAACAAATTTCTTTTAATCCTACTGCAAGCTAACAGGGTAATTGAGTGTTGTGGTGAGTTTGTGGAAACAAATTAAATCCCCAAGTGTTACCCGTGGAATCAGCGGAGCCCCATCAGATATTCATTTGGCCCCTTAAATGAAAATTTAGAAGGCATTGAAATGAAAGATTTCAGGAATTGTAAAAAATCTGGAACACAAAGAGATTCCCTTTTAGGTCTTGATATAGTTTTGTTGAGAAGTTTTGTTGAGAAGTCAAACTTAAAAGGTCACCAAAATTTTTATAACCATTTACAGTTTTTTTAAAAAATATATTATTTTATACTAAATTCAAAAGGTTTCTCTCTATCCAATTCTTTTTTAAGAGTGTTAAGATTGGATCTAATTCTGTCTTGGTTGTTTCTATTTTGCTTTCCATCATCAAAATGATCTAGTTCCAAAGTGATTTCATTTGAAAAATTGATTCAATTCAGAGACGCAATGACTCATCATAATCCAAAGGGTGTCAAGTCATTGGATTTTTTGGGAAACGATGGATTTGGTTTACAAATCCAATCCAAAGGGACAATCCAATTTAGAAAGTCTACTTGATTTGAATCACACTTGAATTTCTTCACATTAAATCACTGTAACATCTTTCCTTCTCTTCATCTTTCTATTGGTTTTCAATAGTTTCTCTTTGCCTCACTCAGCACTATTATGCTGACATGGACATCTGTTACTGGTTGGTAAATAAACAAATTTGTTGATAATTACATGTGTCCTGCCAAGAAGAATAACACTGATTGGCTAGCAGAGCTCTGGTAGCTGTAAGCTCATGTAAATATGTAACCAAACTTGTTCTATAATGTCCTGATCTGAAACACTGAAAACAGATAATCTTGAATGTATGTTAAGGTGGTTTTCTAAAGGCTGGAAGGCAAAAAAAAAAAAAAAAAACCTTCTAGTTTAGAAGAACATGAACTGTATCATTTTCTAGTGTCAATAATTCTATTTTATATCAGAGAGTTGTGATTGCTTTTGTTTGGCTCCAAACCCATCACTCCCAGAGATCTATCATCTCTTCCCAATGTTGTAATATTCTCATTCTTTTATTCAGAAACTAAAGCTTTGATAAGTTATTGCATGAAAGCTTAAACATTTGAGTAGATGTTTAGGCAAGATATTCTTTCCAAGTTATTTACTGATGATTATTAAATTCCACCTGAAATTGGGTTAGCAATACAAAAATAAATCTAAAAATGAGAAATGGAGAACTGAAATACATGTATTCTATTAGGAAGGTACCCCTCCCCCAGATCTATATTTCTGTTTCTGTGTTTAAGTGATTTAAGTGAATTGTTTAAATCCTAGTTGGCTTGCAATCTTTTGTTATGGTGCAATGAGATCTTTATAACCTGAAAATCATTGCTGTTTCTAGTTGCTTTAATATGGGTATTGGTGCTTTCTTACAGGGCATATCTTATGAAGGCAAGACACAGTAGATCAATCTTGTTGATGTATTGAAAGAATATTCCCACTTCTATAGAACAATTACAGGAACTGGGCATGGCTAATCTAGTGAAGAGAAAGACCAAGGGAGACATGATAGCAGTCTTCCAATATTGGAGGGGCTGCCACAGAGAGGAAGGAGTCAAACTATTTGCTTAAGCACTCGAAGACAAGGAATAATGAATGGAAACTGAACAAGGAGAGATTTAACCTGGAACTAAGGAGAAACTTTCTGACAGTGAGAACAATCAACCAATGGAACAGAAGTTGCCCTCGGAAGTTGTGGGAGCACCTTCACTTGAGACTTTCAAGAAGAGATTGGACTGCCATTTATCAGAAATAGTGTAGGGTCTCCTGCTTGGGCAGGGGGTTTAACTAAATGACCTACAAGGTCCCTTCCAATTCTGATTATCTGTTATCTGCTCATATTCTTGATGCACTTAGAGGACAAAGATAAGAACATGTCAGACTTGTTTCTGTGGAAATTCTCAGTCATCCAGGTCATGGTTGTCCCAAATGTGCCTTTTCAGGAGGCCACTGGTTTTTCTGATTCTTCAGCCCTCTTTCAATAGAGTGGAAGTGATACAACATCATCTATTTCCAGTCTACAACGCAAGTCCTTTCAACAGTTTCCAGAAGGCTCCACACCCATTTGCACCACTCAGGTGATCCTGACGACATAGATAAACCTCCAGGTGACATTTTGTTTCTCATCCAAGAAGCTTCTTCAGCTCTGATGAAGTTTCTTGATGAGAAGCAAAACATCTTCAAAGAAAAAGCAGAAAGTCCAGTTGACTCTTGAAAAAGCATCTTTGGAACATGCCAGACCCATATTTATATTCACAATAATGCCATTTTCCTTCTGTTGTATTAAGAACACAGAAGAGGAAACAATTGGGTTGGCCACCTAGCAATCTGCTCTTCCTGATGGCTTGAAATGAATCAGAAGACATCATTTCTTTCTTATAGACATACAATGTTGTGGATCTGTTCCAGAAACCTGTCAGATTAGCTGGATCAGTTTCCTGTTTCCAGCGAGCTGTGTGTACACTGGCATTTTCTACAGTCATGTTCACTTGATCTCAGACAGCCATACCATAGGAAACTCAAGGCAATTATTTCCTCACAAAATCCCTACATCTGATAAAAGAATGCCTTGTTCTTCTACTGCCCTATTGCCTCCTTTGGGGAAAATGTACAGTTCAGAAATCTTTTTCTTGAAATTCCCTCTGGGCTTGATAACTATACTTCTCATAAAAATGATGGACTTTCTTTAGTTTCCTGAGGCAATCTTGACTGAAACACCATGGAGTCATTTTTTTGTCCTCACACTTTATGTTTGTAACAAAAAGAACAGGGTGATCTAATAGGCTTTGAAGGTGAATGGTAAATTATATGGATTAGCTTTCTTTAGAAAGATGCCTTCTGAAATCCTGTTAAAAATACCTTGCAAAAAATTAAATACAATCAAGATTATTTTTTAAAAAAACCATGCTAAATTATAACATGGGCTTGGAAACAAGCTGTAGTGAAATCAGTAGGATCAAATATATACATTTGAGGGTATATGCTGAATTACATTTCTTTCAGAAGCATTTTTAAAAATATCATTTAAACCAATAATTATGGACTTTAAAACCATAAAGAAAATGAAAGAGTCTGGGCATAATATATTGGAAGATATTTATGTGCTACATCTGCTGAAATGGACAGGTTTCTATTATTCTGAGTGAAATAGGTGTAGGAAAGAAAAGAGAACAGTTCTATTCGGTGGGGGATTTTGATCACTTATGAACCTTAGTAGGTCCTAGTCTGGAGATGTTTAAACGATACAGCTTGTGTTCAAAATGGCCCCTTTGAATTGGAGAAACAACAGTGGAAACTGAAAAAGAAAGGTGCAATTTTTGGTGAGGTCATGGATACATACAAGTGATTTTCCTCTCGACATTTGTCATTTGTATTATTCTGCAGACAGATAAAATGCCGAAGAGAAGTTGTGGAAAAGTCACTTTCAGGAGTGAACATGCCAAATATATGTCATTTTCTCTGCCAACTGCTGAGCCCAAACAGCATTTTGAGAGGTTTCGCCTTCCAGATCTTTTCATTTCTCTCCTCTCAGCCAAGACCAAATCACTGGAGAAGAAAAGAGATAAGGAATCAAACAATTAGAAAACAATTGTGTAGGTAGTAGATTTCAGACTTGTGCTGAGGAAATGACAAGAAAGGAGAGGGAAATTTTTTTTCCTTCATCTTGCTTTCTTAGATACTGATGACAGAAGGTGTTAGGATTCATTCCAAATGCTAGAATGTTTTTATTATTTCCCAGGTCCTGCAGAAGACACTGCAGCAGTGTTTATTCCAGTTTTGAGAAAAAGTGTCACAAGGATTACAGAAAAGTGATAATCAAACCAAGAGCCTTTTCCAAGTTGGAGGAACACAGATGGACAAAAGGCAAGACAACACCTTCCCACTTAAACTATTGGGGTGATTAGGAGTGCCTGATGTCCAATCTGGCTATCTACAATGGAAGCAACGACTCATGCAAACAATTTAAATTTGAATAAAATGTTAAAATATAAAGACCTACTAGATATTCACGGGAACTTAAAAACAATACAAGATCTCCAAGAACAAGGGCTATGAGTAGACTGGTGGGCTTATCTCCAAATACAAAGCCAATATAAAAAAGACATAAAGGATTACAGAATATACCTGAAAGCACAATGATTAGATAAAATCTTATTAGGCCCAGATTAAAAAAAAAATATTACTAAAATATACAAATACCTTTTGGAAGTAAAATTGGAGGAAGAAGTAATGAAAGGATACATGATTGCATGGGGTCAAAATATTGGACACAATATAAAATTATCAGATTGGGAGACCATATGGAACATAAATCCCAAATTAACAAAATCAGCAGCATATAAAGAAAATGCATATAAAATGTTCTATAGGTGGCACTTACCCCCTTCAACAAAAATGTACCCCAAAATGAGTCCCATATGTTGGAAATGTAAAAAAAAAAAAGAGGGAACATACTATCATATGTGGTGGTCCTGCCCAGAGGCTCGAAAATATTGGCTTAAAATCAAGGAATCATGGTTACAGGAAATTACTAATGAGCAATTAGAGCTAGAACTGGAACTCTTCCTATTGGGAATTTTAAAAAAGAAATATGTAAAGAGCACAAAATATTTATTATTACACATATTAACTGCTGCCAGGATTGCCTTGGCTCAATGTTGGAAACAGCCATCCACACCCTCAGAGAAAATTATTATACAAAAAGTTATGAGCTGTGCAGAAATGGATAAGTTAATGCTGAGCTTAAAAGATAAAGAGGCTTTGACATTTTACAAAGTGTGGGAAAAATAGTATAATTGGATAGAACAGAGATAGATTAAAGATAGGCAGCTATCAAATATAAGTAATAGATAAGATAAGAATGTAATCACACATAGATTACACCTGTAAATAAGGCATGAATTATTGTTATAAAATAAGCACTACAAATTGCTGTTCTTGAGTAATATATTTTTTTATGTTTTTAATTTAATAAAAGTCTAATAAAGTTTATTTTTTAAAAAAGGAGTGCCTGATAAATCTAGATTCATAACTGGGCAAGCACTGTCCATCAGAAAACAGAGGATTAGTTTATTGAGCAGGGGATGTTGTTTTAAGAGAATAACAGAATAACAGAGTTCAGAGGGATCTTGGGGTTCTGCTCCAACAAAAGACCCTACATCAGGGGACTGCAACCCCTGGAACATAACAAAATATCAAGTCTTGAGCCTTTTGGAACTGGGCCACAGAAGTGATGAACAAGAGTACACATGAGCGTGTACATCCCTACTTGCACAAACAATAGGTGAGCAAGTACTCCCATGCTCCATTGGTGTGATTGGCCGTCCCACTAATTAATTTTTCTCAAGGTCAGGAAAGCCCTCCTTATTTCTCTCCTTGATTGATTTCCATCCATTGCTTCCTGTCTTGCCTCCTGGTGTTTTGGAAAATAGGTCGACTCCCTTCTTCTTTGTGTCGACTCCCCCAAATATTGGAACGTTGCTATCACGTCATGATCAAAATACATAATATTTCTTCCAAAAGGGGTGGCAATGTGTTGCTATTGTCCATTCCATAATTTTCAACAGTGCCAGCTGCCACAGCAAGCCGAAGCTCATGTGGGATTGAAGGTGCTGTTTTCATTATCCCGGCTTGTTCCTGAGGATTGCAAGATTCCAGCTGAAGCTGTTGGATTCTAAGAATATATGATGACATATACAAACCATCAGAAATATTACAAACCCTCTGTTAAATTTTTTAGTTTACATTTGGATCAAGGAAAGGCCAAATACTGGCTTGCTAAAGGTTTTTGTGACAACGATTGAAGGGCATTAATGCAGTTTCCCAGGATCTCTTTCCTAAGAGAATGTGAATGCAGCTCACAGGGAGGAAAATTTGAAATCAAATTTCAAATGTGATACTCTAGCTCAGGGCTGTCAAACTCATGGCCTGTGGGCTGGATCTGTCACACGCTGGCCATGCCCATGCTCGGTTTAGCGAAGGGGGGGGGGAATCACAAAACATCATGTGATGATGCTGTGACAACATGAGTTTGATATCCCCGTTCTAGCTCAAGGCTGGGCAATTAATTGTCTCAAGGGGCTGCATGTGAAACTAGGACTGTTGGCGAGGGCCACTGTGCCCCCACCACCACTGCCACCCCCCCCCGTTGCTTCTATTGGCATAGCCTGCTGCTTCAACACCTACTGCCAGGGACCCAGACAAGGACGGTCAAAGGGCAAGATGTCATCAACAAGGCTGTAGAATGCCGACATCAGCTCTAACGTCTGAATTTTGCTAGCCTTGTTAAGTACACATTAATATTCTTGTTCTGCTTTTTTATTCTATTTTCATTTTGACATATACATTTATGTGTGTGTATGTGTGATGACCCGGGGCGTGGCACAAGGGCAACACAGTCAGGTAATAAGTAGGAGTCCCTTTATTAGTTCCCAATGTCCTTTGCCCCCAATGTCCTGGTTACCTTCTGGTCTGAAGAAAAACTCTTCCAGGAACAGCCTTTGGCTGCAGAGATTCAAGTTCAAAACATTGTCAACAGAAACTTTAACTATAAGTCTAATCAAGGCAAGATGAGGTAATTAATCCGGCAGGGCAAGATAAGGAATTCCAGAAGTAAAGGAACAGCAGTAAATCAACCCAGTTGGGAGGATGCTAGGAACACAGATAACCGCAGTCAACACAAGATAAACTCATGTTTGTTCCCAGAAGCTGCCGCTCTCAGTTGCCTCTTTCTTCTCAGGTGTGCCTAATGAAGGGAATCAGGGCCCTTTCCTCCCCCATAAGCCACAAAATACACATTGCTCTCTTCTCCATTTCTCCCTCAGTGCCCTAGGATGAAGATGGGGTATGCCTTGGTCTTCCTCTGAAGTCCCTCTCCCTTGTTCTACCTCTTTCCTGCTCTGCCCAGCTGGACTTTTTCCTTCCCCAATTTCCTCCACAGCCAAAAGAGCCACACTCTCACTCCCTGTCACCTGTTCATCTTCCTCCTCAGATTCAGACTCCAACAGGGGCATGACAGTATGTGTGAGTGAGTGAGAGAGAGCGACTACATTATTTTAATCGCAAGATTATTATTAAAAAATAAATACTGGACTTTAGATCGGCCTTTCAAGTCTTTCTATCCAGAGACGGCGGACAATCAAATTAAAGATTTAGTATATTCTCCATACTACCCTCATTTAAGAGTCTACATTCTGCTGTCTTTGCTGTTGCCTTGGAGGCCATGTTCCTCTTCTTCATTCTGTATAATTAAATATGCCCATTCAGCATTCAGCAAAATGGTAATTCAGGGAGACAATAAAATAACATCCATGCTTGAACCAATAATGCCTGTAATGCATATTTTGGATGCTGGTAGCTTCATTACACCACCCTCTCTTCATCCCTCATGATGTTCTGATCAAATCTAACAACTTCCTTTTTTTTAGACTAAGTTTTTTTAAATTCATATGTAAACATTTTGAATACAATATATTGTCCAGGCATATTATTTTACAAAAGAAAAGAGAGAAAATCAGAAATAGTAACATATATGCTAATAACAATAGTAGTGGTGTACAACAGACTAATTTGAAGCAAACTTATCATTATGTTTATTTTATTTATTCATTATTTATTTGATTTGTCAATCACTTACAAGATAATAGGAATAAGTATAAACATGAGTAAGAATACAGGAAATACAGGAATACAGGAAATAGGTACGAATAAATGGGGACAATATGTTGGTCACATGATATCCTTTTGAAAACTTTTGACAAGCAGTCAATGGGGAAGCCGGATTCACTTAACAACTGGGTTACTAACTTAACAGCTGCAGTGGTTCACTGAACAAGTATGGCAAGAAAGGTTCTAAAACGAGACAAAATTCACTTCACAAATGTGGGTCTCAGTTGTGATCCTGAGTATTACCTGTAGTTACTAGATTGATGAATATGATATTGTTGCTTGTTTTGTTGTTATTTGCTTTGACAACACGAAAAGAATTCCTACAAGACACGGGTAGGAGTGTAAGAGGAGTGGTGCGGTGGCCTAGAGGTGGCGCTCTCACCTCACAATCAGGAGGCTGTGAGTTCGATCCTAGGCATATATTTCTCTCTCTGGGCACATTGAGAATGTTGTGAATGCATAAGGTTTAATAAAGAGAACTTGAGCTTGGAGTAAAGTGCAGGGTTCTGGCCCTGCACTTCTGATTGGCTGTTAATGGCAGGATCAGATTGACCCATTCCGGGGAATCCGATTGGCCATTAACAGAGAGTTCCTATTGGTTAAGGGAGCTAGCGCTCCTCGATTGTTATTGGTTAATAGTTATTGGGGTTGCCTATATAAGGAGGGTTATAACTGCCACTGAGTTGAGAAGTCACTATGTAAATAAAGAGTTGAAGTTCACCGTTCCAGAGGCTTGTCTCCATTCTTTCTCGCCCATGCTCCAAACTTAACACTGGTGACGAAGGTGGGATATGGAGATGTCTGAAACGACGGAACTAAGAAGAAACACTGAGCACATGGCTGACAACACTACACAACAGAACCATGTGCGACGTCATCATACCACCCGCTCTGTTCGATCCAGTGCAGGAAGACTGGGAGTCCTACATGGATCACTTCCAAATATTCTTAGAAACTAACAACTTAAAGGACGCCACAGCCGGGAAGAAATAGGCGGTGTTCCTAATGCATTGCGGTCCAACCGTATTTAAAATGGCTAAAGCACTAGCAAAACCTAGAGAAGTGAAGGCAATGGATTGGGACGACCTCGAACCTCTACTAAGAGATCACTACGCACCGACCGTGCCTACGCTCGTGAGATGGCACGAGTTCTACCAGAGAAACCAGCAAAAAGGAGAAAGCGTCACCGACTTCATAGCAGACCTCCGAAACCTGGGAGGCCTCTGCGGATTCGCTGATTTGGAAGAGGCACTGAGAGATCGAATAGTTCTGGAATTAGATGCACCAGGCGTGCAGAGCAAGCTAATGCCAAAAGGCGACATCAGCCTTGCCAATGCCATCGCCAATGCTACTGCAGCAGAAGCAACCAGGAAGTCGGCTGCACAATTACGCCGCAACCGCGCTCCGGTACACCAACCGACAAGCGAAATTTTATCCAAGTCAGAAGGGCAGCTCTCAATGACACACCATGAGGACCTCTCTTCGTCATCAGACAGCGACGAAGAAAAGGCCCATTGACTGAGGTCCAACCGGGACCACCACCCGAAGTCCCTACGCCCTTGCGCTGGCTGTGGAGCCAACCATGCCAGGTCCGAATGCAAATTCCACAGTGCGCTCTGCCATGAGTGCGGGAAGAGAGGCCACATCGGATGGGTCTGCTGAAGTTTACAAGGACCTGGCCAGGCCTCAAAAGGGGCTAACTATCGCCAATCGACAGGAAACCGTCCTGTAAGGCGAGAACCAGTAAGCCACTCCTATAGAAATCGAGCTTTGCAGCGAGATGAGGCTCACCGTACTATCACTATCGGTCACGCCTCTGCCTTGGATGCCAAGAAAATCCAAATCACAGTAGCCATCGAGAACCAGCCTTGCCACATGGAAGTCGACTCGGGATCGTCCCTCTCGATGGTGTCCTGGAAGATCCTCAAGCAACTCATCCCCATGATTCAGCGCCAAGACCTCCATTTCCAAAAACTCATTCTTAAGGACTATCAAGGGAATCAAATCCCTGTCATTGGTTCCTGCCGAGTCCGGGTCTCCTTCAAGAAGCACACAGCGTACTTACCGCTAACTGTGATCGACAAAGATCGGCCTAGTCTGTAGGTCTCCAATGGTTCGCGCCACTTGGCATTGAAGTGGCAGGCATAAACCGAATCAGCGGAAGTGACTGGGAGGAGGACCTCATCCATGAGTTCAAGGACGTCTTCGCAGAAAGTTTAGGCGAGTACAAGGGGACCCCAATTTCATTCAGCCTTGATCCAAAGATAGCTCCCATACGCCTTAAGCCCCGTCGAGTTCTGTTTGCCTTAAAGCCGAAAATCAACAAACAACTCGACAAACTAATAGCACAGGGGGTGCTAGAACCTACCGATCACTCCCCCTGGGAAACCCCAATCATAACACCCATTAAGCCAGACGGGTCGATCTGAATTTGTGGGGACTACTGGGCCACCCTGAACCATGCCCTACAGCAGAATGCATATCCGGTGATGGTGGTACAGCATCTCCTCCACTCCCTGGGGGGTGGAAAGGTCTTCGCTAAATTAGACTTAGCTCAGGCATATCAGCAGAACGACTCCAAAAAGCGCTGCTGAGAACCTTGCACGATGGCCACCCCGGTATCATGTGAATGAAAGCCCTCGCACGAAGCTACGCATGGTGGCCGGGCATCAACAAGCAAATCGAAAATTGGGTTAAAGCTTGTCATAAATGCCAGGAAGTGAGCAACGCCCCACCTAAAGCCATCCCTACCGAATGGGAGACACCACGGGGACCCTGGTCCGTATTCATTTGGACTTTGTGGGGCTGACCAAAGGCCACACCTTTCTGCTAACTGTCAACGCCTACTCGAATTGGCTCGAGATTCACTGCATGACGAACACAACCACTGAAGCGGTTATCAAAAACTTGGAAAGACTATTTGCAACCCATAGATTACCGGAAGTCCTGGTATCCGACAACGGGCCCCAATTTACAGCGCTGTAGTTCAAGCAGTACTTGGCTGACCGCGGCATCCGACATACGCTCACCTCGCCTGTGCACCCTGTGACCAATGGCAAAGCAGAGCGCATGGTCCAATTCATTAAGAAAAACTTGCAGAAGGTAGACTGCGACAACATTGATGACAAGATCAATTGAATCCTTTTTCTACAACACATCACACCTCATAGCGTCACCAATAAAACTCCCACCAAACTGCTAATGGGATGAAAACTCCGCTCCCACCTCGACCAGTTACACCCAGCTTATGAACCGGAAAAACCATTAGGATCCAGTGGCCACTGTCGTGCCTTCCAGGTAGGCGATTTGGTATACGCTAAAACCTGTCAGGTGATCTGCTGTGGGTGGAGGCGACAGTAGTTCGTGTAACCGGCCCGAGATCCTACCTTGTACAATGCCTTGACGATAGACTCTGGAAATTCCATATCGATCAATTACGATCACAGCTCCTGTCGGGCATTCCTGAACTCCCTTATGACCAAACTGAGGGGGGGGGAGATACAGAAGAAGATGAATTCCAAGTAGAAGAAAACCTGTTCGAAGGGAACGATGGCGTAATAGAGACACAGGAAGTGGAACCTGAGAGGGAAACAGATGCACCTCAGGGAATTACCGAGAATAATGGCAATGACGAAGAAATGAACTCTGAACCAGAGGCGACCCCGTTGCCAAACAACGATCTACCTCAGCGTGTTTGCAGCCAAATGACACAGCAAAAATCAAAAAGACTAATGAAGCAATCGTCCTACCTAAAGGACTATGTAACTGCGCCCTGCAAACAGAAGCCAGGGGGAAGAGGTGTTGTGAATGCATAAGGTTAATAAAGAGAACTTGAGCTTGGAGTAAAGTGCAGGGTTCTGGCCCTGCACTTCTGATTGGCTGTTAACGGCAGGATCGGATTGGCCCGTTCCGGATAATCCGATTGGCCATTAACAGAGAGTTCCTATTGGTTAAGGGAGCTAGCGCTCCTCGACTGTTATTGGTTAATAGTTATTGGGGTTGCCTATATAAGGAGGGTTATAACTGCCATTGAGTTGAGAAGTCACTATGTAAATAAAGAGTTGAAGTTCACCGTTCCAGAGGCTTGTCTCCATTCTTTCTCGCCCATGCTCCAAACTTAACAGAGAATATATCTGCTGAACAAAAACTCCACACTGGTGATAGGAAAGGCATCCGGCCATTCAAACACTCTTCAAGCTCCATTCAGTTGCCTAGACTCCCCCCCCCAAGGCATTATGGGATTGTTAAAGAAGATGGCGGATAGGAGTGAGAGGAAGGATATTGGTTGGCTGGTAAACTTCACATTCCTTGTTGGTGAATTGAAGCTTTTGGTAACGGCAGTGGGAATAGCTACAGACTGTTGTAAAATGACTTCTTGGGTCTCACTTAGCAACAGGAATTTCAGGCTCAACAATGGCCGTAAACTGAAGGCTACCTGTAAACTGTTTCTGTGAATTTGTTTTCCTTTTACTAATGCTTCCTGTTAGGTAATGCTTCATCTTTTGCAGTAATGTATATATTAAAGCCATATATCTGTGAAAGTGAACCTATGACACGTGTGCCACAGGCGACATGCAGAGCCATTTTGCTGGCATGCGAGCTGCAGGGAGACTTACCTCACTGTGCATGTGCATGTCTCACAGCTGATTTTTGGTTGGTTTGAAGCCTTTTTCGGCCTCCCAGAGGCTTGAGGAAGGCTACTGCAGGCTTTTCAGGATGAAAACTAGGCCTGTTCTGTCACTTCCTGAATACCAGAAGTGACGAAACGGGGATAGTTTTCGGCCTGCAAAGCCTGCAGAAGCCTTCCTCAGGCTTCTGGGAGGCTGAAAAAGGCCTCAAACTGACTGAAAATCAGCTTTGAGGCGCAGTGGAGGTAAGGGGGCGGCGGGGATTGCATGCGCATGCATAGGGGGCATGGGGGGACATGCATTGCTTTCTGGGTGCTGGCACACAAGTATGAGCATGCAAGCGTGCGCACAATTTCTGGCACAGGAGCCCAAAAAGCTTAGCCACCACTGCCATATATGGTTTTATCCCTCCCTGCAAATTAGTTTTGCAAATCAGGCAAAGCAGAACTTGTAGTATCTGTTGTGGGACCTTTTGTTCCTAGCCCATACAGGGATCAGCATTTAAGCTGACTTGTAATGATGTTTGCTTCACTTATACAATGCTCATCACTTTTATTATGCACTGCAGAGGGACAAGCCATCCTGGATCTCACTTGGAAACAGTAAATCTGTATTCAGTCTATTGTTTTGGTTTATTGGACATGGGCATGCTAATGGTGTTGTGAATGCATAAGGTTTAATAAAGAGAACTTGAGCTTGGAGTAAAGTGCAGGGTTCTGGCCCTGCACTTCTGATTGGCTGTTAATGGCAGGATTGGATTGACCCGTTCCGGGTAATCCGATTGGCCATTAACAGAGAGTTCCTATTGGTTAAGGGAGCTAGCGCTCCTCGATTGTTATTGGTTAATAGTTATTGGGGTTGCCTATATAAGGAGGGTTATAACTGCCATTGAGTTGAGAAGTCACTATGTAAATAAAGAGCTGAAGTTCACCGTTCCTGAGGCTTGTCTCCATTCTTTCTCGCCCATGCTCCAAACATATACAAACGTAATTTCATTTAGGGTTATCTGGTGTAAATTCCGCATAGACTCACTTCCTTTCAGACAGCTCTTTTTATTAACAAATTGGATTACTACATGCAGATTCTGAGTTTAGCAAGATAAATATTATTCTAGCTCTCTCTCTCTCTCTCTCTTTTTTTACCCCAAGGATATGTATTTGGTCTTTATTGCTCTTTACTAAACACAAGAGGGCAGGGCAGTGAAGAGAATTGCAATGCTTTCCCTGTTTCTCACTTCAAACCAGACAAATTAAAAGTGAAGAGGTCATACCTATGTTTCAATTTCTCCTCTCAAAGCAATGGAAGTTTAAGATGTTTAGGTTTATCTATCAGCTGATCTTACAGTATGCTCTGTTTTTAGATTTTGAAAAGCATTGGCCCTATGCACCATAGAATTCTCCAAGGTTGCTTCTCACCTTTAATTTGGGAATCAGATGTAGGAGAAACAAATGATAATGATTGGAAAAAATATTTGGAATAGAAGAGCATATAAGACTATGTCAGTTAGAATTAAGGAGAATGCATATAAAGTGATATGGAGGTGGCACTTAGCACCATATAAATTTAATCAAGTAGATGCTAAATATATAAATATTTGCCGGAGATGTGAGAAAAAGATTGGAACATATAAACATATGTGGTGGGATTGTGATAGTGCACAAAAAATATGGAACATGGTGTCTAGGGAAATTAGAGCACATTTGAATGTAAATTTAGATATGTCATTGAGGATTGCATTACTATTGCTGGTGAAAAAACAGGGTACACATGAAACAAACAAACAAACAAAAGGTATTGATTGTAAATTTGATAATGGCAGCTAGGTTAGAGATAGCTAAATATTGGGAACAAAATTGGGATATTCAAAGAAATGAGTGGTATAATGAAATCTGGAATATGGCAACAAATGATAAATTAACAACAGAAATTGAAAAAGGGATGATTAAAGGAAACAATTATAATGAAATATGGGGGGATTTTATAAAAACTGTTGATGGAAGGCAAAGGGAATAAACCTACTCAAGAATATATGTTGTTTTGGAGGGAATAAAGGCACAATTGGAATATAGTGTATATATTTTAGTTGTTACAGAAGAAGAAATAGAAGTAATAAAATGGTCTTTGGGGGAGGGTGCTCTGTAATATCTATATTTTTTCTGTGTATTTTGATTTATATGTACTATATTTGTATTATTTGTATTCAAAATAACCCAAAAAATGGTTGCTTCTCACTCTTCCTTCTACAATTGCCTTTTCTATGAATTAGGAGATTGGATATCAAGAAGTGGGAGAGAGAAAGAGTTAAGAATATTGTCAACTTCAAAATGACTTTGGCCAAAGCCATGCTAACTTTTGCTTTGTTTCTTACTTGCCACTCTTGGAGGGGGGGGAGTTAGAAAGGACTGGAATGCAGTCAGGATGGGATTCTACCAGTTCGGACTGTTTCAGGCAAACTCCTTGCTCCAAAGATCAGCTGGGAGCAAATCAGTTCACTGCAACAATCATGTAGGCCTGCCGGCCGACCTTTACTCTTTCCTGTGCTTTATTTCATATTTTTAGAGCACAGCTGATTCGCGTGGCAGAATGGTTTGCTGATCCTCAACTGTTTTATTCACAGGGACTGCAGTAGAAGGTAAGTATTAAAGCTTATTTTAAAATATATATTTTTTAATTTTAATTATAAGAATACAATGCGGTGCAGCCAATCTGGCATTACAATTGTTATACATATATACATTTTATTTCATCATTTACCATCTCCTTGTTTGATACATTGTTTACCAATTATCTAATCATCATAGCTACTTGCGTTCTGACCTTGCCTTCTTCTATGCAACCATCGATAGAATTTATTCCATGTTTCATTGTACTTAGATTCTCCCTTGTTTTTAAATTCTAGAGTTAATCTATCTGATTCTGCACATGCCATAATTTTTCTTATTATCTCTGTTTCTGGCAGTATGCTTTCATTCTTCCAGTATTGTGCATATATAATTCTAGCTGCTGTCAATACATGTACTATGAGATAAATTAAATCCTTCTTAAATCCATCTGATATTATTCCCAGGAGAAAAAATTCCAGCTTAAATAGAATATGCTCTCCCACCATTTGTTCCACCCATGTCTGGATCAGTCTCCAATAAGGTAAATATTAGAGCTTTTAAAAACACGGAGCACATGTGTGGAGTGCACATTTGGTGAGCGAGCACGATAACCAAACCAGTTGTTATACTGGCGGAATCCCCTGAATGTGGTCCCTTAGCCTGCTAGGCAAAATATCAACCAGACACAGCATGTGAGCGAAGGTCATGGCAACGAACATCCGTGGAGACCAAGGGGAAGCTACTATTGGCCTGGTTGGTTAACATGACACCTGAGGAAGGTGGGAAATTTCTATTTTCATTACGCTGAAACTTGGGAATTACTCAGAGCTAGCTTCACCTTTCTAAGTGCTGAAACAATGTACTCAATAAAAGCTCTTAGAGCCTGGATGGAGCTTCTGAGTTCAGTTGGGTTCATTGCTCAGAACTATGAAAAATATTTTCCAAGAAGAACAAAGATTTTTGGGCAGTGTTGAGTGATTGTAGTCTACCCAACAGATTTCTTGATGATCCACTGGCATCTTCAGTGGCCGGTGAAATGTCAAAAATCTGTTTTCTTGGCCACGGTCACTAAATCCTGAAGTTTAACTCTGCCCAGCAGATAAGAGACATAAAAATTTTCACATGGCTTTTAACAGTAAAGAGTACTTCTTCAAAGCAGTAGTTTGCAAATGTGTGGAGCTTATTTTGTATATAGATTGAACAGAGCATCTATTGAAGCATTTATACAACTGATACAAAATAGATTTGAAAAATGATCTAAAGCAATGCCAAAATGATTGACAATGACCATAGGCAACCATAAAGGTCATCTTTCTCTCCTTGAAATAATTACTGAAATAATATGATTTTAAGTCTTCAGCTACGATATCATGTAATGGATGGAAAGCAGCTCTTAAAAGAATACGGAGTCTGTATCTCCATATGGAGGACATCTTAAGAGTAAGGCAAAAATTCAAAGCAGCTCAATTTAACTGTGTAAGCATTTGCAATAGTTGAGAAAATATGTAGCCGAGGGTCTGGATCTTTCCTGTTCTTGATGCTGTCTGAACTTGTTTGCCATTTCTGATGGAAGTTTGAAAGCTGACTAAGCAGAGATAAGCGTTTCCCTATCTCAGCAATGTTTGTATATCTGCAGTTCTCTCTTTTTTTTCTAAGGTGGAGGGGGAGGGAAATCAAAAAGAAAGAAACTGTTTGTTGGAATGAGCATATACGCGTAGATAAACAGAAGGATATCCAGAAGGAAAGTGTTAATACCTGCTGAAGGGCAAGCTTTGCAAAAATTTAGTTTACAAAAGATGAGCATTTCCCATCAGACATTCCAAACCTCTATACCAGGTTATTTACATAATTTTCACTCCCAGAGACCACTTTCTGCATTGACTTCTTTCTGGAGCTCCATTTCAAAGAACAGTGAAATAGATGCCATTCAACGAGAGCCAGGCTTTCGCAATCACTGACACCTCTTTGTGACTCTGTTCTCTCATCTCTGTTCTAATTCATATATTATAGGCTCTAAAGGTAAAAGTAAAGGTTCACCTCACACATATGTGCTAGTTGAGTTTCTGGATCTAGGGGGCAGTGCTTATTTTCTGTTACAAAGCCAAAGAGACAGCACTGTCTGAAGACGTCTTTGTGGTCATGTGGCCAGCATGACTAAATGCCGAAGGCGCAAGGAATGATGTTACCTTCCCACCAAAGTGGTCCCTATTTTTCTACTTGCATTTTTACATGCTTTTGAACTGATAGGTTGACAGAAGCAGGGACAAGTAACGGGAGCTCACTCCATTAAGTGGTGCTAGGGATTCGAACCGCCGAACTGCCGACCTTTCTGATCGACAAGCTCAGCATCTTAGTCATTGAGCCACCGTGTTCCTTTGAGAAATTCAAATCATGCTTGAAATAATTTCAATGGAATGAAATATTCCATTCTGAAATGTTGAAATTCTAGAGACTTTGAGGGTGGGACAGTTATCCACCAATATGAATATAATATAAATTCCAGTCTCTCCTGCCTTTCTATGGAGATTCAGAGCTGCCATAACATTTGGATGAAATGGTGTTACTCATTAAAAAGGCAGTGCCAGTCCTTCTCTGAGCAAATCTTCAAATCTTTCTGGAAATAGTGCATTCATTTAAAAAACAATATTAACAGAGGGCTGGGTGAGAGGATCAAATGCCATTTTTCTATTCTCCTCTTGGCCAACCAAAAGGGGATTTGATTCCTTCTCAGTGTTCTCAGAATCTGGGAATAATAAAAATGACTGCCAGATATCTTCAATATCTTCAATATTTTAAATGGTGCTCTACAACAATCTAGGATTGTAAGAATAGCTATAGAGATCTAGTACACATTAATTAGCCATATTTATTACAAGAAGCATGCTTTTTTATTCTGGGAATTTTGTAGCCTTCCTTACTTTAAGCAATTTTATCAATTCTGCAGATCATTTCTTCTGATTGACAATCTGAATTGAAGGTGTTGGGATATTTGGAGTTTGTATTGCAACAGTAAATGTGTTTGTTGTTTCTCATGTTTCTCCTTTTCCCCTTTTCAATCTTGAACATCTCCATAAAGCTCCAGGATCAAAAGACTTGAAATATTCGGTAATTTCACTTTGCTTTGTTTTGCATTTGCTACTATTAGCTATCTCAGCAAGAGTCCATAATGAGAAAGAATTCAGAATTCTTTTGTGTAGATTAATGGGAGTGAGGCTGAAAATAAATTGTTAAAAAGCCAAATAATCTAGAGAAAGACATAAAGAATGAAGACAGATGTTTACAGATCTGTGATGCTAATTGCTATTAAAGAAAAATTATAAACTGCTGTCTGTTCTATTATATTTTATTCCTGCCCCCTTGATGTAATAAATTATTATTATGTTCATCATGTATTTAATTAACTTTTCTATAAAAAAAAGACAAGTCGTATTTTTTTCAAACTTCTTTCATATTCTTTTGCACAATTATCTAAAAGTTATCAATCATTTTTATTAGTTAATACTTGAAATCACATTTCCAATATAATTATTAACACCAATCCATTTACTAGTTCATTTAATTCTGGCTAAGCACAATTATGGGTGACATGTTTTTTTAAAAGACAAAGTTTCCATTTTCATAATGACACATCATTATTTGTCTCAAGATCAACAAAAATGTTCTTCTTTATTCATTTGCGTAGCTTTCCAAAGTCTAGTTTTGACAGAGAAGAGAAACTGGCTGGCGATAAGAAATAGGGACACTGAATTTATTAGTCTGTACCTATTGTGCTTGGAGCTGGATATTACCTGTACTACAAAAAGACATGAAAAGGAAAATATCCAAGAGAAGAAATTAAGAAGGATGCAAGTCTTACAAGGAAACAAGCTGATGGCTTGAAACTTTGCTTAAGATTGTAGGATGCTGTTGGCCCCGATTCTGGGAAGAGCCTAGAAAACGTGTATGTACAGATGGCACCCTTATCTCTGGACACCTGTAGGGCTGTGGAATGTCCCTAGGAAAATGCCCACTGTCCTGAAATACCAGGGCCCACCCAGTGTCCCTAAAAAACCTCCCTGTGAACTAAAAACATCTTGATATTTTATCTACTGTGTGACAGATTTTCTGTTTAATTCCTGTATCTTTTAGAAGGAATAGATCAATATTGAGCCCTTGCTTATCAATGGAGACAGAGTGGAGCAAGTGGCTAGTTTTAAGTTCCTGGGTGTTATCATAAAAAAGGACCTGACCTGGGGTGCTCACATTGTAGTCCTGGTCAAAAGGGCTCAGCAGAGATTATACTATCTGAGACTTCTCAGGAAACAACAACTGAATGGAAAACTGCTGGTGACCTTCTACCGCCATAGAGAGTATTTTAACTTACTGCACTTCTGTACAGTTTGCCAATTGCACAGTGGCAGATAGGACAGCACTCCAGAGGGTTAACGTCATTGCCCAGAAGATCATGGGTTGCCCCCTCCTCTCTTTGGAAGAGCTTTACAGCTTCCACTGCCTTAAGAAAGTTCAAAACATTCTCAAAGATCCATCTCATCCCCAGAACCCTTTTTTTGAACTATTACCATCTGGCAGATGGTACAGGATAACAAAATCAAGGACAAATATGCTGAAAAACAGCTTCTATCCCAGGGCAGTAACTACATTGAATTCTACTGTATAGTGCAATAATAATGCAATTTTCTTCCTGCTGAATGTATCTTGTATTTTTATATCTTGCTTGGAATGAAAACAGGTAGACTTTAACTACAACACTTGCATATTTTTTCCCAACATTCATTGCAAATTTACACCATGCTATACCAGGTAACCAGCATGCCTTGGACATTCTTGTCACTTCATTTAAGAATATAATTGGTGTGTGCAAAGTTATAAATACATATAAAAAGCAATATTCCTCCCATTTCATCTTTTGAACATTCTGCCAGATGCAAATTTCTCAAAACTCAAAAACTCAGTTATTATATAACTTGGAATAATAAAGGTGTTACTTTGGTGATTTTTGTTATATTATTACTATTATGAACATTTCCGCAAGCAATTTTCTATGCCGTAATGCAAATTTATATCTTAGTTTGAACCTCATTCCCCCTCTTTATGCACAGAGGTGCTGCCTATTGTTGTTGTTATTATTAATATTGCTCTTATGTCACAGGGAGCTAAAGATGGCACGACAAAATCTAATCTTTGAACTCGAAGAATGCATTTGCACCAAAACAAATTCCTTGTGTGCCCAATCACACTTGGCCAATAAAGAATTCTATTCTATTCTTTTCTTCTATTCTATGATTATTTCTTTAAAAAGGAGGGGCAAACTGAACTTCTGCAATATATTTTATTTCCTCTAAAAGAGAAATTTGTAAGGAAGGATGATTATCATATCCATTGTTTTTAAAGAATCTTATAGGGCACGCCGAGTATTAAATAAATGCACAACTAGCTATGTGAAAAAAACGGGAAAGTTGTTTCCTGCATATCTCCTTTTAAATCATAACAAATGGATCATATCAAACTCATAATAACAGTGTCAACTCAAAAAAACATTTTGTACATACATTTTATAGTTGTCAACAGAAAGACGGGGGGAGTTTCAAAGAACAGGTGGCAGTGTGGAATTGAAAGTGCATTCAATTCATATATTCTTCAGAGACTGATTAGATGACTGAAGCTTCTACCATGAAAAAATCTTTATGGCCAGCATGATTGATGACTCTTGGCTATGAACATTTTTTGTTGGATGATACACCCAGAGGGGTGGGGTGGGGTGGGGAAACAGGATCAAGGGTGACAGTGAATTATGTATCTCAGAGTTGCCTATGCCCAGGTTAGTGCCAGATGTAGAATGGTAGCTTCAAATAAATCTTCTTTAGTTTGGGGAGTGTGGCTCAAGGCTCATGATTTAATTGGAGTAACTGCTGGAACCCTGACAAACAGAATTGGAAGGGACCTTAGAGGTCTTCTACTCCAACTCCCTGTTCAAGTAGGAGACCCTACGTCATTTCAGAGAAATGGCTGTCCTGTTCAATCTCTATTTTCTATTTGTGTGAGAAAATTAATTTTAATGGAACAGGTTTAAGCAAATATTCTACTTTGCCCTTTTCTCACAAGGTAGAGTTGTATCTGAATTCAAATATCTTTGTAAACAGACAGGCAGATTGTGATTTGAACTGCTAACTGTTATTCAAGTAACTTCCGCAAATATTTCTCTAGACATTCACCGTATTCACCATCAATTCTGCAGTATGAAATAGCCATATGTTCGGAGGTGGTATTCAGCAGGTTCTGACCTGTACTGGTAGTGGAAATTTTGAGTAGTTCGGAGAACTGGCCAATACCACCTCTGACTGGTCCTGCCCCCATCTATTCTCTGCCTCCCGAGTCTCAGCTGATCGGCTGGGTCTTCTTTGGTTGCCCTGCACAGGAAAATGGAGCTGGAAAGCAGGTTAGTGGGGTTGGGAGGGAATGGGGATTTTGCAGTAACCTTCCCCCAGGAGTGGGGAGGGAACTGAGATTGTGCAGTATCCTTCCCCTGCCATGCCCACCAAGCCACACCCACCAAGCCACACCACACCCACCAAGCCACACCCACAGAACTAGTAGTAAAAAAAATGTTGAATCCCACCACTGCATATATTGCTAACTCCAAGAGTTTAACTAGCTTTTTGCTGGATTCAAATCAACACTTTTTTTTTTGAAATCTTCTTTCTTTCAGAAATCTTGCCTACTTACATATAAATCCTTCTGGGTGATATGTTCAGATTAGCTCTTGGTTCTCATAAACAAGATGGTGTCACCTTTGCAAAGTTGCACTACTCACTGAGTAGTAATTTATTTATTTCAACCTATTTTAATATTTTGCCTAATTTGTGTAGCACTATTGATAGAATTCTTTTCAGTACTCCCTGTCTCATTTAAGTACATTATGCACAATATTTGAAAATTGCAGTGTTATGTTTTACTTTCTTTCAGTTTTATTTAAGAAGAAATGTGTATAATGTTTTCCACTATGGAAAACAAAACAAAACAAAAAAAGAAGGATGGGCAGATAGGAAAAAAGAAATCTCTGAGGGTTACCTCAGATTTTAATGATAGTATTGAATTCAAATGCCAGACCGTTGCTGTTTTCCAAGTATAATTCTGCAATGTCTGGATTCTTAGAGGTTGTTTGAGCACCTGAGTCTAAAATGTCAGCCTACAGGTTTAAATAGATGACTTCAATTTAGAATTCTTGACTGCAGGTAGAGTAGTAAATCCTTCTTCGCTCTGGAGACCCGGCATGGTTTATAGTTATATATAGTGAAGGATGGAAAAATCACACCCAACTCAATGCCTTCTTTTCTCCACTTAGACATATGTATGAGTTTTACATGTGTGGCCATGATTTCTTCATGGCAATAATTATCTTTTTTTTCCCCTTGTTTTGTTTTCCTTTTATTCTGAAAATATTTTAAAAAGGCATGAATGTTGGTCTATAGGATTCATTTACCTCTTGGCTGCAGGTGGCATGTATTAGATTTCAAGGTAGCGCCTGGCCGATGGATTCAGATTTGCCTTAAATTATTTATTTATTTGAAATTATAATTTATCTGACTGCAATGGATTCTGCATGCTTGGAATAAAATGGAGCTTTGATTGTTTTTATTTATTTATTTAAATTTCTACACTGCCCATCTTGCTTAAGTAACTCTGGGCAGTTTACAACAACATGATAAACCAATGTCTCAAAGGTGCTTTTTCAAGAGGCAACTGGTTTTTCTGGTTTTTCTTTGAAGACGTTTTGCTTCTCATCCAAGAATCTTCTTCTGCTCTGAGAGGTGAAGAGTTGAAGAAACTTCTTGGATGAGAAGCAAAACATCTTCAGATAAAAACTAGAAAGTCCAATTGCCTCTTTAAAAAAGCACCTTTGGAACAACTGTGACCTGGATGACTGAAAATCTGCAAAGCTATAATAAACCAACATGAGTATAATAAACCAGCATGGATTAAAAAAAAATGGAGTTAAGAACAAGTTTAAAATGTACAAGTCAAAAGTGAAAAACAAAGTTAAAAAAATCCAGAAAGTTAAAAAGTTAACAAGATGGAGGGCATGCCCTTAAGCCAGCAGGCACCCTCAGGATTGTTTCACATTCTTAAATCCACATGGCAATTGGCAAAGCCAGATCGTAACACATTTCCAGAAAACTAGAAGAATGGAGGCTTGCATTTGTGGCATACGAGTTCCAATGTGCAAAACTTTACCTTTAGCAGGAAATGATGAATTAGAATGGCTATGACCAGGGCTAGTCTATTATGAGCCACAGTGGCACAGTGGTTAGAATGCAGTACTGCAGGCTCCTTCTGCTGACTGCTGGATGCCTGGAAATTGGCAGATCGAATCTCACCAGGCTCAAGGTTGACTCAGCCTTCCATCCTTCCAAGGTGGGTAAAACGAGGACCCAGATTGTTGGGGGCAAGAGGCTGACTCTGTATGAACTGCTTAGAGAGGGCTCTAAAGCACTGTAAAGCAGTATATCATCTAAGTGCTATTGTTATTATCTTTGATAGGTTATTAAATAATAAGCCCTTGTCTGACTACAGCCATCATGGCTGGTGGATATGGATATCTATGGGCTCGTGGAAGACCATAACTTGGAATGGCATGACAATCATAAAGAACCTGAGAAGGAAGGAAGGAAGGAGGGAAGGAAGGAAGGAAGGAAGGAAGGACAATTGAATCTCAGTACTAGAAATTTTCCATAATTCATATAACACCATTATAAACAATTACTGTAACAGAGAAGAGTATTTCTGCAAATTGAGATTATCCTCACCTATCTGCTCATTTTCTATGTGTGAGGAAAAGATGGCCAACAATGGGTCATGAGCAATCTTTAGCATATTTAGAGTGGAAGGATGAAAATATTTTTCTGAAAAAACAGTCAGTTGTCAACAGTTGGTTGTCCCAAATGCCAACCCAAATCTGGAAGGAAATGGTAAGGTGTAATTCTGACTCTTGTGCCTCTTTACTCAAGTCTCTTCTAAACCAAATAGTTTGTAAGCTCTGAGGAGTGTTCAAATCACCCTGGTATCCCCACTTCCCAACACCCTCATTTACAGCTTCCTAACAAATATTAAGCTGTGTTCAGTTGAAATGAAAATGTGGGATGAGGACCAGATCTGTCCATTTCATGACATGCTTTCCATTGTATTGCTTATCTCCCAAGCCACTCAATTTTTCTTACTCGAGATGAGCTAAACAGCTTAATTAATTCTAGCTAAACAGTTATCACTGAGGAGAAACTCCTGACCAGGTTACACTATTGCTTAATGAGGAAATAACTCGAAAGCTGTTAGCAACAACAGTTAGATCTCCCCATGGAGTAAGCCATAATTTCTCTTCACATACACACACACACACACACACACACGACAGAACAGATGGGCTTCTTTTTTTAAAAAGGAATTGTTTCAGGGCCTTAGTCAGGGAGCTGAACTGGTATTTATTCTGTGTATTTGTTTATGTATATGGTGTGTGGTGCATGCTGGGGAAGAACAAGAAAACTGGTTAAAATGTACAATTTAAGAATAAACAAATGGTAAAGAAGAAGCATGTTAATTGAAGTGGATTATGCTCAGTTCTTTTTTTTTTTTTACAAATTTTATTAATTTTACAAAAAAAAAACAATACACAATCCAGGCATAACAACTTGAAGAATTTTTTCTAAAAATAATAATAATAATAATTAAAGAAGAAAGCCAATAGAACATAACTCCAAATTGTAATATCAATATTTACATTATCTATTTAACTTCATATCTTATCCAAACTTCTCCTTTTATCCAAATTATATTTCTTGCTTATTAAAATTTTATTGCCTTTCATAAACATACAAAACACAAAACATAAACAAAACTAAAACATCTTTTCTGAAGGCTGCCTGATCCCGGGTTGAAATTCTTCACACAGACACAAATTCAAACATCATATTCACTTTATATATCCTTCCATATCTTATTATCATTTTCTTTTTTATATATATAAACCAATTTTATCAGTTTTACAAAAACAGTGCATAAACAATCAAGGCACAACAGCTTATAAATTCTTTCCTAAAAAAAAAAAATAATAATTAAAGAACAAACCAATACTTTATCTATTTAACTTCATATCTTATTCCAGCTTCTCCTTTTCATCCAAATTATTTCTTATTGATTAAAATGTTATTGCCTTTTATCAATATACAAAAAAATAAATAAATAACAAAACCTTTATATATCCTTCCAAATCTTATTTCCATTTTCAATAACATTCTTTGTCTGTTCTATTTCCAACTATCCATTCATCTTTTTTCTTTTACTATACTTCTCCTATACACTAACTGGAGTGACACCTTTAACTCATTACCCTAACTTAAAAGTACTTCATATAACAATTTTTCTTGGGGTTCTGTTTAAAAGATTCTAAAATTACACAATAAATTTTATACTCTAAATACACATATAAAAAACACAATCTTATGTACCCTCCAGAATCCCTCTTTTATCCTAAATTAAATTCACTCATTGTCTCTGAATAAACTTTTTTTCTTTAGATCTTGCTTCCCCTCATTGAGGCTTCTCCTCCCCCCCTTTCTCTCTTGCTTATTCTTCTCCTTGCCCTTTTTACCCCTTTGTCTTTCCTCCTCCCTTTTCTTACTCCCTTTCCTTTGCTTCCTAACCTTGCCTCCACCTTTCCGCTCATTTTTCTCTTCTTTGGTTGTTTTTATAATTCTTAAAATCCCCTTTTTCTTATCCTTTTTCTCCTCCTCCCCGGAAAGAACCCATTGTTCATCAAAGATGGCTTCTTCTTCTTCTTTGTCCCAGTCCTTCTGCTGCATAGTCAACTTTTCATAAGTACATAACGCCATTTCTAAGAATTGAAACAAACTGCCCAAAGTATCTTCTTTTTTATATTTTTGATATTCAGTCTTTAGTTCATCAACAAGCGATGCCATCATGAAAAAAGAAACTTTTCCCAAAACAACCACAAATATTTTTAATCAAGAATAATTCAAAAAAAAAAAAATTCCAAAAATTAATACTTTTCTTCCTTCTTCTCTTTCTCTTTCTGGGGTTAATGTTTAATCAAAGAGGTCCAATTGCCATATACCTTTCTTTGGGATTCTAGGCAATCTCCTCCTTTTTCAGCTTCTGCTCCAATTTTTTTTCCTCTCCCTTCCCACTTGCAATATCAATTTTAAATAATCAGAAATCCATACCTCCAACAAGGGTTTTCCAATTTCTTAAGTTTTTCAATGTCCAAAAACCCTTTTGTCCCTTAGCTTCAACTCTCAAAACAATTCACTTTCAATGTCCAGTATATCCAAACATATCTGCTGTTTCCATGGGGTGGGAGAGTGAAGAAAAAAAAAAAGTTCCCTTTAACAGCTTCTCCGCCGCTTTCGATCTTCTTAGGGATACAATGTATCCTCCAGCAATTCAGACAGCTCAGTTCCAGCCAATTTGCAAGATGTTACTTGACCCGGCTCAGACAGCACTTTCACTCCTTACTTCCTCCAGCGCAATCTTACCCGGTTGCTGGCTTCTTCGTGGCAGCCATTGCTGACCGCCGCTCCACCGCCTTGGGAAAAAGGGGTTTTTCCGGAGGGGGAGGGGGTCTGCGACACCCCCAACCCCCTGTCCGACTCCCCTCTCTCTTCAGCTGTCCCTACAGGGCAGCCATATCCCCCTGACCCATCTGGATCGGGGGTACCTCGGCGGCTAGCACAGCAGGAATCGCAAGCTGTCGCGAATTCCTGCTGCCCCGAAGCCACGCGAAGCCGGAAAAAACCGATTATGCTCAGTTCTTTTGAGCATACATATTGTCACAAATATTTTAGCATAGAAATAAATTGGTCAGAAAAGGTCAGAAGCAAAAATGAAACCTTTGGTTGTTTTTCTATTTTTTTAAACAGTAAATGCATTCAGTCCCACACTTCAATAAAAAGCTCAGATGAGAATTAGAAATGTATGTATTATTACTTTTGTTTTATGATTAGAATATGGGTTACCCAGAATACTGAACGAGACATCAGTTTCTCAAGATATGAATAATGTAGTCAGGTTTTTTTTAAATGTTGGTGGTATTTCTGTCACTAAATATCAATGTTCATCCTGCCAACAGATACCTCCTTGATTCACTACTATTATCAACAAAGCTGAGTAGAATATAACAGAAGATAGGAGGAGAAGAGAAGGAGCTGGTTTAAAAATACAGATACATCTTTATTCACTACAATTAAAGTTCCAGCAACAATAACAACATTTAAAGTTTTAGGAACTTTAGCACTGAGCAATCAAGTGAAAAATGTGAGATTAATAATGGATGTAAAAACAGACATTATGTACGGGAGTCTTTGTGGTTGAATTGGGAGAAGATAAAAAGACAATGTTATTTGAAAATTCCAGTTTGGTTATCGACCATTGAAGCATTTTCCTATCCTATAATTTATAAGAAGGAACAAACAGTTAGATATGGGGAACTTTTAGATGAAAAGGGTGAACTTAAATCGATCCAAAACTTAGAGGAACAAGGTATAAAGATGAATTGGTTTTCATATGCACAAATACATTCAAGGTATGATGAAGATTCCAAAAAGGAGGGATTTTATGATAAACAGACTGATTTAGATAAGATCTTGATGGGTACTGATGAGAAGGTGATTAAAAAACTATATGGTTATTTACTGGGAATTAAATTAGAGGAAGAACAAGTTAAAGAAACTATGATTGTTTGGGGGAAGAATTTTGGATACGGGATTGATTTAGAGAAATGGCAGAAATTGTGGTCTCAAAATTATAAAATGACAATGTCAACAGCATATAAAGAAAACTTGTATAAGATGTTTTACAGGTGGCACTTTCCTCCGACAAGAATAGCAAGAATGTTCAAGAACAAATCTGAAAAATGTTGGAAATGTCATCAGATACCCGGCTCGTATTACCATATGTGGTGGACTTGTGAGGATGCTAGAAAATATTGGACTATAATTCACATGTGGTTGGAAAAAATGACAAAGAAACATATAGACTTGAAACCGGAGATCTTCTTATTGGGAATTTTACCTGATATATATAGTAAAGATTTGAAATACCTGATTGTAAATGTATTAACAGTGGCTAGGATTGTATTTGCTAAAAATTGGAAGAATGAGAAAATACCATTACAGGAAGAAATTATTAAGAAAATATTGGAATGTGCTGAGATGAGCAGATTGACATTTGAAATTAGAGAGCAAGAGGATAAACAATTTTATGAAATTTGGGATCTTTTTTATAAATGGCTAGATGATAAAATACGATAATAGAATATTTAGAATGTTAGAATGTTTTGCTATTATTTTGTTATTTGACATTATATTTATAAAGGGTTTTTTAAGGATTGATATGATATGATGATAGGATTTGTTATAGAGTAAATTGGTTTAAAGTATTGTTAGCTCATAAAGCATGAATGATTAAAAATATAGTCAAAAATAATTTTTTTTTTGGTGATATTAGGATACATAAGTTTGGATTGATGATATGAGTTGTTATGTAACATAATTGTAATTGAGACTACAGAATGAATGCACAAAAATGATGAACCAACTGACACACTTGATGTACATATGAGAGTTGATGTTTTTATGTTTTGTTTGTCTGTAGAAAATTAATAAAAAAAATTTCAAAAAAAAAATAATGGATGTAAAAACATTATTTTCTTTGGTTATAAAACTGCAATAAAATAACGTACAAATAATAGATGAAATCTCACCTGAGTTAAATAGAAGTTATCTGGATTTAATCAGAATTTCTAAAAAGCATTATTCCAGGGATGATGATTCTTCTTCTTCTTCTTCTTCTTCTTCTTCTTCTTCTTCTTCTTCTTCTTCTTCTTCTTCTTCTTCTTCTTCTTCTTCTTCTTCTTCTTCTTCTTCTTCTTCTTCTTCTTCTTCTTCTTCTTCTTCTTCTCCTTCTCCTTCTCCTTCTCCTTCTCCTTCTCCTTCTCCTTCTCCTTCTCCTTCTCCTTCTCCTTCTTCTTCTTCTTTTCCTCCTCCTCCTCCTCCTCCTCCTCCTCCTCCTCCTCCTCCTCCTCCTCCTCCTCCTCCTCCTCCTCCTCCTCCTCCCAGCATTGGCCCATAGGAGTGGGAAGATCAGTATTATTTGCAAATCTGGCTATGTGTTGATATCACTAAGAATAAGTGATTCCAGCTGACAGAAAGAATACCATGGTTTGATTCTTAAAAATGGGCAACCCTTTCAATCTCACTTTTCTTCATTCACAGAATTAAAAACTAACTAACTAACTAACTAACTAACTAACTAACTAACTAAATAACTAAATAACTAAATAACTGACCAACCAACTAACTAACTGTATCTAAGCCATTGAATTTACCCCTTTCCCAATTCAGGAATCCAAATAAAAGTGTTTTAGATAGATGACCATCAGTCTATTACAATACAGTGGAGCCTCGGATCACGACTGTAATCCATTCCAGGATTTCGGCCACAACCCGATTTGGTTGTGACCAGAAGCACAACCATCTGTGCATGCACAGACAAAAAAAAAAAAGGTGTTGAAGGGGAAATTGGCACAGAAAGGGAATCTTTCCATGCCGTTTTTGTTCACTACCTGATTTTTGAATCATGACACAATTTAAAAATCAGGTGGATTATTTGTTCGCCACCTGATTTGGTCACAAACAGAAGCATTTGCGACCCGAGGTTCCACTATACATCCATTTCAACTATGCATGTATTTATGTATAACAGCTTTTATAGATTGTAAAAATCAGGTTAAACCTGACCAACATTTTTAAAAGCAACATTAAGTATAAATCAACTGGTCTTCTAAATGAATGTAGATAGAATTTCCTTAGGGTTGAAGGCTCAATAAAATAGAACTTCTAAATGCTCCAAGAAAGGAAGCATTAAGAACATTTGTGTGAAAAGTTTATATAATGAAAACATTATATATTTTCAGATTTAACAAATATTTCCTCCGCTCCATCATTCACATAATGAATTATCAGTTTGAGGAGATCACACACCATTTTCCCCGCTCTGGGGGGACATGATAGCAGTCTTCAAATATCTCAGGGGTCACCATAAAGAAGAGGGGGTCAAAAGTATTCTCCACTAATACAACTGAAGCCTACGATGAACCACTACTATGAGTCCAAACACAAAACATTATAGGAGAAATATCTCATATGCTTTCTAATATGAGCCATGGTGGCACAGTGGTTAGGGTGCAGTACTGCAGGCTAATTCTGCTGACTGCTGGCTGATGGCAATTTGCCAGTTCAAATATCAATAGGCTCAAGTCTTCCATCCTTCTGAGGTCAGTAAAATGAGGACCCAGATTGTTGGGGGAAATATGCTCAGTGGTGGGATTCAATTTTTTTTACTACTAGTTGTGTGGATGTGGCTTGGTGGGTGTGGCTTGGTGAGCATGGCAGGGGAAGGATACCATAAAATCTCCAGTCAGAGGTGGTATTCATTGGTTCTATGAACTACTCAAAATTTTCATTAACGGTCCTTCAGAACTGGTCAGAACCTGTTGAATACCACCTTTGAATATGCTGACTCTATAAACCACTTAGAGAGGGCTGAAAAGCACTGTAAAGTGGTCTATACTCTAAGTCTAAATGCTATTGCTATTGCTAATATGCAACGGTTTTGATTTTTTTTTTAAAAAAAAATCCTTCCTTATGGATATTCTTATAAATTTGGGTAAATTCTCACCCTTTATTTTGAACAGAACTGAGCTAACTTCCAGCTGTCTTCTCTGGCTAATTTCAGTTGGGAAACCATTTCTGTTTATGTGCTGCTTAAAAACCAACCAACCAATCAACCAACTGAGAAGCAAAAAAAGAGGAAAATAACTGCCAGACATGAATTTGGAAAAGGGGTATTCTATTACATTAGTGCCAACCAGCTGGAAAAAAAATGAAGACAGTTCAACCTTTTAAAGTATTGCATGGATGGATTGGGTGAATATTGGATGGACAAATTGAACACTTTTATGTTCTCCTACACTGACCTTTAAAATCTTCACTTCAAGAAGGGCATCCTTTCTTGTCTCCTGCAGCAAAAAAAAAGTGATAGTCTGTGGCACAATATACTTTACAAAATGTCTAAAATATAAATATTTTCATTCTGCCTCAGAAGGGGTTTGCAAAGGCTGTTTTCAGAACCCAACTGCAAAAAAATGCTCACTCCTTCTGAATAAGACGAGTCTTAACGCAGACACATGCACACAGTTTAAAATCATAATCACCATCCTTGCTTTTCAAGCCTTTAAATATTTATTGTTATCTGTTTTTGTATTATCTCAGCAAAGGACCCGGAGGGACTTGGATGAAGGACATTTTATACATGTAGATTGAATTGATAGATAAAGTATGTGGAATGTATGTAAAAAAGTGCTGATTTATTCCAAAAGAGGGGGTTTGTGGAAATGCATTTTGAAAGTGAACCAGCATGATTAGGACACTGTGGCTGCTTTCATGTGTATATTAGTTTGATACAGAGTCACTGGTACATTAACAGATACGAATCAGTTTAAGACCTCTTGGTATTTTAAAAAAATACAGACAAAATCATTTCCTTCTTTGATAAATAATAGCAGCAGCTTAACAGTAGATATATATATAGATGATCGATGATAGATGATCGATGATAGATAGATAGATAGATAGATAGATAGATAGATAGATGCAGATATCTTATTTATTTATTTTTCACATTTCTGAATTGCCCTCTCCCTCAAAGGAGGGCTCATACACACAGTATTAAAATGAAAACAATCTGTAATCAATCTCTATCTATCTATCTATCTATCTATCTATCTATCTATCTATCTATCTATCTATCTATCTATCTACCTACCTACCTACCTACCTACCTACCTACCTACCTAATCTATCTACCTAATGAGAAAGAAGGACTCGCTGGAGAAGAGGCTAATGCTGGGAATGATGGAGGGCAAAAGAAGAAGAAGGGGACGACAGAGAAGGAGGTGGCTGGATGGAATCTCTGAAGCAGTCGGTGTGAGCTTAAATGGATTCCAGAACATGGTAGAGGACAGGAAGCCCTGGAGGAACGTTGTCCTTGGGGTTGCAATGGGTCGGACACAACTTCATAACTAATAACAACAAAATCTATCTATCCACTGTCTGTCCATCCATATCTATCTATCTATCATCTGTCTGTCTGTCTATCCATCCATCCATCTATCTATTTATCTATCATCTATCTATCTAAATATTTTGTGAAAATATGGCTGCGTACTCTTAATATCAATAGAAAGAAATACTAGGAAAACCAATATTGACATTGTTCCTTTTCCTTTTCTCAATAATAATTCTCAAATGCAGATTCGTGAGGAATGTCTCTAATTTCTTATGGTGAACCTAAGAGAATAACATCTTATGCTGTATGAAATAGCAGTAATATCATGATTATTCCTTCATTGATTTTAAAAGATTTCAAATTTACTTTCAGAAAATCCCCTGCTCTCTTAGAAATCAGTCCTCCCGCATTAATATTGTTTGGTTTTCAGAGGTACGAGGCTAGATTTAATCTGTGACTTCAAGATTTTGTTTTGTTTTTTCATTATCAATTTTTCTTGGTGTAAGAAGTATTCTCTGCCTCCCATGATGGCCCTTTAAAGAAACCTTTGATTTTCATTCAGTTGTAATGTATTGTCTCATCTGCTGAACTGCAAATAATTCAATACAAGGAATAATCGTTATCATCTAATTAGATGATACAAGGGTTATGCTTGTTCTAAGAGAATGATTCTGAACAGAAGATCAAGTACTATATACACCTAATAGTAAGTCACTGTTTTCTGTGGCCTTAATGGGCCCAGCGAGATGTTGTATCTAGGATAGGAAAGAGCAGATATTTATAAAATGGTTGAAGGTATAACCTAGGTAGTTGTAGACTGTAGTTTTTTGTTGTGTAGGTTGATGCTGATGGATCAACTCTAAAGAATCCATGGAGCATCAGGTTTATTCAACTCACACTCTGCCTTTATTGATGAACAGTGATGAATGTTTGGGGAAGCTAATTGGGTTTTTTTAAAAAATAAAATAAAATAAATACCAAGTTATAAGGTGTTACAAGTCATTCTGAAGATTGATGGTTAGAAAGTAGATATGATATATATTATAAATGAATATTTCTATCTCTTTTCTATATATGGTTGTTTCTACCTTGCATGTGTTATGTTTTTACATCATTATATTTTATAGGTTTACTATTAATATTAGTAGTGTTCATCACTGAGCTATCTTTAAACTGGAAAGAAAAAGAGATCATCATTTCATGTTTAATGTACTAGGTGAGATATCATAGCAGTCTTTCTGGGACTCTCACAGAGAAGATGGTTTTTATCTATTCTCCAAAGCATTTGAGAGAAGGACAAGAAATAATAGCTAGAAACTTTTTAAAGAGAGATCCAATCTAGAACTAAAAAGAAATTTCTGGACAGTAAGAACAACTAATCAATAGAATTGTTTGCCTTCAGAAGTTGTAGCTGCTCCATCACTGCAGACTTTGAAGAAGAGACTGGACAGCCATTGGTCCGAAATGGTATAGGGTCTTCTGCTTGATCAAGAGGTTGGATTAGAAGATCTCCAAGGTTCCTTCCAACGCGGTTATTCTATGTTCTATGTTCAAAAAAAATAATGAATAAGATGTCTGGACTTTTAGAATCTTTAGTTGCAAGATATGAGTCACTGTGTGAATTGGGCAGCTATTTAAATCTATTTTATAAATGAATACATCTTTCTTTTTTCTGGAAAATGCCTCTTGAGTTTTTCAGAAAGCATAGTTTTTGGCAGCCTTAACTATGGAGTATTTTTCACTCAGCACTCGATCACGTAATTAAACTAATGATCATACCAGGACTTAAGGGGATTAATTGCATTTATTTTAAACTTGGCAGAAAGTTTTGCAGAGGACTTGTGAACAAGAGCTCAAACATATTACTTTGTCTAAACCTCAGGTCCTTAGAGGTGCGATTAGTGTCAAGTATGTTTAATATACTTCCAGTGTTTATCACACAGTTTTGTTGTAGAAGGTCTTTCTCCTTTTAATTCTGCAAAGTGTTAAAAACTTTTCAAGGCCAACCATGTTTATTGTATCTGTTAAATTCTGCGCAGGGGCGCAAGGAATGGAGATGAAGCAGTGAACAGTGAACTTCAACTCTTTATTAATCATTCTGAACAGAGCAAAAACCTAGGTCAGCAGCAGCCCTTTTATAGGGCAGGCTGCTGATCTAGTAACCAATGAGAAATGTGGAGTGTTAACCCCTTGAACCAATGAGAGTGGCTCGTTAACAGCCAATCAGATTCTCCTGAACGGACCAATCCGATATCGCTATTATCGGCCAATCAGAAGTGCAGGATTAGAACCCTGCTTTTTCTAAAGGTTTGATAAAACTTTATTTAAGCGTTTTATTAGTTCATAACACCCCTTCCCCCCGGGTTCCGCTTAAGGGGTGAAGTGAAGTAATCCTTGAGCTATGAAGGTTGTTTTGACTGTCTATTAGATTTACGCTGTTCCACCGGTTCCTGTCTGTAATCCGGTTTCAGCGGGACATTTTTGGGCAAGTCAGGTACCGGTGGTTCCATATCCTCATTGGATCACTTGGTGCTGCTAATGTTCTCGTTGTTGTCCTCTGAACTTTACGGGCTTGCTTCTGTTGAGGTGTTCCTCTGTGGCGAGGACACTCCCCTCCCTGATTCTTCTTCATTTGTTATGCCCAATTGCTGACTTTCGCTCCTGCTTTCCACCATCTCGAATTCAGTTTCTTCGACATCCCCTCCCCCCTCAGTTTGGGAGTTACCGGAGTCGCGGAAACTGGGTTGTAGCCTCGAGCAAAGCTGATCTATATGGCGTTTCCATATTTTTCTGTCACAGGTTTTCACACGGTACGACCTGGGTCCGGTGGCCTGAATTACGGTTGCTTCGATCCACAACGGTTCACCAGAAAGGTTTCTGGCGAAAACTAAGTCGTCTATCTTGAACTCGCAGCATTTTCCGCTAGATCCACAGGGTTTCTCTGGCTCGTAAGACGGGTGAAGCAAATCGAGGTGGGAACGGAGTCTTGTTGGTGACGCTGTGCGGAGTGATGTGTTGGAGAAGGAGTATTCTGTTTATTTTATCTTCAATGTCCCCATAGTCCATATTTATCTTCAATGTCCCCATAGTCCATTTTGTAGAGGTTTTTTTTTAACAAATTATACCATGTGCTCGGCTCTTCCATTAGCCGCAGGGTACACTGGTGAAGTTAGCACATGGCGAATACCCTTGTCCGCTAAGTATTGTTCAAAGGGTAGAGTGGTAAACTGGGGTCCATTGTCAGAGACCAGAATGTCTGGCAGTCCATGCGTCGTGAATAGCCTATTCAATTTCCGGATGACGGACTCGGTTGTAGTACTCTTCATTTCGTGGATCTCGAGCCAGTTGGAATAGGCATCCACTGTTAATAGGAACGTATATCCCTTAGTAGGTCTGGCAAAGTCAATGTGGATGCGGGACCACAGTCCCCGGGGTGTTTCCCATTCTGTTGGAGTTGCTTTAGGTGAGGCACTGCTAACTTCTTGGCACTTTAAACAAGTCTTTACCCAGGCTTCGATCTGTTTGTTGATGCCCAACCACCACACGTAGCTTCATGCGAGCGCTTTCATACACATGATGCCAGGGTGACCCTCATGCAGTGTTTTTAATACTGCTCATTGTAACCGCTCTGGGGGGACAATTCTATCCCCCCATAGGATGCAGCCTTTTTGCGAAAAAAATTCTGTTTGCCAGTTCTTGAAGGGGGTGAAGTCGTCAGGGGTTTGTTCTACTGGCCATCCCCGTTCGAACAAGCTAAGAACTCGCGCTAAGACAGGATCGCGTTTTATTTCGATCACAATATCTCTAGCTGTTAGCGGTGGTGAATGTAGCGTTTCAATCTGGAGTGTCGTAAGGGTTGGAGCTGGGTCGTCGACGGTTTCCGGAAGTGGTGCACGGCTCAGTGCGTCAGCGTGGGGAATGGCTTTCCCAGGGCAGTGTTGCAGTCTATAGTTGTATGCAGCCAAAAACTCCGACCAGCGAGTCATTCTAGGTGATAATATCTCGGGGGTTGGCTTGTCTCTCGCTATAATCCCCAGCAAAGGTTTGTGGTCGGTAACAATAGTAAAAACTCGTCCATATACATATTCATGAAACCATTTCACAGCAGATACAACAGCAAGAGCCTCTTTATCGATTTGACTATAGTTACGTTCAGCCTTTGATAGGGTCCTTTAAAAATAGGTAATAGGGGCCTCACTACCGTTTGGTAACACATGGCTCAAAATGGCTTCTTCTCCAATTGGTGACGCATCACATGTAATTGTTAAAGGCAAAGTCTCGCTATACTGCATTAAAACAGCATCTGAGGTTAATAAGTTTTTCATTTGTCGGAACGCGTGCTCCTCTCGGTGCCCCCAGACCCAGGTTGCTTTTTTGTCGAAAAGTCTATGTAGGGGCTCAGCTACGGTCGCTTTGTGGGGCAGGAAGATGTTGTAAAAATTAATGACCCCCAGAAAAGCTTGGATATAAGTCTTATTTCTGGGTCTCAGGGTGTTCTTGATTGCTTTTAGTTTGCTATTGGTGGGGTGAATGCCTTGTTTATCGATTAGTTACCCCAGGAACTCTACTTTATCTGTACACAGTTGACATTTATCTTTTTTAACCTTAAGGCCGGAGTCTTTAAATTTCTGGAGAACCAATTTAAGACACTCTTCTAGTATTTCTCTATTTGGGGCAGCAATTAAAACTTCATCAAAGTATGGTATGACCCCTTTGATCCCCTGCAAGAGTCTCTCCATCAAACTTTGAAAAATCCCTGGGGCTACGCTAACTCTGAATTGGACTTAAAGGCGCCTCGGTGCGTAACGATCATCTGTGCCTCTGCGGTTTTTTTATCTACAGGCAGTTGTTGGTAGGCCTGTGCTAAATCCAATTTAGCGAAGACTTTTCCGCCCCCCAGGGAATGGAGAAAGTGTTGTACCACTGGCACCGGGTAAGTGTTCTGTTGAAGGGCATGATTCAGGATGGCTCGGTAGTCCCCACAAATCCTTAACGATCCATCTGGTTTGATGGGTGTTACGATTGGGGTTTCCCAACGAGCGTGGTCTGTTGGTTCTAAAACACCCTGGGCTGTTAATTTATCAAGCTGCTGGTCGATCTTTGGTTTAAGGGCAAAAGGTACCCAACGAGGCTTAAGACGGATGGGGGCTATTGCAGGGTTAAGGTTAAATGACATCGGAGTCCCCTTGTACTCGCCTAGTTTGTCTGCAAAGATGTCCTGGAATTCCTGGACGAGGGCCTCCTCCCAGTCGTCGCTTCTGGTTTGGTGAATGCCGGCTACCTCGATCCCGAGTGGGGCGAACCATTGAAGGCCTAACAAGCTAGGCCGATCACGGTCGACGATGGTCAATGGTAAAGATGCAGCACGATTTTTGAATGAGACTTGGACTAGGCTGGATCCAATTAACGGAATTTGGTTTCCCTGATAATCCTTGAGTATGATTCTTTGGGTTCTGAGGTCTTGCCGCCGGATGGCAGGGATTAATTGTTTAAGGGTCTTCCAGGATACCATCGAGAGGGATGATCCTGAATCGACTTCTATCAGGCAGGGCTGGTTTTCGATGGCGACCTTCACCCGGATCTTCTTTGCATCTAATGATGAGGCATGACCAATTGTAATGGTTTGGTGTGCCTCTTCTAGTTTCGTTGAATGGGCTAGTGGTTTATTTCTGTAGGAGTGGTTGTTCCATTGGTGGTTCAAATGTTCTCGACTCACAGGACAATTTCCTGTGGTTTGGCGGCAGTTGGTCCCTTTCTGAAACGGGCTGGATCCTTGCTTGCTTCTACAGACCTTTCCGATGTGGCCTCTTTTCCCACAAAAATGGCAGAGCACGTCAAGAAATTTGCAGTCTGATCATGGGTGGTTTGCCCCACAACCTGCGCATTGATGCTGTAGTCTTTGATTACGCTGGTGGCGTTGGTCACGTTCAGACAGGAGCCAGTTGACTTCCTCTTCATCACTTTCTGATGACGATTCGAGTTCCTTGTGGTGGGTTGCCATTGTGTGTCTCTCTAGGTGAGGTGAGGTTTCACTGGTGAGTTGGCGGAGCGGTGCGTTGGTGTGGCACATTCAGGCAGCTGACTTCCTGGTTGTTTCTGCTGCAGTAGCATCAGCGATGGTATCTGCAAGGCTGATGTTGCCTTTCACCATCAGCTTACTCTGCACATGTAGTGCATCTAATCCCAGAATTATTCAGTCTCTCAGAGCTTCTTCGAGGTTGGAGAACCCACAGAGGCCTCCTAGGTTCCGGAGATCCACGATGAAATCTGCAATGCTCTCTCCTTTCTGCTGATCTCTCTGGTAAAATTCATGTCTTCGGACAAGCGTTGGTACGGTAGGTGCATAGTGGGCCCGTAGGAGGGGCTCGAGGATGTCCCAGTCCATGGATTTCACCTCAGACGTTTTCGCCAGTGCCTTGGCCATCTTAAAAACAGCAGGTCCACAGTGAGTCAGGAATACCGCTCGCTTTTTCCTCGTAGTGGCATCCTTCAAGTTGTTGGTCTCCAGAAACATCTGGAACCGGTCCATGTACGAGTCCCAGTCTTCTTGTGCCGGGTCAAATGGAGCGGGTGGTATGGCGCCACCTGACATGGTTTCCGCTGTCGATGTGCCTTCAGCCACGTGCTCTGTTTGGTGCTCTGTAGTGTTCATTCAGCTCTGACGTCTCCGCATCCCACCCTCATTGCCAGTGTTAAGTTCTGTGCAGCAGCGCAAGGAACAGAGACGAGGCAGTGAACAGTGTACTTCAACTCTTTATTAATCATTCTGAACAGAGCAAAAGCCTCGGGCAGCAGCAGCCCTTTTCTAGGGCAGGCTGCTGATCTAGTAACCAATGAGAAACGTGGAGTGTTAACCCCTTGAACCAATGAGAGTGGCTCGTTAACAGCCAATCAGATTCTCCTGAACGGACCAATCCGATATCGCTATTATCGGCCAATCAGAAGTGCAGGTTTAGAACCCTGCTTTTTCTAAAGGTTTGATAAAACTTTATTTAAGCGTTTTATTAGTTCATAACAGTATCTTTACTGGAAGCACAGAGTACAAACAATGGTATATCATCTTGAATTTGGTATCAAGAGCTTGATGCATTGAAACAGGGGGAGAGATAGTCCCAAGAGATGACTGCAAGTCTTTTGTACATCTCTTTTATTGTGGTCATGGAAGAGATGGTGGCCTTCATGACCAGGAACTGAAATTTGTATTTTATATATGGTTTGCAAACCAATAGCTATTTGGTTGACATACATTAACAAATAAACCAAGCAAGTTATTACCCCCATAACACAGTTAATATAAAAATATGCATTTGAAAGATACTGATCAGTTTAATGCGCAGGTTAATGATTTTTCTACCTATAAATCTATTCATACAGATTTATTTAATGAATACAACTACATTTCCAAGTTTTAGTCTTTTGGATAATGGAGTCTGCTATAATCTGTTATTATCCTCTCTTTTCATCCCCATCATCATGAGTACAAAACATTTATCTGGACTTGAGAAAGCTTATGAATTGGAAAACATTTCTCTTATTGCAAATCTTTTGCCATAATGAGTTATGTTATCTTATCTGAACAGTGTTTGCCAAGAGCCGAGAATTTGAGTTATCATAAAAAGTTACAAAACCTATATAATAAATCTAATCAAACCTAAATAATAAATCTAATACTGTAAGAAAAGATCTGTTAATGATGCAAACAGTTCCGAGGAATCCAAAGGAGATTTATGCATGCAGGGTTGAGATCCACGCATGCAGGTTTTTTTCTCCCAATGCCTCCTTTACTTATCCGTAAAGTTATTGAACTATTAACTAATTAGTTAAGAGCACAGTGGCTAAAGTGAATATTGTAGGATAACTCTGCTCATTCCTAGGAGTTCGATCCTGACTGGCTCAAGATTGACTCAGCCTTCCATCCTTCCAAAGTGGGTAAAATGAGGACCTAGATTATTGGGGGTAATTGGCCGACTGTAAACTGCTTAAAAGGGCGGGAAAGCACTTTGAAGTGATATATAAGTCTAAGTACTACTGCTATTTCTAGTTGTTGAACCAATCATTCAATCCATGCTCTAGAAATATTTTCCCATAAGTCTTCCTCATAGCAAAATTCTGAATACAGAAGCTCAGACATCTGTTGTGGTTCGCCGGCAGCCTGTGTGGACGGCAGAGGAATTGGACAGTAGGAAAGAAAGGGGATCAGTCTGGGAGTCTTGGATGAGGGTCCTGTGTCCGATACAGAGATGGGGCCAGGACCATCTGGGAGTGGGGTGCTGCCTCTGGAGCTTTCAGAGTCTGGCAACAGTGAGGCAGAGAACCCAGGGGAGGCTTTCCCAGTGCACGTGTGTGTGCAGAGCTGCTAGAAGGAGAAAGCAGCTGAAACAAAATGGGCGACTCAGGAGTAAGGCTGGGAGGTGATTGCCCCTCACATGAGGTATAAAAAACAAGCAAAGATGACAAAACTTTTGCAGGAAGCAAAGTCATTCGTTCAGATCAGATTCATTCTTGAAGCTCTTTGTACTTCAGTTGGCTTTTATTCTAGTTTATTTTACACTTCTGTTATTGGCAGCAGTTCACAGGAATGAAAGGTGGGTGCTTATCTCGAGGGACTGTTTGAGATTCATTACCAGTTGGGTATGAAAATAATTCCCAGTGTTGCAATAAACCAAGACTTACTTTTAAAATAAGCGTGTGTGTAATTACGGTCTCGGAAGCCTTGGTTAGAACATCATCATCATATAAAGATCAGATTGTTCTACTGAGCTTCTAATCTGGCATACTTGATGGAAGTATCCTTCCTAAAGAAACGGGCAAGTTGAAGTTTTAATAAAGGAGCTAATAAAATTCTGCATGTTCTTGAGGCTTTACAGAACCTGAAAGATGATCTTAGATCTTTCTGGATTTTAGTTTTTGAAAATCTTCAGAAACACTGCTTACTCATACAATATAAAGCCTGACTTTTTACTGGAAACAATACTGAGGCATCAGATTAAAAAGTTCATATTGACTCAAACTAGCCTCCTAAATCAATTCAGCACAACATACAAACTAAAGCTTCCGTGGCCTTTTTTTTTTTTTCTTTGCCTGATTGTTCCACTTCAAGAATGGGAACATTTCTTGGTGACCTCTTTCCACATCCATTTATTAATGACGGGCTGTTATTTGATTCAGAGAATTGCCACTTTCTTAGAAAAGATTTTGGAAATCATTTCAGCTAGTAGCTACTAGCTTAATTCATACGTGATGGAAAATTACAGTGTTTATTGTGTTCTTCCCCAGATTCAGATACGCAGGAGTGAATTTTGCTCTGATAATGTGATCTGACACATCAACAGGCTTAAAAACACACCATTATATTTATCAAAAAAAAATAATAATAATAATAATTGGGAACAAATGTCTTTTCCTCTGCACTCTAACAGGCTTAAGAATAATACAAAACCCAACTCCTCTGGTTTCTGAGAAAACAATTTATTAAAGGGAAAGGAGGAATTTTACACAGCCCTAGTTAGCTTCTTCTTTTACACAGCAGAGATCCTCCCCTATCTTTTTAATATCAGAGATGTCACATGCCACTGACCCAGCTCTCTTTGAAAACTATTTTGTCATCCTCTGAGTTCTTAAAGGAAAAAGATGAAAGGAAAAAGATGGACGCCTTTCCAGTGAGGGTAATGAAATCTGAAAGCTAATTCAAAATCGCTGGATACAACGTGGATACCTGTAGACAATGAACTGAAAGGGAGAATGGAATGCACAATAGGGCTTTAATGGAAAGAAGAGGTGGGGCCAAAAAAACAAAGTGAAGAAAAGAAAGAGATTTGTGCACTGGAGAGGGTAAAAGAAACAACGTGGACTGAAAAGCACAGCAGAAGTGTTTCTTTTCTGTGGTAATGCAGTGACGACAAGATGAAAGCATTCTTCAGGGCTTCAAATAATGCATTTGGAAGTAGTTATCAATGTACTGTTTAGTCTGTACTGGATATTATGTTATTTCCCCTGATGGAAAATAATGGGCCATCATGGGCCTTTCTCAGTGTCCAAGTTGGTTTGTCTACCATGCCTGGGGTGCAATGCTCCCAAACAGATCCTCAGAAATCATTCCCCTTGTGCAGGTTCTGATTCCAAACTTAGTATGGCAAGAATCCTTGGGTAACCAAGTCCAATGGACACAAGGTCCAGGAAAGCAGTCCATGATTCCAATGGGTCAGAATACAGAGCACAAGCAAACAATAGCAATAGCACTTTGACTTTTATACTGTTTCATACACAGCCCTATCTAAGCAGTTTACAGAGTCAACCTATTGTCCCCAACAGTCTGGATCCTCATTTTACTGACCTCAGAAGGATGGAAGGCTGAGTCAATCCTGAGCCTGGTGAGATTCAATCTGCCAAATTGCAGGCAGCCAGCAATCAGCAGAAGTAGCCTACAGTACTGCACTCTAACCACTGTGCCACCACAGCTCAAACGAGGCAGGGAACTGGGCAGGTCATTCCAGCAAATACTCAAGTCCTCAGGGTGGGATTAGGTAGGCAATGCTAGTGCAGCCCTTCATGAAAGGTGAGCTTGCCTCCTCCCAAGTAGCCTAACCGAGCTATGTTGTGCCTGTCTCCTCTCTGCCCTACATGTCCTTGGACAGGGAGGAAGTATGGACTCCACCTCTTTCTCATTGCTAATGGGGGGCAGCTGATCCCGGACCTCACCTGAAGCCTCCTGGCCAACTTGCCTCACTCAGTCTCTGTCTTTCACTTGTCTGATTCACCCAGATGAAGCTGCTTCATCAAGCTAGCATTCTCCAACTGCTGATCCAGACCATCATTCAGTTCTGTGCTTTCCTCTGCCAACTCATTCTTCTCTGAACTCACATCTGGGTATGGATCCATGACATCAACTTGAGAAAGGCCAATGATGCTCAGTCAAAAATCTCCACACAACCCCTAGATGGCAGCAAAGAGTTTTGAATTTCTCTTTGCTGTCATCTAGTTGTTATCCAGGTTTTTGCAGCTGAATTGTGTTTGCCTTAGTTTAACAGGTTTGCAATTTCTGGTTTTGTGGAATCTCCGGCGGTTTCTGATATTCTTCACAGTTGTTATAAGTACATTTTAATCTCTCTCTTTCTAAAGTTACACTATAATACTCTTCTTTCTATAATCCACCCTGTCCAATTATCAAAGCTATAAATCACAAATTCATTTAAAAAATAGTTTTTTTTTTGCAAAAGTCCATAAGAAGTTTTCAGTCACAAACAAATGTAGATAATGTCTTTTCTGTAATCAAACGCATGGCCCTTTCTCAACTAGCCTCTTTTGGAATACATTTTTTAAAAAATAATGAATCTTTGTGAATGAATCTTTCTCTTTTATTTTGTTTTGCGCTGGTTGGGTTGATTTATTTTGTTTTGCACTGGTTGGATGCCACTATACCATTTGTTTGAAATAGTATATGGCAGGGGTGTCCAACTTGCGGTGTCGCATTGGCATAACATGATATATCATGACTTTTCCCCCCTTTGCTAAACTGTGGGTGTGGCCAGTGTGTGATGCATCTGGCCCCTGGGCCACCAGTTTCACAGCCCATGTTCTACATTAACACTAAAAGGGGAGTAAAATTAAAAAGCTCCCTTTATTCTATATAAATTCAGGCAACAAATTCAGTGGGAACTCTTAAAACACTGCTGTAGAAGCAGAAACTAATTTGCAGATGAACAAAGTCAAGGCTTTCTGAAGATCAGATAGTTCCTTAGCGACTGAAGAAAAAAAAAAAAAAGCAATTAGCACATTCAACATGGCTGGCATTCATATCTTTTAGAAAATGCCTGGGAAACTGCAGGAAAGTAAATGGTGAAGATTCACAGGCATCATGCTGTTTTGAATTTCAAAGAAGAATGAAGGCCTTGACATGAATGGGCAATAATTGTATGTCACCCCAAGGAACATGTTTGGATTGAAGATTACCTACCGACCACTTGATGGCTTTTGTGTCTACTTGTACTAGTTAAAGCTTCTGTAGGCTTTTCAGAGCCAACTCCATGGAGAGCATTTTCCTACTGTATTTCAAATCTAGAGGTTGCTGAAGATGCCAGCTATGTTCCCTGTCCATTTTAAACCCCAGTGGGTTTTCACTATATTGCTCCTGATATTGCTACTATTGCCGTATCAGACTGAGGGCATGCTCTGTTTAACTTTAGGCCTTCTTTTATCAGACGACTTCTCTGCTGAAAATAAATGTTCTGGAGAAGCTGTTGAAAGCATTTTACCATAGAATAGCAGCATTGCCTATTTAACAGGTCAGTCTTTGTATAGGAAGCACACAGGCACATTCATGGATGACAGCAATGGCATTTAGACTTATATAATGCTTCATAGTGCTTTACAGCCCTCTTTAAGTGGTTTACAGAATTAATGTATTGTCCCCAACAATCCAGGTCCTCATTTTACCAATTTAGGATGGAAAGTTGAGTGAACTGGTTTAGGAAGCTGGTTAGGATCAAACTTGCAATGCTACATTCTATCCACTGTTCCACCAAAGCTCATATGTTAAGAATGTATGTGAGCCATGGTGGCACAGTGGTTAGAGTGCAGTACTGCAGGCTACTTCTACTGAATGCCGGCTGCCTGCAATTTAGCAGATTGAATCTCACCAGGCTCAAGGTTGACTCAGCCTTCCATCCTTCTGAGATGAGTAAAATGAGGATCCAAAATGTTGTGGGCAATATGTTGACTCTGTAAACCACTTCGAGAGGGCTTATATAAATGCTATTGCTAAGTGCTATTGCTATGTTATGGTATGTTAAAAAGACAATGAGGACTTGGTTATCTGACAATATTGTTGTCATGCAATTCATATTTGAATCCCTTTTAGGTCTGCTGCCTTGAAGAACAATAAGAAAATGTTGATATTCATATATGAATGCATGTATATTAATGCATTTGATTGTACCTTGTGGGTAATTCCTTGTGAGTCCACATATACAATACAAGATTTTGCAGGTTATATATGTTTTCCTTTGGACCTCATTCAATCTCAAACGACCTCATTCAATCTGAAATGGCACATTGACAATTTTTATAATACTGAGCCCTGTCTTAGTTTCCGAGAAGGAAGGTCAAGCTTTAAAACAATGTCCGACTATAAACATGACAAATCTAATTGAGGGCTCTGTTTTCATGCTGCTTGTATGCAACTTGCACTGGTAACATGACTTGATGGAAATCATGACCTCCATCAGAAGAGATTGGTATAATGAACTCCTCATTATACTGGTATGTGTTGTGTTGTCTGGAACACCAATCTGAAGCTTCTGTCATTTGTGCAAGTGAAGGGATGATATGTGACAAAAACTGCAGGGTTATCAGAGAACAATCAGATCCAAAGCAGATGGAAATTTAATTTGATTGAAAAAAAGATAAGACTAAAGGCTCGGGAAGTTTCTGCATCAGTAGTATAAACAGAAAAACAGTGACAGGAGTTCAACTGGGAAGCCCGATTGGTGGTGGGTTCATCTTTATTGGAGATGTTTAAATAGAGAGTGTTACAGAATATATCCCTCTGTTAGAGGTGCTTCAATTAATTGTGGATTCTTGCCGAGATTGGACTGGGTGACCTCAATGCACCTTCGAGTTTTATGATTCTGTCAAGTGAAGTGTGCAATGAATCTACAGCCTGGTCCAGTCATTGCAATCTTCCAATCTGTAATATATTTTGTTCTCGACTTCACTGCAATCAATCCACCTGAATCTTCAGAAGCAGAAGCAACTGTTTTCTTTTTAGCTTGCTAATCTCTCAGCTCTGTGGCATTCCAAGTGGTGCAGTGGTTAAAGTGCAGAACTGCAGGCTACTTCTGCTGCCTGCTAGCTGCCTGAAATTTGGCAGTTCAAATCTCACCAGGCTCAGAGTTGACACAGCCTTCCATCCTTCTGAGGTCAGTAAAATGAGGACCCAGATTGTTGGGGACAATAGGTTGACTCTGTAAACTGCTTAGATAGGGGTGTAAAAGCTCTGTGAAGCAGTATAGAAGTCTAAATGCTGTTGCTATTCAGTGGTTGCCATACCTCCTTGTTGCAAAACCAGTGAGTCAACCCTTTGATTTTGTGCATGTCCAAATATCTCTGCTGATACCACACATTAGCATTTCAATAAGGACCATGTCTTCTGGTATTCGTTGCACATACCCTATAATATGAGGCTGTCTCTATATCCTGCGGAGATCCTTAACTATAGAGAAAACTCCCCCAAGAGCAATGCCATGCATTCTTAATTGAAAAAATGCTGGAAAGTATAAAGAAAACAGAAGCATTAAATCATGGGAGGTGGAGATTATTTGGCAGCAAAATGACCAAGGTGTCATTTTGACACATTCTTAAGAAAGCAAAGCAGCTCATTTTGTGAGGGGAGAGAGAGGAGGGGATGGAGGGATGGAAGAGTGAGAGAGAGGGATGGAAGAATGGGGAGAGAGAGAGAGTGGGGGAATAAGAGAGAGAGGAGGGAAAGAAGGGGGGGAGAGAGAGGTGTTTTGAATTGTATGTTACAAATTATATACAGGTGAAACTCAAAAAATTAGAATATCATGCAAAAGTTCATTTATTTCAGTAATTCAGCTTAAAAGGTGAAACTAATATATGAGATAGACTCATTACATGCAAAGCAAGATAGTTCAAGCCGTGATTTGTCATAATTGAGATGATTATGACTTACAGCTCATGAAAACCCCAAATCCACAATCTCAGAAAATTAGAATATTGTGAAAAGGTTCAATACTCTAGGCTCAAAGGGTCCCACTCTAATCAGCCAATGAAGCCATAACACCTGCAAAGGGTTCCTGAGCCTTTAAATGGTCTCTCAGTCTGGTTCAGTAGGAATCACAATCATGGGAAAGACTGCTGACCTGACAGTTGTGCAGAAAACCATCATTGACACCCTCCATAAGGAGGGAAAGCCTCAAAAGGTCATTGCAAAAGAAATTGGATGTTCCCAAAGTGCTGTATCAAAACATTAATAGAAAAGTGTGGAAGAAAAAGGTGCACAGGCAGCAGGGATGAGCACAGCCTGGAGAGGATTGTCAGGAAAAGACCATTCAAAAGTGTTGGGGACTTTCACAAGGAGTGGACTGAGGCTGGAGTCAGTGCATCAAGAGCCACTATACACAGATGGATCCTGGACATAGGCTTCAAATGTCGTATTCCTGTTGTCAAGCCATTCCTGAACAACAAACAATGTCAGAAGCATCTTACATGGGCTAAGTGGTCCAAAGTCCTCTTTTCTGATGAGAGCAACTTTTGCATCTCATTTGAAAACCAAGGACCCAGAGTGTGGAGGAAGAATGGAGAGGCACACACTGCAAGATACTTGAAGTCCAGTGTGAAGTTTCCATAGTCTGTGTTGATTTGGGGAGCCAGGTCATTTGCTGGTGTTGGTCCACTGTGCTTCATTAAGTCCAGGGTCTACGCAGCTGTCTACCAGGAGATTTTGGAGCACTTTATGCTTCCTTTCACAGACGAGCTTTATGGGGATGCTGACTTCATTTTCCAGCAGGACTTGGCACCTGCCTACACTGCCAAAAGCACCAAAACCTGGTTCAATGACCATGGGATTACTGTGCTTGATTGGCCACCAAATTCACCTGACCTGTACCCCATAGAGAATCTATGGGGCATTGTCAAGAGAAAGATGAGAGATATGAGACTGAACAATGCAGATGAGCTGAAGGCTTCTACTGAAGCATCCTGGTCTTCCCTAATACCTCAGCAGTGCCACAGGCTGATAGCTTCCATGCCACGCTGCATTGAGGCAGTAATTGCTGCAAAAGGGATTCAAACCAAGTACTGAGTACATATGCATACTTATACTTTTCAGAGGTCCGATATTGTTCTATGTACAATCCTTGTTTTATTGATTGCATGTAATATTCTAATTTTCTGAGATTGTGGATTTGGGGTTTTCATGAGCTGTAAGCTATAATCATCTCAATTATGACAAATCATGGCTTGAACTATCTTGCTTTGCATGTAATGAGTCTATCTCATATATTAGTTTCACCTTTTCAGTTGCATTACTGAAATAAATGAACTTTTGCACGACATTATAATTTTTCGAGTTTCACCTGTATTGCTTGACACAGGAGTCAGTTTCTTCAAATGGTCAGAATAAGTAGTTTCTCTTTAAACCTCTTAGGAAATTTTCCTGATTTTTTTTTTTCAAGAGCATTATGATACTCCTTTTCCTTGTTCATTCAATCTGCTTGTTTCTGTCATGGAAACTCCTAAACTTACATGAGCATTGTAGATTTGAGACATGCAAGGAAGTATCCAGCAAACACACTATGCCCAAATCCCTAAAAGTGATCATGAGCTCATCATCAATCCACATACATATTTTTAAAAGTATAGTTTCAATTTTATTCTCCGTCCCTATCTTGATTCTGAATGGCTGCAACATCATTTTATCTAGTGTCCAATGGCTTTGGCAGTCAGGTAGGAGTGGAACTGTTTGCACTATGCTGTTGTCCATGGAGATTTTACATGGACATTTAGCTATGCACTTTGGGATGAACTCCCTTCAAATGGTGTGGGAGTCTGACCAGATTTCCAGAAATAAATTGCAGGCTAGCCATTTGCACTTCAGTTTGAGATGCAAACAACACGGACTCATCCCCAACAACCTGCACCTGTCTTCAACAGTGAAGGGACATGGAGCAGAAAGCATTCTGCAGCCAAGAAGGCTCCACATCCATTTGCACTACTTTAGTGATTCTGAGGACACAAATAAGTGGCCTCAATGGCTCTCTAAAAGAATGCAAATGACAAGCTGTCTGCAAGGAGTATAAATCCTTCCATTTCCCACCATCCAGTCAGAGCTGAAGAAGCTTCTTGGATGAGAAGTGAAATGTCTTTCAAAGAAAAATCAGAAAATCCAGTGGCCTCCCGAAAAAGCACCTTTGGGACAACCATGATGTTGATTTCATCTTCCTCCAGATGGCCATTGTCCTACTGGTCCACACTTGAACCTCTTCATTTCTTTTTGTGTTGCACTTCCCCTCCTCAAGTAGAATTCAGTCTTCAGCAGAGCGAGGTGCTCCCTATAGTCTTGCTTGTAACTAGCAAAAATATGGTTACCCTGACCTTGCCTGCTATGCATTGCTTCATTCCTGTCTCCAGCAGACCTCCCATTAATTTGCTTCAATAATATTTATTTGGTCAAGGACCAGAAAAAAATGTAAAAGAACCAAAACAAAAGTGAAGCCAATAAATACAATCATATGCGAACAACTAGCAGAATAAATCATGAAATGTAACGTCACTCCTATCTTACTATGTGAATACAGTTGTTAACTGGATGATACATCTAAAAGGTTAATAACTATAACATAAAAATAAAATAAAAAACTATGCCTTCCCTACAATTTATTAGTTATCATGTGTCAGACCAAAAGTGATATTTAAAACAAAGATAAATACTATGCTTCCCCCAAAATAAGACCCGGTCTTATATTTTTTTGCCACCAAAAAAGGCACAAGGCCTTATTTTGGGGTGGGGATGTCTTCCACTGACTAACCTCACTTGTGTACATTGCCCCACAGCTTTTTTGCTGTCAGAGGCCTCTGGAACTTCTGCAGTTGGCTGCAGAAGAAAAGGGTCAGCAAGGCAGGTATCTGGGTGTCCGAGGCCTGGCTGCCACTGTCCAAAGATAAGCAGTAAGGCAGTTCCTCCCCCCCCATCCCCACCTAACTTAATTTTTACCCTTGCACCTCATCCCATCCCGTGCACCCATGAGTGGGTAGGGTATTAATTAGGGCTTATTTTTTGGGCGGGGGGGGGAAGGACTTATATTGGGCACACATGGAAAAAACCAACTTTGGGCTTATTTTTGGGATAGGTCTCTTTTTTGGGGAAAACATGTCAATATGTCTTCAACCAATTATATCTTGCTTTCATCAGAGAAGCACAAAATTTAGTTCCTGTAGATTTCCATCACACCAGCCCAAGTGGCAGAAAGAAAGAAAGAACACATTAGCCTATTGATTATGGACATTTGATTTTTTTTTTATAACCATGGCATACAACAGCTGTAAAAAGCTGCACTGCTCTGTCCTTCATCTGAAACTAGCACCAATAATAAGATTGCTCCATCAGATGAGGATGTAATTCAGAAAATACATTGACATTAAAAATAAAGGACAAAGAAGATTACTTAACATGGAATAGATTTTTCAAGTGGTTAGAGATAAGAGGTAGAAATTAGATGAAGAAAGATTATTACTATGCATGAACTAAATATAAAGATGGTTTATAATTGTAAATATGCCAATATAAACAAGACAACTACAAATAAGCTAATATAAAGGGAAATCTAGTTAAAACTGTTCTGTTACACTATTACTATTATTATTAATATACATGTTAGTATTCCTTTTTGTTCATTCTTTGCTTTTCTGTAAATGATATGCCCCAAAAATACAATTTATTCAAAATGTTTATGAAAATAACAACAACAACAACAACAACAACACCCCAGACTTAACAGTTGTCAATAAGAAAGACAAAAAAGTCTGGATTGTGGATGCAGCAGTGCCTGGAGACAGCAGAATAGAACAGAAAGAACTGGAGAAGATAACAAAATACAAAGACCTACAAATAGAAATAGAATGACTATGGCAAAGGCAAGCAAGGGTAGTACCAATAGTAATAGGCACCTTGGGTGCAGTCCCAAAACAATCGGAGCACCACTTGAACACCGTAGGCATTGACAAATTTGCCATCAGTCAATTGCAGAAGGCAGCTTTACGTGGAACAGCCTGCGGTGATATCTGTAACACCATCAAACATCCAGATTTGCCTCTCCCAGGTCCTTGGTAAGGCCTCGATAGGTAGTCAAAAATGCTAAACCCAGTCTGAATATCTGTCTGACTCTGTGATGAATAATAGTAATACTAATAATAATACTACTAATAATAGGATTGCTCCATCCTATTATGTCTCAATGAAATGCTACCAAAGGAGAGAAAAATTTGTAGGCAAAGAATATTTGAAAACACAGACAACCGTTAAAGTGGTCTACTTTTCTAATAAGTTCTAATAAGCTAATTAAATAAAAGGTTTCCATCTCTCTGTCCTCACTATATTAATAAATTCTAATAACTACATCTGCTTCTGCTTGCTTCGCATAATTGTTTAAATGTGTATCTGGTAATGTAGGGTAAGTTCAAGAAATTTTATAAGAGGCTCGTGTTTATTTCCTATCTGTGCCAAAATTCATTCAATGCCTTCTGCCTAGATTTGCACACTTTCTCTGACATTGTCTCCCCTGCATTTAATCTCATAGCTGAATAACCCTAATAAAAGAAAACTGCCATATTTTTTTTCCTGAGAGACAGGGAGAAAGAGAAGAAAGTTGAGCTTTTTTGTACTTGGGCAGAATCAACGTAGTTACAGAGCTCGACAGGCCCTTGCATGATATTGTTGTTGGTTTCAAACTGTACTTGACTTGTTCTTACAAGCATCCTAGTTTTCTGGCACATAAGAAAGCAACACAGAGCATACTGCATTTAATTTTCAGTTCTTATCTCTTGTTATAGCCAATGGTAAAAGAGACATTTCTGTCAACGGGCTTGTAACAAAATAATTGAGTTTCTTCTCTGGTTTGCCCAAGAGATTTAGGATGTCATTCTCCTCCCTGTAGAATATGGGACTTTGAAATCAAGGCTCTCTTTTATTTTGAGGAAGAAGGGAGTGCATGCATTCTACAAAACAAGTGAGCTGGGGAACGCTTAAACAGTATATTGGGTAGATATTTCATCCTGTTTATTTATTTGGTTGCTTCATTTCCTCCAGATGTCGAAGGACAAAGCATACTAATTCGATCAGTCTATGGAGATTCTCAGTTGTCCAGGTCATAGTTGTCTCAAAAATGCTTTCTCAAAAGACAACTGGACTGTTTATTCCTTGAGGAAGAAGAACAAAATGTTTTGTTTCTCATCCAAGAAACTTCATCAGTTATGATGGTGTATGTCAGGATTCTGGCAGTTACCCTCATTTAAATCATGAGTCTCGAGCCAAATTTCCAAAACTTAAAAAGGATTTATTGGGAGTTAACATGCCGGCACTGCCTGGGTGTAGCTGACTCTGAGACACATAATTCATTGTCACCCTTGACCCTGGTACCCCCCCCCCCCCGGGTCTATCATAATTCATATTCTCTAATGGGACAGACACATCCATAGCGAAGAGTCATCAATAATGCCCTCCAGTTAGAATTTCAGAAACTTCAAATGCAGTTTTGGTTTTGAAAGCTATTGCACTGCTCCCCCCTCCCTTTCTGCTGGCAACTCTAAAAAACCCAGAGAAATATTTTAGGAGTTGACATTGTATATATGGGGAGGGATGGACAATCGGTACTGATAATTGAGATTGGCTGGTGTGGGATGGAAGGATAGGTTCTGACCAGATGGTAGAGGATGGGTGTGTTGGAATTGTATTTCTCATAGCAATACACAAAGAGACCAGCTGACTGCAAGTTGACCAGTTGATCTTCCCATTACAAGACCCTCATGTGCAATGTCCCATAACTGATTCATCATGATCCACCACAAGACCTTCCCCATCACAAGACCTACTGATCACACAAAAGCAGAAGCATCTCCTAAATTCCATTGTTGGAATTTACCTAGCCTGGTAATGAAATATTCAGAAGCTAACCCACAAGTTTGGAGAATGAACCTCCATTCTCATCCTACACCCGAGCTACAGATATTTCCCACTATCACAAAGCTGATGGAGTTAACAGAGACAGCTAAATTTAGTAGTTTAATTGAAGAAAGAATGCAACTAACTTTGTTTCAATATTTCATTAAATATTATATTTTATATGTATGTATGTGTGAATCTGTATCTGTATACATGCATACATGGGAAGCAATTTATTTTCCATGAAATTGCATTAATCTGAAAAAAGAAAAAAAAGCCTGCATTGCACTACTGGTAGCAAACAAGTAGTAAATATTAATAGCATCAACTTAGGAGCAGGAAATTGACATTTCCCTGCCTACTGATTTTTTCTTTCTTTTAATGCTTTTCCAAAGGTTCATTTTCTATTGGAAGAGAAATTCTTCAGTTGCTACCTTTTATGTATTCCTATGCCTGTTTTTGAGTTGCCATAAGCAAGGGAGGGGAAAACCCAGAAGAACATTCCATGCATATCTTACAACGATTGTAGCTAGGCTACCAAATATTCTGCCCATGAAAATCCTTCATTGGAGAGTGTGATTGATGACACCCAGCCTGTGAACTTGCTTCTTTGGAAATCCTGATTGATGATACACCCAGGGGGGAGGGAGGAGACAGGGTCACAGCTAAATCACATGTGTCAGAGTTGGCTTCAACTGGGATAATTCTGACATGTTGCTCCTGATAAATCTTTTGGATTCTTTTGAAGCTTGGCTTGAGGCTCATGAATTAATTAGGGCAATCACTGGAACCCTGACACTGCTAAGCACACACAGTTCCAATTCTAATTATGTAAAGTGATCTAGTTTGGTGCGATGGTTAAAACCAGAGACCACAAGTGCTAATCCCACCTCAGGCACAACTGGATGCTCCTGGGCCAGTCATTTTTGGCAAACGACTTCTGAAAACCTTGCCTGAGAAATGTATAGGGTTTCATCCAGGCAGTATTTGAAAGATAAACAGGATTGAATGAAACAAAACAAAACAATGCAAACCCTACATATTTTAATTGCATTCACATTACCAACATTACATCGAATTGACCTTGCTCCAAAAGTGTCAATCACAGGCTTATTTTCAGTCCTGCTGAGAGAGAAATACTAGAGCTTGAATTTTTATGCATGCCAAGCATATAGACTTCCTTCAAGAGGAACAGAAGAATATGTCCTTGTAAAGTCACCTAATGCTTACAATAAGGACAAAAGATGTTATGCAAATTTTGTGGAATGGTCCATCAATGTAGCCATCAAGAAACTCAGATGGGGCTGCTGGGAAAACAATTATCCAATACTCTCACCTCCTCTCTCCAATTTCAACAATATCAGGTTCTGACACGCTTCCGTAGAAGTGAGCTTTGAACAAAAGCTTAAAAGTCTTGCGTTTCAGGAGAAGGAAAACAGCTGTATTCAATTATTCTATCAGGGTCACCTCCATGTTACAGAATTGCATATTTCCATTGGAAAAGTACATATTTATTTGCCAGTGGGTAGCCTGACAGGAATTTGCACAGTCTTCTGAAGATAATTTGTGAGTTTGTCTCTATAGAATGCTGTGGATAACATAGTGAACTTTAAATCAATATTAATTAACCCCTACACTTTTTTCTATATATAACTTCCTTTCTTCACGGTTCACCCACCTTGGTAATTCTCAGTTTTTCTCGGCTCACCCATTTTCACCACTTAAAAATAGGGAAACAAATATTTTGCCCAAGAATCTTAAAAAACAAAAAAAAGTTTCCCGCAAGAAAGTCCATTAACCAGCAAGTTCTAGATAATTATAGGAGAGAGCTATAAATTGTACCAATTTCAGAATAGCATATAATCACAATTGGAGAACATAAAATAAATAATGTACATACACAGTGGGCAATTTTCATCTGGGATTATATTGACTAAGGGTTGATTTTGCTGAATATTATGTGAGCATAAATGGTAATTAAAAGTTTGCTTGCTAGATTTAAGTTCCTTAAACTATTTAAACAATTATAAGGTTTGTGGGTTATTTTTCCATCAGATCAAATTATACATAAAAAAATGAGACTCGGGGTTAAATATCTAGTCATTGCTGGTAATTTGCTACTTATTATTTGTTGTTATGAATGTACTTATAATAGGTGGTTGCTTTTCACAAACTACATAGATTGGTTGTTGTTAACTTCGCGCACAGTTTTTGTGTGACTGTGAGGAAGGACACAAGTCCTTCTGATCAATAAGATCAGAAATAGAATAATTTAGGAAGCAGATTAAGGGCACTATCTTACAAATTGAAATTCAATGGTGAAAAAAATAAGGTTCTACATTTAGGCAAGAAAAAACCAAAATACACAGGTACAGAATATGTGGTATCTTGCTCAATAGTAGTAACTGTAAGAGGGATCTTGGAGTCCTAGTGAACAAGCATTGAAATATGAGCCAACAGTGTGCAGCAGCTGCCAAAAAAGCCAACGCAGTTCTAGGCTGCATAAGCAGAGGGATAGAATTAAGATCACGTGAAGTGTTAATATCACTTTATAATGCCTTGGTAAGGCCACACTTGGAATACTGTATCCAGTTTTGGTCGCCACGATGTGAAAAAGATGTTGAGACTCAAGTGCACAGAAGAGCAACAAAGTTGATTTGGGGACTGGAAGCTAAAAGGAACAGTTGCTGGAATTGGGTATGTCTAGTTCAATGAAAAGAAGGACTAGGGGAGACATGATAACAGTCTTCCAATATCTAAGTGGCTGCCATGAAGAAGAGGGAATCAAGCTATTTGTTCTGTCCCCTCATTAGCATTCTTGAGATCCCCGCGCTTTGATTGGTCAAAGCGCAGGGCACTCTGATTGGTTAGGCAAGCCGCACTGATTGGCTCGCTAAGAATCTCCCGCGATTAGTCCATTCGAATTGCGGGAGATTCAAAGTGGTGCCATTGGCCGCGGCCGCCGTGGCTAAAGGAATAAAAGCCGTGAACCTTTTCTATAGCGCCAGTTTGGTTCCTACACAAATAAAAGAGCATGATTTGAAGTCACTGACTCCTAGCATCATTTTCGAGGACACGACACTGGCGACGAGGATGGGATCCAGACCCTGAACTGAACCATGTGTCCGACGGAAGCCAGATGAATCTCCACGATGGCGAAAATCGCACCCCCCACACCCTTCAACCCCGCCACCGAGGACTGGGAATTGTACTCCGACCGATTCCGCATGTTCCTCGAGTGCAGCAATCTGAAGGACGCCACCGGCCCCATGAAGCGCGCCGTCTTCCTGAGCCACTGCGGGACCGAGGTATTCAAGATGGCCAAGGCACTTGCCAAACCCACCGATGCGACCGCGATGGACTGGGACGTCCTCGAGCCAATACTTCGGCGGCACTACGCTCCAGAGGTACCCATCCTGATCCGACGCAACGAATTCTACCGTCGGGACCAATGGTCGGGTGAGAGTTTCAGTGACTTCGTCGCCGAACTACGGCGCCTAGGGGGGCTGTGCGAATTCGACACCCTGAACGATGCCCTACGAGACCGAATCGTGCTCGGCCTGTGGGACCTCGTCCTCCAGAGCCGGCTGATGGCCAAGGGCAACATCAGCCTTGCAGACACCCTCACCGCAGCCGCAGCCGCCGAAGCGACCCGAACATCCGCCGACCGCATGCGCCGACCGAACGCTGGGGACCGCAGCGGAAACAACCACCCTGCAAGGTCGGCCGAGGCCCAACCCGAGACGACCACCCACCAGGGCGAGTTCCACTCGGCATCGGGCACTTCTGAAAAAGAGGAGGAAATTCATTGCCTCCAGGCAGGCCGCGACCCACGGAACTGGCGGGGTGTGTAAGTCGAGGACCAACTGTGCCGGTTGCGGAGGCGACCACCCCAGGTCTGAATGCTGGTTTTTCGAGTCGATCTGCCGGCATTGTGACAAGAAGGGACACATCGCCCGCGTCTGCTGCCTAAAAAAGAACCGCAGCCCGGCACGATGGGACCAGAGTGAATGGAGGAGAGAGAGCACACCACCCCGGACCAGAGATCGCCCCTCTGACAACAGATGGGACCGGAACAGACGATCCCTACAAGGCGGCGAGACCCGGCGAGGAGAGGAGACACATCAGACGGTCACCATCGGCCACGCCACAACCAATGATGCCCGGAAGGTCTACGTGGAGGTAGGCATCGAGGGCGAGCCATGCAAAATGGAGGTGGACTCAGGGTCCTACCTCTCCATGATAGCATGGCAAGAAATAAAGCGCTTGCTGCCTACCATCCAAAGGAAAAGCCTAGACAGCCAGAGACTAATCGTAAAGGACTCGGCATCGCAGTCACGGGAATCGACCACGTCACCGACGACAGCTGGGAGCAACAACTGGCCCGGGAATTCCAAGAGGTCTTCGACAGAAACCTAGGCAAGTACCGAGGGCCCCTTATATCATTCAACCTAGACCCAAACGTCCCCCCAAAACGCCTAAAACCAAGGCAGGTGCCATTCGCACTTAAACCCAAGATAGACGAGCAAATTGACAAGCTCGTCAAACAAGGGGTCCTACAGCCAATAGACCACGCCCGGTGGGAGACCCCCATAGTCACCCCGATCATGCCCGATGGGTCGGTGAGGATCTGTGGGGACTATAAGGCCACCCTAAATGGCGCGTTGCAACAAAGCGCCTACCCTGTCCCAGTAGTGCAACACCTACTGCATTCACTGGGAGGGGGCAAGGTTTTCGCCAAACTCGACCTCACCCAGGCATACCAACAGTTGCCAGTCGACGAGGAAACGGCAGAAGCGCAAACCATAGTCACCCACCGGGGAGCATTTAAATGCAACCGGCTCCAATTCGGAGTCAGCGTGGCACCGGGAATATTCCAAAGCCGAATGGAAAGACTATTACAAGGCATCAAGGGGGTGGTACCTTACTTCGACGACCTCTTAGTGTCGGCAACCAACCAAGCCGAACTAGAGGGTCGCCTAAGGGAGGTCCTAACCAAATTCAAAGAGACCGGGCTCAAGGTAAAAAGGGAGAAATGCCAATTATACACGAAACGGCTTGAATTCCTAGGATATCTCCTAGACCGTCACGGCATTCACCCCACAAACCAAAAAATCAAGGCCATCAAAGAAGCCCCCACACCCAAGTCGAAGACGGAGCTACAGGCATTCCTGGGGCTACTTAACTTTTACAATGCCCCAAAAGATGATGGTGGCGGAGCCTTTGCATAGGCTCCTGGACAAGGCAGCGACCTGGACTTGGGGGAGACGCAAGCAAGCCGCCTTCCAGAGAACAAAGGACCTCCTCACTTCGGACGCTGTCCTTATACAGTACAACGAGACCCTACCCCTGGCCGTCACATGCGACGCATCACCCTTCGGCGTCGGCGCTGTCCTCAGCCATACCCTCCCCGACGGAAAAGAAGCACCCATCACGTTCTTTTCAAGGACCCTCACCAAACCGGAGCGGAACTACAGCCAGCTGGACAAAGAGGCTCTGGCTATCGTTGCCGCCGTAAAAAGATTCCACGAGTACCTCTACGGCCGGACATTCACCATCATAACCGACCACAAGCTGCTGCTGGGAATCCTTGCAGGAAACCGGGCCACCCCGAACATTCTGTCTCCCCGAATGACAAGGTGGTCCGAGTTCCTGGCAGCCTACAACTACGAACTCATACACAGACCGGGTAAGATGATCTCCCATGCAGACGCCATAAGCCGCTCGCCGCTACCGGAACCTGACACCGACCCAGCACCCACGATGACCACCCTCAGCATAGAGACTCTACCCAACCTGCCCATAACCGCGTCAGACATTGCCCGAGAGACTAATAAAGACAAACATCTGGCGTGGGTGTTGCATTGGGTAGAGAAAGGGTGGCCGGAAAGAGACAACGACGAGTCCGTCAAAACATTCCGGAACCGGCAAACGGAACTCTCGTTATTAAAAGGATGCATACTATGGGGGGATAGGGTGGTCATTCCAGAAAAACTACAAGGGAAGGTTCTGGAACTATTACACGAGGGGCACCCTGGCATCGTTAGGATAAAGCCCTGGCCAGAAGTTACGCTTGGTGGCCAGGGATGGACAAACAGATTGAGACATGGGTAGCAAAGTGCCAACGATGCCAGGAAACTAGGCCAAGCCCACCCACAGCACCCGTCCTAGAATGGGAAACCCCAAGGGGACCTTGGTCTAGGATCCACATAGACTTTGCCGGGCCCACAAAAGGACACACCTTCCTAATAACAGTAGACGCTTACTCCAACTGGCTGGAGGTAAGCAACATGAGGACAACAACCACGGAGGCCGTGATCAAGGAACTCGGCAAACTCTTTGCAACGCACAGCCTCCCAGACGTCGTTGTTTCCAACAACGGGCCCCAATTCACCTCGCTAGAATTCGAAAAATTCCTAGCGGAAAGGGGCATCTGACACACGCTGACAGCACCGGTGCACCCGGCGGCGAACGGTAGGGCGGAACGGATGGTGCAATTCACTAAGAAAACCATCCGGAAAATAGACCACGGGGAGATCCAGGAGAAAATAAATAAATTGCTCTTCACCCAACACATAACCCCAAATACCACAACGAATAAGAGCCCAGCCGAACTGTTAATGGGGAGGAAATTAAGGTCGCCACTCGACAGATTACACCCTATGTATAACCCAGAGAAGCCCCCAGACTCAACCAGCAAACACCGAACTTTCGCACCAGGTGACCCCGTGTATGCAAAAAACCTGACGGGAGACCCACTATGGGTACCAGCCGTCATCACACAAATAACAGGCCCACACTCGTACCGGCTACAAACAGCAGACGGACGAGCATGGAAACGCCACATCGACCAACTAAGGTCGAGGACGACCACCCAAGAGACCACCGACGCACAAGCAGGTGAAACCAACCCCCACAACACAAACCAAGGGGGGAGGGAATACCCAGGGGACCAAAACCAAAGAAGAATAAACCAGCCATACTTACCGGAAAGCAGCCAGCATGACCCCTCGCCAGGAAGAGACAGCCAGGCCAGCTTGACCGACCCGGGGAGACCAAGCGGTAGTGGTGAAACCCACAACTCAACCAACCCGGGAAGCCCAGGAGGGAGCTACGGAGAGCGGCCCGGCCTGACCAACCAGCTGGTTCCCATGACGGCATCCGGAGAAGCAGAGACCCCGACCGAACCAGCTGGGATCCAACCTACGACTGAGCTGCGCAGGTCCCGTAGGCTAAGACGGAGCCCCGCCTACCTACGGGACTACGCGACATAAGGACTAAACCAAGAGAGGAGGGGTGTTCTGTCCCCTCATTAGCATTCTTGAGATCCCCGCGCTTTAATTGGCCAAAGCTCAGGGCACTCTGATTGGTCAGGCGAGCCGCACCGATTGGCTCGCTAAGAATCTCCCGCGATTGGTCTATTCGAATCGCGGGAGATTCAAAGTGGTGCCATTGGCCGCGGCCGCCGCGGCTAAAGGAATAAAAGCCGCGAACCTTTTCTATTGCGCCAGTTCGGTTCCTACACAAATAAAAGAGCATGATTTGAAGTCACCGACTCCTGGCATCATTTTCGAGGACACGACACTATTCTTCAAAGCACCTGAAGGCAAAACAAGAAGCAATGGATCAGAGGTGGTACTCACCAGGTTCTGACCAGTTCTGGAGAACCGGTAGCAGAAATTTTGAGTAGTTTTGAGAACCGGTAAATACCACCTCTGACTGGCCCCTCCCCCACCTTTTTCTGCCTCCCGAGTCCCAGCTGATTGGCTGGGTCTTCTTTTGTTGCCCTGCACAGGAGAATGGAGGTGGAAAGCAGGTTAATGGAGTGGGGAGAGAATCGGGATTTTACAGTATGCTTCTCCTGCCATGCCCACCAAGCCATACCCATAGAACCGGTAGTAAAAAAAATTGAATCCCATCACTGCAATGATTGGAAACTAGTCAAGGAGAGAAGCAATTTAAAACTAAGGAGAAATTTCCTGATAGTTAGAACAATTAATCAGTGGAACAACTTGCCTCCAGAATGCTCCAACATTGTAAGTTTTAAAGAAGAGGTTGGATAACCATTTTTCTGAAATGGGATAGGGTTTCCTGCCCGAGCAGGGGGTTGGACTAGAAGACCTTCAAGGTCCCTTCCAACTCTGTTATTCTATTCTAAGGATGCTGAATGAATCCAGCCAGGTGCAGATAGCAAAATAATAACAAGGTGGAAATAATAAGTACTTCTTAACTGCTCATAGATAGTCTATGGTGGCTGATACGTTTTGCTCTATTGGGAACTGTTGTCCTATATTAGCATCATCTCTCCTCAAGGAACTGATTGTATTGACCTGCTCTCCTGCTCAACTCCGAAAATAGAAGATGCTGAAGGAAAAAATTAATCTCCAAGCACATCACCAACATTCAATTAGAGGAATGCTTGGTGGGAGTGTAATTCGCATTGAGCAAAAAAATAGATTCTGAACCTTGGCAGGCTGAAACTAGATGGAAAGCAATAATGCCAAAAAAAGCCAACACAATTCTAGGCTGCATTAAAACAGAGGGATAGAATCAAGATCAAATTAAGTGTTAGTAATAATGCTTTGGTAAGACCACACTTGGAATACTGCATCCAGTGTTTGTTGCCACGATGCAAAAAAGATGTTGAGACTCCAGACAGAGTAAGAGTGCAGAGAAGAACAACAAAGACAACTATGAGGCTGGAGGCTAAAACATATGAAGAACGGTTGCTGGAATTGGGTATTTCTGATTTAATGAAAAGTTTCCAATATCTCAGGGGTTGCCAATAAGAAGAGGGAACGAAGCTATCCTCTAAAGCACCTGAAGGTAGGACAAGAAGCAATGGATGGAAACTAATCAAGGAGAGAAGCAACCTAGGACTAAGGAGAAATTTCTTGACAGTTAGAACAATTAACCAGTGGAACAACTTCCCTCCAGAAGTTGTGAATGCTCCAACACTGGAAATTTTTTAAAAGATGTTGGATAACCACTTGTCTGAAGTAGTGCAGGGTTTTCTGCAGTGGTGGAATTCATTTTGTGTGGGCATGGCTTGGTAGGCGTAGGAGGAGAAGGATACTACAAAATCCCCATTCCCTCCCCACCCCACTAACCTGCTTTCCAGCTCCGTTCTCCTGTGCAGGGCAACCCAGCCGATCAGGGAGGCAGAGAAGAGATGGGGGCGGGGCCAGTCAGAGGTGGTATTTGCCTGTTCTCCGAACTACTCAAAATTTCCACTACCAGTTCTCCAGAACTGGTCAGAACTGGCTGAATACCACCTCTTGTTTTCTGCCTGAGCAGGGGATTGGAGTAGAAGACCTTTCTGACAGTGAGAACAATCAACCAATGGAACAGAAGTTGCCCTCAGAAGTTGTGGGAGCACCATCAATTGAGGCCTTCAAGAAGAGATTGGACTGCCATTTGTTAGAAATGGTGTAGGGCGGGGGGTTGGACTCGATGACCTACCAGGTCCCTTCCAACTCTGATTATCTGTTATCTGTTATCTGATCTCCAAAGTCTCTTCTCTTCTCTTCTCTTCTCTTCTCTTCTCTTCTCTTCTCTTCTCTTCTCTTCTCTTCTCTTCTCTTCTGTTCCGTTCCATTCTCTTCTCTTCTCTTCTCTTCTCTTCTCTTCTCTTCTCTTCTCTTCTCTTCTCTTCTCTTCTCTTCTCTTCTCTTCTCTTCTCTTCTGTTCCATTCTGTTCCGTTCCATTTCATTCCATTCTCTTCTCTTCTCTTCTCTTCTCTTCTCTTCTCTTCTCTTCTCTTCTCTTCTCTTCTCTTCTCTTCTCTTCTCTTCTCTTCTGTTCCGTTCCATTTCATTCCATTCTCTTCTCTTCTCTTCTCTTCTCTTCTCTTCTCTTCTCTTCTCTTCTCTTCTCTTCTCTTCTCTTCTCTTCTCTTCCCTTCCCTTCCCTTCCGTTCCCTTCCCTTCCATTCTCTTCTCTTCTCTTCTCTTCTCTTCTCTTCTCTTCTCTTCTCTTCTCTTCTCTTCTCTTCTCTTCTCTTCTCTTCTCTTCTCTTCTCTTCTCTTCTCTTCTGTTCCCTTCCGTTCCCTTCCCTTCCCTTCCATTCTATTCTATTTTATTCATCTTCTCTTCTCTTCTCTTCTCTTCTCTTCTCTTCTCTTCTCTTCTCTTCTCTTCTCTTCCATTCCATTCCATTCCATTCCATTCCATTCCATTCCATTCCATTCCATTCCATTCCATTCTATTCTATTCATTTTCTCTTCTCTTCTCTTCTCTTCTCTTCTCTTCTCTTCTCTTCTCTTCTCTTCTCTTCTCTTCTCTTCTCTTCTCTTCTCTTCCATTCCATTCCATTCCATTCCATTCCATTCCATTCCATTCTATTTTATTCATCTTCTCTTCCCTTCCCTTCCCTTCCCTTCCCTTCCCTTCCCTTCCCTTCCATTCCATTCCATTCCATTCTATTTTATTCTTTTTCTCTTCTCTTCTCTTCTCTTCTCTTCTCTTCTCTTCTCTTCTCTTCTCTTCTCTTCTCTTCTCTTCTCTTCTCTTCTCTTCTCTTCTCTTCCATTCCAGTGTGGCAAAGGCTGATAATCTTACAGGAAGGGAGGCCAAGGGGTTAGTAAGTACAGTTTAAATTGAAATGTGAGGTGTAGTTGACTATATTGAGCTATATAGCCCAAGGGAAGAAACTGAAAGGAGCTCAAAATACTAGTGAAGCACAGGCAATTTTTGTGAGAAACAGATGCTGCTGTGGGATTTATATAGATATCAAAGAGGTGGAGGAATATGAAGAGAAATGTCACTCAAATATAGAATTGCCTTTTCTGTTTTATTCTGAGGGTAGCGAGATAAAGTTATCTACCCAAGAAATAATCCAGCAGTGCCCATATGAGAGTAACTCCATTGTATCAACAATCAGAATGACAGAATGAAAGAATGAAACCTGAAGTGGACAACATAAAAGCTTAAGGATGCTAAAAATGATATATGTCAACTGGCAGAGTGCCATGTATGGAACAGAGCACGCAATTACAGCTTGTAAGAAGGATATTTTAAAGCAAATATTTGCTGGTATTCAACTGAATGGCTGAATGAAAGTTTTGGTTTCCTAGTGGTGAAAAATAGATTTTTTTTATGCGAAGTAGAAATATTTCCAGAGAACAAAAGAACAAAAGTATTTTTATGCAAATTTTCACTTTAAAAAACAAAACAATGTCAGGTTCTTAATTTCCCTACCTTGCATTGTTAGTTTTAGCTTATTCTCTCCTCCTCCTCCTCCTCCTCCTCCTCCTCCTCCTCCTCCTCCTCCTCCTCCTCCTCCTCCTCCTCCTCCTCCTCCTCCTCCTCCTCTTCTTCTTCTTCTTCTTCTTCTTCTTCTTCTTCTTCTTCTTCTTCTTCTTCTTCTTCTTCTTCTTCTTCTTCTTCTTCTTCTTCTTCTTCTTCTTCTTCTTCTTCTTCTTCTTCTTCTTCTTCTTCTTCTTCCCTCTCCCTCTCTCTCCAAATACAACTACTTTTATGACCTACCAATTAATGTCACTCCATGTAATATACACTGCTCAAAAATAAAATAAAGGGAACACAAAAATAAGACATCCTAATCTGAATGAATGAAATATTCTTATTAAATACTTATTCATTACATAGTTCATCCCCCAACTCCTGGACAGTCTGTGGTGCAATGTGGCATTGGTGAATGGAGTGAGACATGATGCCCCAGATGTGCTCAATTGGATTCAGGTCTGGGGAACAGGCGGGCCAGTCCATAGCATCAATGCCTTCGTCTTGCAGGAACTGCTGACACACTCCAGCCACATGAGGTCTTGCATTAGGAGGAACCCAGGGCCAACTGCACTAGCATATGGTCTCACAAGGGGTCTGAGGATCTCATCTCGGTAACTAATGGCAGCCAGGCTATCTCTGGCGAGCACATGGAGGGCTGTGTGGCCCCCTAAAGAAATGCCACCCCACACCATTACTGACCCACTGCCAAACTGGTCATGCTGGAGGATGTTGCAGGCAGCAGAACATTCTCCACAGCATCTCCAGACCCTGTCACATCTGTCACATGTGGTCAGTGTGAACCTGCTTTCATCTGTGAAGAGCACAGGGCACCAGTGGCGAATTTGCCAATCTTGGTGTTCTCTGGCAAATGCCAAATGTCCTGCACGGTGTTGGGCTGTAAGCACAACCCCCACCTGTGGATGTCGGGCCCTCATACCACTCTCATGGAGTCTGTTTCTGACTGTTTGAGCAGCCACATGCATATTTGTGGCCAGCTAAAGGTCATTTTGCAGGGCTCTAGCAGTGCTCCTCCTGTCCCTCCTTGCACAAAGGCAGAGATAACGGTCCTGATGCTGGGTTGTTGCCCTCTTATGGCCTCCTCCACTTCTGATGTACTGGCCTATCTCCTGGTAGCGCCTCCATGCTCTGGGCACTACACTGACAGACACAGCAAACCTTCTTGCCACAGCTCGCATTGATGTGCCATCCTGGATGAGCTGCACTACCTGAGCCACTTGTGTGGGTTGTAGACTCCGTCTCATGCTACCACTAGAGTGAAAGCACCACCAGCATTCAAAAGTGACCAAACCATCAGCCAGAAAACAGAAACTGAGAAGTGGTCTGTAGTCACCACCTGCAGAACCACTCCTTTATTGGGGATGTCTTGCTAACTGCCTATGGTTTCCACCTGTTGTCTCTTCCATTTGCACAACAGCATGTGAAATTGATTGTCAATCGGTGTTGCTACCTAAATGAACAGTTTGATTTCATAGAAGTGTGATTGACTTGGAGTTACATTGTGTTGTTTAAGTGTTCCCTTTATTTTTTTGAGCAGTGTAATTAGTTATGTGAATTTTCTCAGCTAAATTCTGATACTAATCTATTTTTTTCCCTGTGCCCTGCCTAATTCTAATGATGGGATCCAATAAATGTTTGCAATCGTAAGCGACAATAAAATATGAATTCAAGTCTGTGTTTTCATTTTTCAAACAACTGATCTACATTCTAACACTGAATGCCATTTTTATAGTTGTTTTTGATGCATTATGGTGCTTGTTGAGTGATGAATTGGAAATGTCTTTAATAAATCAGATGACTGGTTTTTGATATTTATTCTGCTTTTGAAATTCTACAATAAAGCCATGGACAGCGTGACTTTGATGCATTATAGATGCACTCAGAAAGGCTTAAGGCAATTATTTTAATTTTTATCACCTCTTACCTCTTCCAAACAGGATACAACCTCATCTTCTTTACACACACACTCACACAATGTTGTTCTGTATCAGACACTAGCTAAAACTGAAGAACTAGCTTCAAACAGAAACTTTGTCATGTCCACCAATTTATTAAGTCCAGAAATGGGAACAGTGACTGAAATATAATACTGGACAAGGTTTGATATTGTAGTATTTAAATATTTTGAACACAGCGTCTGCAGTTTTCACTAATTAAAGGTTATGGACACTCTTCATGTGAATCCATATAGTTTTGTTTTTTTTAATGGCCCGGTAATCCCTTGCATTGGGATGGACTTGGGGCAATTAAATGGAACTGAGTGTTTACTGTCTGGATGCCCTTCCTGACACCTATGAAGTGTTCACAGCAGACAATTATTTAATGTGCCCAGAGAGATAAATATTTTTGGCTACCTAGGATTGAACTCAGAGCTTCCTAATTGTGAGGGGAAGCTCCACCACTAGGCCACTAGGCCGCTCCTATGTGAGTCCATATAAAATATAAAGGTACAGGTTCCCTTGCATATGCGTGCTAGTCATGTCCAGCTCTTGGGGCGGTGCTCATCTTTGTATCTAAGCCGAAGAGCCAGCGCTGTCTGAAAACATCTCCGTGGTCATGTGGCTGGCATAACTAAACACCAAAGATGCATAGAACACTGCTACCTTCTCACCAAAGTGGTCCCTATTTTTCTACTTGCATTTTTACATGCTTTCAAAGTGCTAGGTTGGTAGAAACTGGGACAAGTAATGGGAGCTCACTCCATTATACCACACTAGGGATTCAAACCACTGAACTTCTGACCTTCTGATCAACAAGCTTAGTGTCTTAGCCACTGAGCCATCACATTCCTGTGAGTCTATATAGTACAATTGAATAATCTATCCACATTGTTTTTAGGGTATGACTTTCATTTGAGCCATAACATTTATGATTTGTATTTGTCTGATCCTCTGGATACTTCATTTGTTTGGTTGAAAAGTAAGGGTGAATTACAGTCTCCCATTTCACTGGTGGAACATTCATGTCATACTTTGTGACATTTTGGGAAAAGGTTTTATACATCTGCATAAAGAGTGGTTTCTCACATTCCCCAAGGTCTCCCATTCACATTCAAAGTCTTTCCAAAATTTGGAAAAAAATTGTTTATACAGGTAATCCTTGACTTACAACCACAGTTGAACTCAAAATTTGCATTGCTAATTTGGTGAGTTTTTGCCCCATTTTACAATCTTTCTTACCACAGTTGTTAAGTGGATCACTGCAGATATTAAGTTATCAACATAGTTGTTAAGTGAATCTGGCTTCTTGGTTGTCTTTGCTTGTTGTAAAGTCCCCAAAAGTGAGCCCGAGAAACTGTTCCTGAGAATTGCCAAGAATCTGAATTTTGATAGGTATGCTGACCAACAGACATACATGTGGAAAAATGGTCACTTTTTTCACTGCTGTTGTGAATTCAGATGTCCACTATAGAAATTGTTGCAAGTGAAGGACTACCTGTAATACATTTTCAATTTTTTTTTTTTTAAATAACACATTTTTTAAAAAACATTCTGTGCAGAATTAATCCATTGCTGGTGTCACTGCAAAAAAAATTTGGGCATCCAGCACTTTTAGTGCAACCTGCTCATGATTTTTGACATATCCAGTTAGAGACGTTCCTTCTACCATGTCTCTGTACCACAAGTCTCTTGATTCTGCTACCCTGGTTCTCTAGAGAATGGAAACAAACTGGTGAATCAACCTGGTTTACATCAATGGGACAGCCAAGAATTTAAATATTTTGAGCATGCCAGACCATTCGAAGGTTTAAGTTCCTTTTCATCATCATTTTTATTTAACCATTGCATAATCCCTTGCGGGGTGGAGTCTCAGCAATTGAATGGAGCTAGCAGACTGTTTTAATGGCTGGATGCCTTTCCTGTTGCCAATGTAGAGTTTTGTTCAGCAGACATGCTTTCAGTATGCCCAGAGAGAGAAATATCTGCCTCTACTTAGGATTGAACTCACAGGCTCCAGATTGTGAGGCAAGATCTCTTCCTCTAGGTCATCGCATCACTCTTTAAGTTCCTTTTCATAAGATACAGAAATTTGATTTGGGTTTAGAACTGTATTAAAATTCCCCAGTGAGGAAAATAGACATTCAATGGTTCCCTGAAATTGCATACCACCACAGTATGTTTCTCTGAATTATAGACATTGGTGAGAAATGTTACTCTACCTTATTTTCATAGCGCTACAATCTGGAAGATCAATCTCCCTATCGTTGATAACTTTATTCTTGACCAGATAGATCTTTTTTTGTTGTTGTTGAAAGTTTTATTGGGTTTTCACAAAAACAAAATACAAATAGAACATCTTTTTTGAAAATAAAAAGTGTCTTCATACAGACACCAAACTCAATTTCATGCTCATTTTTATATTCTATTCCATATCTTATTACTGTTGTATATTTTCTACATAGTTTTCCCCCTCTTTTAATTTTCTCAACTTTATTTTAATTATCTCATCTCAATCAATTCATTATATTTATACTTTTGTCTGTCTTGTTTCAATTTCATATTATCTTTTCTTATTACAATTTTTTCCCTGTAGTTACCAATTGGAATATGACACCTTTATATCTGACCAGATAGATCTTAATTTGATTGAATACAATTATTCTTATGTTTTGGGTCAATAAGAGGTTGGTTAGCTTTAGAGTCTAATATGTTGAACTAGGAAACAGATATCAGTGATAGGGATAGATTGGTGAATAGATAGATTTTCTCATAATCTGTTTTTCAATACTGTATTTGTTTCCACACGTTTTTAAAAAATGATTTTGCCATTTAAAAGTTTTTAGACCAAAAAAAATTATCGCACTATATCTATTTTACAATCCTTTTGATATGCAGAGTTTTTATAGTTTGAAATATTCTTTCATCAATCTACAGATTTTTATGTGAATTTTTCCCAGCTATAGTCATAATTTCAAGTAATTTTAATGGGTAGTCTGAGGTATCAACAGATAACCACAGTTTGCATATAATTTCAGGTATGTGCAAATCATCCCTGATCCATTCCACAATCCATTTATACTAGATATTCAAAATTCAAAGTGACTATGATTTAAGTGGAGTTAATGGATAAAGTTTTGAGAGCAAACTCCTTCTGTTCAAGCAGCTTTGAAAATTGAAACAACATTTATTCACAGGGTAAAACTGTGATCCGGCTTCTAAGGGAACATATGGCTAAAGTCTGAAATAATTTACTTTGAAATATATCAGAAGTTTGTAACCACCCCTTAAGTATAGCAGAAGTTGCTGTCATCATCTTTAATAGAGGACATGAACAACCAAAGTGATTTAATAAATTTAAATCCACACTGGCTGCAATTATCTGTGTATTTTCTGAATACTGATAGGTTGAACATAACCGATCATGTTTCAAGTTATAATTCTCAAGCTACTCTATGGAAGAAATCTCACAGAAGCCTCATTGATCTTTGCAGAGTCAGCAACATGAATTAAAGCAATTCATTTTCATGTTTCATACTTGGAACACTCAAATGATGTCAGGTGCAAAGGAAGCTACATGGCTGTGAAATATTTTTTTTTCTTCTAATATCTGTAATCTTTCTAAATGTCTGACATGGAATAACAGACCAGCTAGACACTTCACAATGCTCAGACAGAATGATGGCCTGGCTACTATTCTCTGGTATAACTTTGTACTTCTATTGTTCTGCCATTCCTTTCCAGTGTTACCTAATACTATTTGGTACAACTTCTGGGTACCAAATACATGGCTATGAACAATATTTATTGATGGAAACTGAACATGGGTAAATTAATTAGGCAACCTTTTTGTTAAATCCACACATCCAGAAGAGCACCTGGACACTCCAGTTGGTGCAAAATTCAGCAGCCTGCATGATTTTGTCCAGACTCCAGTGTGCACATATATCACTTCTCCTGTGGGAGCTTCATTGGTTGCTGATTTGCTTCTGGGTGTAATTCAAGGTGCTGGTTATCACCTTTAAAGCCCTTCATGGTTTGGGACCGGATTATCTGAGGGAACGTTATATTGTTATATTGTACTTTATTAATTTATTTGATTCCTTTTGTTAGTTTTTATTGTTTTAAATGTGGTTATACATTCTATAAGCTGCTCAAGTTGCCATGGGCAAATAGGCAGCAATATGAATTCAATCAATAAACAAACAAACAAATAAATAAATAAGGTTTTCCATGTTCATGTTCCATGCTCATATTTATCTGTTTGTAACTGTTACATTAATCCAGGTGGATTTATCAGGTTGTACAGGATCAGGAAGTGTATAGCACTTGGAAGAATGGCAATACCTGGCATGAATAACTTCTGGAAGTATATAGATATCACCTCCTGATGAAAGGTAGAATAGTCAATGCAATGATTTGTCCAATTGCTACTTATGGCTGCAAAAGATGGACTCAGAAGAAGGCAGATAGGAGAAGGGTGGACACCTTCAAATGGTGTTGCTGGAGCTTACTATTATGTATCCCATGGACTGCAAAAATCACAAAGAAGCCCTAGACCGAATCTTATAAAAATTGCCAAGATTGCCAAACAAAGCCTATCATACTTTGGTTGTGTCATGCTAGGAATGATCAGCAGAAAAAGGAAGGGGCCACCCTAGTACTTATTGGTTGGACATGAAAAGCAAGGGTCTTCAAACTTGGCAAGTTTAAGACTTGTGGACTTCAACTTCCAGCATTCCTGAGCTACCATGACTAAAGGATGAATTCTGGGAGTTGAAGTCCACAAGTCTAAAAGCTGTCAAGTTTGAATATCCCTGCAGTATAAAGGATGACACAGAGATGACTATGGTGGATCTGAAGGAAGCCACATGAGACAGAGGGATATGGAGAATGTTTGATCCATAGAGTGACTGATGGTCAGACACAACTGAATGGCTGATGATGCTTGTTAAAAAATAAGGAGCATCAGTACTAGATAATACAGATGATGATGATATAAAGTTGAATGTCAATCTTTGCATTAATAGCTCCACATTAATCAAACAGCCAAGTCTTAAAAGCCCTCCAGAAAACCATGGGAAGCCATCATTGCTGCATAGACAGGGAGTCATTCACTGCTATCAGTCTTCCACACTGGATCTCTTGTTAAGGGAGGGTCTTCAGTGTTACTAATACCACTCTATACAGCAAAGCCTTAGTAAAACTACATCTAGAGTACTACATCCAGTTTTGGTCACCACACTATAAAAAAGAAGTCGAGACTCTAGAAAGAGTGCAGAGAAGAGTAACTAAAAACAGTTGCAAGAACTGGGCTTGGCTAGTCTAGTGAAGAGAAGGACCAGGGGAGACCTGATAACAGTGTCCCAATATTTGAGGTGCTGCCACAGAGAGGAGGGGGACAAGCTATTTTCCAAAACACCTGAAGATCAGACAAGGAACAATGTATGGAAACTAATCAAGGAGAAATTCAAATAAAAGTAAGAAGAAATTTTCTGACATAGAGAACAATCAACCAATGTAACAGTTTGCCTTCAGAAGTTGTGGGTGCTTCATCCCTGGAGGCTTTCAAGAAGAGACTGGACAGACACTTATCAGTATGTGTATAGAGTCTCCTACTTGAGCATGGGATTGGACTAGATAACCTACAAGGTCCCTTCCAATTCTGTTATTCTGTATTGTATTCTTTTATTTTATGCTCACCCACTTTGGATGGACAAAATTCCTCTGGGTTTCTCATAAGTTTGTATTTACCCTGAAATTGACATTCAACAAACATGATGAGGAAGACATGATGGAAAATATCACGACAATATCATCGCGAAAATCATCGTGACAATACGGCATGCGATCTTGGAGGTCTGAGATAGCTGCCGATATCTTTGCTCCTGGACAATCCTATCAGATCTAAACCATCCCGAAGAGATGGTGAAAGTGAAGGGCGCATCCTGTCGATCCAAGGGACACCGCAAAGTCCCTAGTAGATCCAGGAGAAGCTCTTCTTGCCAGCAGCAAAGAGGCAGCCATTAAAGCTGCTGAAATTGGGACAGCTCCGAAACGGAAGAGAACAGAAAGAGAGAATGCACCGATTTGGTGAGAACTTTTTTTTTATTCTAAGATCTGAAAAGGAAAAGGAAGACTCTGTAAAAGTTTTGACAGAAGTGATTAAGCGGTGATTTTAAACAGAAATGTCAAAGTAATGTTTTTTTTTCCCCATTGCTGGATTTTCTATACATAATCTTATATTTGAAACTGGACTGGTTTTTTCTTTTCCATCTATTTTTTTCCTTTTTGATTTTGTAACCATTTTAGGCTAGAGTCTCCCTTTTTAGTTATTTCTTTTTTAAAATATATTTTTCTTTTATTAATTTTTATTGTATTTTGTTTGGAAAAAGGAGGGGGAAAGTGAAAGCAAAGAAAATTTGTAACACTGCCAACTAGAGGCTTGGAAATATTCTATTTCTCTTGTGACCAGACAAAGCTGAGAAAGAAAGAACTGAGACTTTTTTTTCAAGGACATTGCTATTTGATAAGATAGAGGGAAGAGCATGGGAAAGTATTATTGCAGGTGCTCTTCTGGGTTTCTATCAACAGCTGCAGTCTGGTGTTGAAGTTTATAGGAAAAGAAGAGGTGATAAGTTTCTGGAGAAGAGTGTTATAACAAGAGCCTTGGATAACTAAACAAAGTGCAGTGTGTTTTCTTGATTTTTCCTAAGTTGTGCTACCCCTCCTCAACAGTTTACTTTTTGAAATGTCTACTTGGACTTTTAGTTCTTTGGAACTTGTCTTTGCTTTTTTTTTTTTTTTCCTCTTTATGCTTGTTTTTGGAAGTTATTTTTTTACGTTCGTTTTTTTTTTTTTAAAGAAAAGTTTTAGTATTAATAATTCCCTTCCTTTTCTTTTTAAGGAAGTAGCCTTTTTTTTTTTCATTTTCTCTTTTTGCCTTTCTGGTACTTTTGTTTTTCCATCTACCTCCAATACTGTTTTTTTCTTTCTTTTTATCTTCCTGGCTTTTTTTTTTCTTTTTCTCTTAAGAACTAACACAGAAAATTAGAGGTGCTAAACAGAATTACTTTGAAGATGCAAATAAACCAGGTAGATGTTTAACATATAAATTGAGAAAGGAGAAAAAATAAAAGAAAATATTGCAATTAATAAATGTTCAAGGCCAAGTTTGCTATGGTAGTAAAGAGAAGAAGGAAATCATTCGAGACTATTTTGGTCACACAAGAGAATATTGATGAGGAAAGAGTCAAACAGTACCTACAGAATGCTAAGTTATTCCAGATACCTAAAGAGATTGAAACAATGTTAGAAAGCAATATAACAATGATGGAGTTAACTGAAGCATTCAAGAAGCAAAATAACGGAAAGGCACCAGGCCCAGATGGACTTCCGGCAGAATTTTACAAAACATTACAAGAATCGTTGAATCTTCCATTGCTAGAAGTTATGAATGAAGTTATGTTAAAGAAGAGGAGGCTGATCCATTACAAATCAAGAACTATAGACCTATTTCCCTACTAAACGCAGATTATAAAATTTTTCCTTCAATATTGGCAGAAAGACTTTAAAAATACTTAAATAATTTTATCCATCCTGAGCAAAATGGATTTCTGCCAAAGAGACAAATTAAAGACAATATGAGAGTAATCTTGGACACTTTGGAATACTACGAGGCACATCCTGAAAAACAAATGGCTTTGATATTTCTAGATGCACAGAAGGCATTTGATAATGTGAATTGGCAATTCATGTTATTATTGTTGGAACAGATGGGCTTTGCTAGAAAATTTATTCAAGCAATAGAAGCTATATATCAAAAGCAAACGGCAAAGGTAATGATAGAGGGAGAACTGACAGAGTCTATTGATATAAGAAAAGGAACAAGACAAGGGTGCCCACTATCACCTCTGTTGTTTGTGTTAACTTTGGAAGTGCTAAATAGAAATATTAGAGATGAAAAGAATATAAAAGGGATGAAAATTAAAAAGGAAGAATTTAAGTTGCAAGCATTTGCAGATGATCTGGTTTTTATTTTAGAAGACCCACTAAAACAGCATCAAAATTGATAGAAAAGATAGAGACATATGGAAAGATGGCTGGTTTGAAAATAAATAAAGATAAGACAAAGATCTGGACAAAGAATATGCTATCAAGACAAAAAGAACTGGCAGACCTATTGAAAATTCAGGTCATGAATAAGATCAAGTACTTGGGGATATACTTGACAGCAAGATGCAGTACACTAAAAGAGAATAATTATATCAAACTTAAACAGCAGATAGTGCTAGATTTGGTGAAATGGGAAAATTTACAACTGTCATTAATAGGGAGAATATCAACAATCAAGATGAATATATTACCCAGAATTTTATATTTGTTTCAAACAATTCCAATTAGGCGTGGTAAAGACTATTTTGAAAATTTAAATAAAATTGTGTTGAAATATATATGGCAAGGTAAGAAAGCGAGAATAAAGTTAAAACTTTTGCAAGATGCTAGAATAAGAGAAGGATTTGGTTTGCCTAATTGGGAGGTGTATTACCAAGCTACAAATTTGATGTGGGTTAAGGAATGGATAACATTAAGAAATACTAGATTGTTGACATTAGAAGGATATGATCTATTGTTGGGGTGGTATGCTTTTCTATGGTATAAAGGAACTAAAAGACAGGAGTACTTTAGAAGACATTATATACGGGAGTTTCTGTGGTTAAACTGGGAGAAGATTAAAAGACAATGTTATTTGAAAATTCCAGTCTGATTATCAACTATTGAAGCATTTTCGTATCCTATAATATACAAAAAGGAATAAACAGTTAGATATGGTGAAATATTGAATGAAAAGGGTGAACTTAAATCTATACAAAAACTAGAGGAACAAGGTATAAAGATGAATTGGTTTTCACATGTGCAAAGACATTCAAGGTATGATAAAGATTTTAAAACAGAAGGTTTCTATGATAAATTGACTGATTTAGATAAGATCTTGACAGGTACTGATGAAAAGGTGATTAAAAAATTGTATGGATATTTACTAGAAATTAAACTAGAAGAACAAGTTAAAGAAACTATGATTGCTTGGGGGAAGAATTTTGGATATGGGATTGATCTAGAGAAATGGCAAAAATTGTGGTCTCAAAATTATAAAATGACAATGTCAACAGCATATAAAGAAAATTTGTATAAGATGTTTTACAGGTGGCATTTTCCCCCGACAAGAATAGTAAGAATGTTCAAGGATAAATCCGAAAAATGTTGGAAATGTCATCAGACACCTGGCTCATATTACCATATGTGGTGGACTTGTGCTGATGCTAAAAAATACTGGACTAAAATCTACACGTGGTTGGAAAAAATGACAAAAAAACATAGATTTGAAACCAGATATGTTTTTATTGGGAATTTTACCTGAAATATATAGTAAAGATTTGAAATACCTGATTGTAAATCTATTAACAGTGGCTAGGATTGTATTTACCAAAAACTGGAAAAATGAGAAAACACCATCACAGGAGGAAATCATTAAGAAAATATTGAAATGTGCTGAAATGAGTAAATTGACTCATAGAATAGATAGTAATATATAAATATATAAAGATGTATTCTTTTCTTATTATATCCACAAAATGATTTTAGGATAGATTTGGGATGATAATATGAATTGTCACAAAACAAATTAAGTAAAATATGATTATTTCCTAAAGCATGAGTGAATAAAAGTATAGTCAAATGATTGATTAATAATGATACTAATGTATTTAATATTGGATTGAAAATATGAGATCATATACAATGTAATTGTAATTGAAGATTATGAAATGGAAGCACGAAACAATTTGTAAACCAACCGACACACTGTATGTACATATATGGAAGATGGTCTGATATTTTTATGTTTTGTTTGTGTATGTTTGTTTTAAAAACTAATAAAAATTTATATATATATATAAAAGAAAATAGAATTTAAGGCCATCATGGCTACCCACCAGGAATGACATTTTAGAAATGCAATCTTGAGAGGGAAAATAGGCATCAGGGTTTGCAAAGATTGACTTGAAGATTCAGTTCATTGGTGATTTGAGCAAGTGAAAACAACTGGATAATGTCATTACTTTTGCAGATGTGAAAAAGCAATTTTTTTCCAGGTTTAATTGATGACTGCACTCATTTATTTGAAGCCATATTCTGAATAGCTTCTTTTCAGAATACAACTATGAATGTAATTGTTTTCACGTTGTGAATTAGGGTGCCATTTTCAACCGAAGCATTGGAAATCTGAACTGCACAGCCTTAGATGAAACCTAAGTTCTAAGTCAGATGTTGGTTTTTTCCCAGGATACCTCTACTGTTCACACAATTGCACTAACCTGATGACAATAGCCAGCCTCTCTACCATCTTTTTCAGCTTCTTGGCTGGGTAGGAGTACATATTTTTCAACAAAGAAATGGTTTCTTTCTCAAAAACTGATTTCCTCAAGGATATCATCCTTTGGAATTTTACTCTTTCATTAGCACCAAACAAGGAAATAAAATCCACATTCCCCTAGATAAACTTATTAATAAGCAAGTGTAAAACTATTGATTTTTTCTCTATAATGCATGTATACTTCTTTTTGTTTTTATAAACTTCCATTCATTTAAATGTCTCCAGGTATAAACCCAATGTTGGGCCCTAAGCTTAACTTGTAACAATTAAACCTTTGATTGATCCAAAAGCTGATTTTCCTTCCAAACTGCTACATATTTTTAAGCAGTATTTTTTTTTAATCCAGCAAGCCTAAAGAATATTATCCTCCCTTATTGGTTAAATTGTAATTTTCCTGCAAACCTTTTAGTTGCTAACATCCCCATGAATACTCCTTCATAACAGTGCACCAAAATCTTCTGATAGTTGTTCTAAAGGCTAGAAAAATAAGAAAACTGGTGATTTAATGTTCAAGGCATATGCTATTGCATCAGGAGTTCAATAATCTAAAGTAGGGATTTCAAACTCGATTTTATGGAGGGCCACATCAGGGTTGTGTTTGACCTTGAGGGGGGCAGGGTAGGCGTGGCCAGGGTGGTTGTGACCAGCTTGATGTCACTCAAGTTGGAGGCATCTGTAGTAGCCAAGTGCTAAGGCAGGACTTCCTTCTGACCCTCTCATTATAATCCTTCCTTCCTTCCTTCCTTCCTTCCTTCCTTCCTTCCTTCCTTCCTTCCTTCCTTCCTTCCTTCCTTCCTTCCTTCCTTCCTTCCTTCCTTTTTTTCTTTTTCCTGCCCTCTTCATTCTCCTGGCTTCTTCCTTCCCCTCTTTCCTTATTTTTCCTTCCTTGCTCTCTTCCCATTCTTCCTTCTTTGTCTTTCCTCTTTCCCTTTCTCCTTTCCTGTCCCTTCTTGCATGCTCAAATGCAAAAGAGGAAGCATTTCTCCTTTTTGTTTTTGGTTTGTTTTGCTAGCCCTCTGCCAGCAAAAATGGAGCTCAGGGGGTGCCATGCTCTATTTTCGCTGGCAGTGCTGCAGGAGGCCATTGTGGCTGAAAATTGGACCTCCTGGATAGGCACCACGGGCTGGTCCTTTACTGTTTCGAGGGTGACTCTATGGGCCAGATCTAAACAACCTGTGGACTACCCGCAGGCCTTGAGTTTGATACTCCTAATCTAAAGAAACACTAGATGATGGCCTAGAGAGAGAAGGCTATATATTTTACCGACAAAATAAGGCCCAAATCATACAATGAAGTGCATCATTTTGGATTAATCCTTTCTAATAAAAATTGCCAGAGCAAGTAGAAGGCTGCATTTCAAAGCTTTATGTCTCAATTGATAATTATCTATTGGCAGGGCTATGTTTATTGCTGCAGTTTTTCTGTCATGTAAAGTGTTCTATTCCCTCTTTAATCTCATGTGATGAACTTTACTCTGCTTCTTCAACACTTTTTTTTTTAAAACTTACCCATTGTTGAGTAGTAGGGAATGCCCTGACTCTTAAGAGCCAGACTGAACCTTGGATTCAAGAGGTGTTGTTCTTGTTCTCCAAAACAAGAATCACACCAATGTCTAGAATAGAATAACAGAGTTAGAAGGGACCTTGGAGGTCTTCTAGTCCAACCCCCTGCTTAGGCAGGAAATCCTTTAGCATTTCAGACAAATGGTTGTTCAATCTCTTCTTTAAAACTTCCAATGTTGGAGCATTTACAACTTCAGGAGGCAAGTTGTTCCACTGATTAATTGTTCTAACTGTCAGGAAATTTCTCCATAGTTCTAGGTTGCTTCTTTCCTTGATTGATTTTCACCCATTGCTTCTTGTCCTACCCTTAGATACTTTGGAGAATAGCATGACTCTCTCTTCTTTGTGGAAGCTCTTGAGATATTGGAATAGTCTAGCTCTGTAGATAGCAATAGAAAGAGCAAGTAGACTTATATACTGCCCATAGTGCTCTACATCACTGTCTCGGTTGTTTACAATATGAACACATTGCTGTCAACAATCTAAGCCATCATTTTACTGACCTAGATGGTTGGTCCGGATCAAAGTTCAGGCGGTGGGCAGAGTTTGCTTGCAATTCTGCATTCTAACCACTGCACCACCCGCAGCTCAGATCTGGGAATATTATGCCCCAAACATGCAAAACAGATCCAAAGGTTTGGTTTCTTCTATTTTGGGGGGCTTCTGAAAGATATCACATAGAAATTAGTGTAGAATGGAGTTGACATTCCCCCCAACTTATTTTAGGATGCAGTAATCCCTTTTGTTTAGTTTAGTTTACTTTATTGTCATTGCATTTTGTACAACGAAATCAAGCATCATTTTCAGTGCACATCATGACCATGACCATGAAAATAAACACAAACACACACCCCAGCCTTATGATATGACAGGCAGCCAATAAATTTAATAAACAAAAAATATATATTCTGCAATCAATTTTTGCTCTAGATCTCCCCAATGAGCTACGGTCTCTAGAACATTTTTGACTGAAGCAACAGCTGGAGAAGATTGCTTGAGCTGATGGGCTACGCCGGTTCTAAATCAGATACGGCTCCAGCGATAATTGTTTATCAGCCTCAGGTCACCTCCTCGCTGCTCAGTGAAAGGGAAACCTGTTCCTCATTCAGTGATTGCTGACTATGATAAACGGCTAGCACGTTTTAATTTGATACTGCACATACTCATTAACAGGGCAGAAGGTCTGGCTTGCTTTCCCCAGGAGCAGTTTCTCTTGAAATGATAGTATAATTTCATACTGTAAAATCAGTTTCACTTGCTAAAATAGCTTTTTTAAAAATATATATATATCGCTAGGACACTGTGACATCAAATAACAGCACAGAAAAATTAGGAGGGGAAATCAATTACCAATTGCTAATGAAATTGTAGATGCCAACGGAGTGGTTGCTTGCCCATTAGGAGTCTGTGGATGGTCATGTGTGACCAAGCTTGGGTGTAAGAGGCAGAAGATGCTCTTTCCTCTCCTGTCTCTCATCTCACCCTCTCTGTTAAATAGAATAGAATAGAATAGAATAGAATAGAATAGAATAGAATAGAATAGAATAGAATAGAATAGAATTCTTTTATTGGCCAAGTGTGACTGGACACACAAGGAATTTGTCTTGGTGCAAATGCTCTCAGGGTACATACAAGAAAAGATACATTCATCAAGAGTCAAGAATCATAAGGGACAACACTTAATGACAGTCATAGGTACAATGAGCAATCGAATCATACTAGGAAACAGTCAATATAGATCATAAGGATACAAGCGACAAAGTTACAGTCATACAGTCACAAATGGGAGGGGATAGGTGATAAGGAGTGATGAGAAGGTCGTAATAGTGTAGACTTTGTAAATAGTTGGACAGTGTTGAGGGAATTATTTGTGTTAGGAATATAAGTCACCTAACAGGTATTTGGGTTACAAATATATAAACCAGGATAAACATTTTAATACTGTATCTTTAAGAGCATGCTAAAAACTGCAATTGGGTGTGGTTTCTCAAACGGCCATAAGATGGAGCCAGAAACCTGGTTGTTTTAGCCTTAGTCTCAGAAGAGAGAGTCAGCCTCTGTTTTCTTCTGTTGGAAAGTATTGCCATTCCTCCATTTCTCCTAATTGACTGACATTTCTGGATTTAATGTAAGTCTGTTACTGAATGGTTTTTTGACACTGGACATTGATATTTGGATTATTCCTGGACTAAAAACTGACTGTGAATGATTTTGGACTGTGTCTGGACTTTGCTTAAACCTTTCTGGAAGTAAAAGCCTACATTTACTGTACAGTGTATCTGTGTGCTATGTGTGTATTATTCAAACACTACTCTCAAATACGTCTCCCTGTATGCACTAATTCTCCTAACAGGGGAATTACCTCAACAATTTGTTTAGTAGAGTGATGGTGTTCAGGGAAAAAACTCTCCTTGTGTCTAGTTGTTCTGTTGTGCAGTGCTCTATAGCGTCGTTTTGAGGGAAGGAGTTGAAGCAGTTTATGTCTGGGATGTGAGGGGTCTGTAAATGTTTTCACAGCCCTCTTTTTGACTGTGCAATATACAGGTTCTCAGTGAAAGGCAGGTTGGTAGTAATTGTTTTTTCTGCAGTCCTAATTATCGTCTAAAGTCTGTGTCTGTCTTGTTGGGTTGCAGAGCCAAACCAGACAGTTATAGAGGTACAGATGACAGACTCAATCTTCTTCTGTAGAACTGAATCAGCAGCTCTTTGGGCAGTTAATGATGATATTCCTCCCTGCAGTAAAAGGTTGCCATTTTAATGACAGTTTTCACATGTAACCCAATTCAGAATTGACCTACCAAGATCCCATCTTCGATGCAACTATTAAAAGGCTCTTGCCTTCTGGTTTTGACCAAGACATTCAAACCATGTAGATATCAAAGCCAAAAGGACAGCACATTATGCCCTGTCACAAGCAGAAGGCATACTCCAGTGTGGGATGGTATCATCCTCTTTGTCAATCTGTGACCATTTAGAAAAACAGGGAGGCTCCACATTCATAATTTAAAATTGCCTGTTTTGAAAATGGGAGTTTTCACAGTCTTCCATTGTGTATGCAGGACAAAATACACCAGAGGATTATTTAACTATGCAAAATCCCATTGACATAATAGGCAGGAGAGAATACCATTTAATGCATACATAATCCACATATTAAAAGCTTCCTCAGGGTGATACGATATGACAAGCCATAATGCCCCTGAGCTTTAATAACCCATTGTGCTGATGACACACAATCCATAAATTATAGCAAAAGTGTCACTTCGTGATTTGGTTCTAATCTTTCAGCATCCCTCCCCTCCATTCACCTTTTATTAAAAGAGGATAGATTAGAACAGAATAAAATGTACAAGACAATGCAATCACATGCAAAGCTGTATAGGTATAAAATGAATCTGGTTGCAATGGTATGTGAAAATGACCTTGGGAGACTGATCCCAGAGATGCTGCCTAGAAAACAGTCAGATAAAAGACAACCTAGCCTCCAGCTGGATAATGGGTGGAGCAAGAAACTCAGAATAACAGAACAGCAGATTTGGAAGTCACTTTGGAGGTCTTCTAGTCCAACCTCCTGCTCAGCCAGAAAACTCTATTCCATTTCAGACAAATGGTTCTTCTTAAAAACCTCCAGTGTTGGAGCATTTACAACTTCTGGAGTCAAGTCATTCCACTGATTGCTTGTTCTCACTTTCAGAAAATTTCTCCTTAATTCTAGGTTGCTTCTCTCCTTGATTAGTTTCCATCCCATTTGGTGGTTCGAATCCCTAGCACCACGTAATCGAGTGAGCTCCTGTTACTTGTCCCAGCTTTTGCAAATCTAGCAGTTCAAAAGCATGTAAAAATGTAAGTAGACAAATAGGGATCACTTTGGTGGGAAGGTAACAGCATTCTGTGCACCTTTGATGTTTAGTCCTGCCAGCTACATGACCATGGAGATGTCTTCGGACAGCGCTGGCTCTTCATCTTTGTAACAGAGATTAGCACTGACTCCTAGAGCCAGAAATGACTAGCATGTATGTGCAAAGGGAACCTTTACCTTGACCTTACAATAAAATAGAATTAGCTGATCAGGTCATGTGTTCTGTGTGATTTACTGGTAAGGCTGAACACTTGTAGATGGCAAAAGGGGGATCTCACCATGAAATGGAAACATCTTAAGTAGGCAAATTTTGTGGAAGAACTTTAGAATTGGCTTATCTGAGTGAAGTCAATGATGCTATTGTACTATCAGCATTAAGAAGATCACGTCATCTTTATGGTATGATCACATCCCATGAGTTCAAAGTATTTATTGCAAGAATTTTCCTGCAATGGTTCTGACTTTATGAACAAGAACATAGAGGGTCATTTCTCCTGGTTCCTCTTTATTTCAGCATTATTTGATTAATCGGGTGAATGGTACAGTCTTGCTGGAAAGGGTAATTTGCAAATTAATATTAAATGAGAAAAATCAAAGCATGTTTGCCATTGGAATTACTTATAATGCCCAGCCTGACTTTTTCAAATAATCTCCTTTGCCCAATGAGGTCTGGAGAGATTAGACATTGAAGATTTGATGAAGAAAGTTAAAAAAAGAAAAACTGATGGGAAGTTTGAAGTCAATAGCACCTCATGTACCAAAGAGGACAGTGAGGTAAATATAGAGTTAAGGATTTGGCAGGTGACCATTTCTCAGTCTGTTCATTGTTTACCAGCCATTTTTAGTCTCAGCCATTTTCTTATGCCTTTCTTCTCAGGCATGAATCCATCCTCCTGGACTTTTTTCCTAAAGAACTGTATCTAGTTAGGTACTATCCAATATTTCCTGTAAATATACTCTTTTTTATTATATTTACAAAACCTGCTTTACCAATCCTTGTAAAATTGTAAAAAAGAAAAATTCCTGCTTCCTTTTCATCTCACACAGAGACACATATTCACAAAGAACATTTAGCTTCCAAAAGTACTTTAGGCAGGCAGGCAGACAGATAAAAAACCTAAATCTAAAAAAACTTCCAGTGTTGGAGCCTTCACACCTTCGGGAGGAAAGTTGTTCCACTGATTATCAGAAAATGTATCCTTAGTTCTAAGTTACTTCTCTCCTTGATTAGTTTCCACCCATTGCTTCTTGTCCTGCCCTCAGGTGCTTTGGAGAATAGCTTGACTCCCTCTTCTTTGTGGTAGCTCCTGAGATATAGGAACACTGCTATCATGACTCCCCTGGTCCTTCTCTTCACTAGACTAGCCATGCCCATCCATCAACTGTTCTTTTTATGTTTTAGCCTCCAGTCCCCCTAATCATCTTTGTTGCTCTTCTCTGCCCTCTTTCTAGAGTCTCAACATCTTTTTTCACATTGTGGAGACCAAAATTGGATGCAGTATTCCAAGTGTGGCCTTACCAAGGCATTATAAAGCAGTGTTATAAAGCATGTGATCTTGATTCTATCCCTCTGTTTATGCAGCCTGGAACTTTGTTGGCTTTTTGGCAGCTGCAGCACATGGCTGGCTCATTTTTAAATGATTGTCCACTAGGACTCCAAGATCCTTCTCACAGTTGCTACTATTGAGCAAGGTACCATATCTATAGTACCTGTGCAATTGATTTTGTCAAATTAGATTCTTACCAGCAAGATTCCTGCTTTGAAATTCCCCATTCCACAGAGCAGATTTTATCAAATTTACCTTCATGTTACTATAACTATTTTATTTAAGCTGCTGGCTAGCATGTAGAATCACCTTTTAAGCATTTCTAGCCAATGTGCTTTTCAATTTTCTACTGACGCAGGCCAAATCACAGATGGTGATATCCTTCTCAATGATCACTGTCTATCATATGTACAATGGTCTTAATCACATATTATCTTCCTTTTTTAAAAAAAAAAGCAGAGGTGGAAAAATAAATGCATGTTGATCTCTTGTCAGTTGTAATAGAGCAGACATGGAAGTTACAGCTTGTAATTGCTAGATATCAAGAACTTGTCTGGAAAATTTATCTTCAACAGCTATTCTCTCTCTCTCTCTCTCTCTCTCTCTCTCTCTCTCTCTCTCTCTCTCTCTCTCTCTCTCTCTCTCTCTCTCTCTCTCTCTCTCCATCAATGTCTCTCCATCAAAGCATGTGGTTCCTAAAATGAAGAGATTTTAAAAAGCAGGTAAAAGATAAAACATTTCTATGTTGCTCTTCTAGAAATCCTTTAAAACAGAATAACACAGTTGGAAGATACCTTGGAGGTCTTCTAGTCAAACTCCCTACTGAAGCAAAAAACCCTGTACTATTTCAGACAAATGGTTGTCCAATCTCTTCTCCAGTGATGGAGCACTCACAGCTTCTGAAGGCAAGCCATTCCACTGTTCGCACTGTCAGGAAATTTCTCCTTAGTTCTAAATTGCTTCTCTCCTTGATTAGTTTCCATCCTTATTGCATCTTGTCCTGCCCTCAGGTGCTTTGGAGAATAGCTTGACTCCCTCTTCTTTGTGGCAGCCCCTGAGATATTGGAATAGTGCTATCGTATCACCCCTAGTCCTTCTTTTCATTAAATTAGACACACCAAGTTCCTGCAACCGTTCTTCATATCTTTTAGCCTCTGGTCCCCCAATCATCTTTGTTGCTTTTTTGTGCATTCTTTCCAGAATCTTGAGATATAAGCAATATCCATCCATCGCTTCTTGTCCTACCTTTTGGTACTCTGGAAAAGAGGTTGACTCCTTTTTGTTTAAAAAGTTACTCTTTTTAATCCTCAGATTTTAAAAATGGTAAAAATCACATTGCCAGTCTTCAGTTCAAAGTACAATACAATCAGCCCTTCAGAGAAATACGGCTATATAGAAAACAATCAGTGAAATGCTCGAGAGACCGAGATGATTTTAATAAATTCTAGCTGATTGTTGATTTGCATCAAGTAGCCCCTTTGGCTTTGCACTCTTATTGAGGAGCTGGATCGATCTGACTCTCTTTAATGTCCTACTCCTCATCTTCCTTGTACAGAAAGAGAGCTGCCTGAGAAGATCAGATCGCAGGATCACAGAGAAAGTAAATTGCTCTCAGTTTGGCATCTCACACATCGAAATATGATGCTTAATCGTTCATCCTTCTTTCTCGCCCTTAGATCCAGTTTCCAGCACCAGGAAATGTTCCAATTACCATTTAGTAGGCTGTGTATATTTTCCAATGGCTGAAAAGGAAACTTATCCTCAAATTCTTTTTTGCGGATTTTTAAGCTCTTTTTTTTTTTTTTTTTCTGGATTGAGAGGCAATCCCAGAAAAAAAAAATAAGGCCCAAGGTAAGAAAAATGTCATTGTTAGTTGACCTTGTCTGCATCAGTTTCAGAATAATTTTTAAAAAGCAGGTATTCAATTAGTAGGTAAGAGATAACTGCATTGTTCAGAATGTCAGGTGGCCATCACTGCTCCATCCATTTAAAGGCATAAAAATAAAACACTTCTATGTTGCTCTTCCAGGAATCCTTTAAAACAGAATAACAGAGTTGAATGGGACCTTGAAGGTCTTCTAGTCCAACCCACTGCTCAAGCAGGAGACCCTATCCCATTTCAAACAGGTGACTGTCCAATCTTTTTTTTAAAAAAAAAAAAACAAACCTCCAGTGATGAAGCATTCACAACTTCTGGAGGCAAATTGTTCCACTGGTTAATTTTCCTCACTGTCAGGAAATTTCTCCTTAGTTCTAGGTTGCTTCTCTCCTTGATTAGTTTCCATCCATTGTTTCTTTTCCTGTCTTCAAGGGCTTTGGAGAATAGGTTGACCCTCTCTTCTTTGTGATAGCCCCTCAGAACACTGTTATCATGTCCCCCCTAGTCCTTCTTTTTATATTAAACTAGACATGCCCAATTCCAGCAATCATTCTTCATATGTTTTTAGCCCCCAATCTCCTAAATTTTCAAGGATTTTAGCTGATGAGGAGGACTTTCTCTCCCTAAGAGAAATTATTATTTTTTTCTCTTCTGCAGTCCTACACACTTGATTTTCCCAGCCAGATGCATTTCAGAGGTGCTATCTTATCCACCTCCATTATCCCTACCAGATGTGGAGAGAAATTATAGGAACTATTGGGCCAATGATGATATTTTGATTAGCCATGGAAAGCACTGGATTTAAAGCCTCAACAAAAAGGATATAGATGGTTCTTAGAACATTTTTGGATCTCCCTCTCCAATATTGGTCTAACACTAAGAAATAAGAGACACAGCCAACTTTGCTGATATTAAGCACATGAATGAGCAATAAAGCCTACCTTGAAAAGAAGTCAAGAGCAATGTGTCCCCCAAAGCAATACCAATAGTAATCGTCTTGCTCAAAGCATACCTGGGGATAATTCATTTATCATTCAATTTGCTGATAGACTGATAATGACAACACTCATGCACACAGACAAACATTCCAATTGTCAACAAAGTCCTTGAATGATAGCAATAGCACCTACACTTATACACTGCTTCACAGTGCTTTTACAGCCCTCTCTAAACAGTTTACAGAGTCAGCATGTTACCGCCAACAATCTGGTTCCTCATTTTACCTACCTCGGAAGGATGGAAGGCTGAGTCAAGCTTGAGCCTGTTGAGAATCAAACTGCCAAATTGCAGTCAGCCGGTAGTCGGAGAATTAGCCTGCAATAGTGCATTCTAACCACTTGCCACCATGGCATAACTGAGCATCGTGAAATATACTTTTAGCATGGACTTTATATTTAATGGCAGATAGATTTCTAACTTTCTAAGTTTGGTTGTGTTTTGTATCATCTAATTTCCACAGAATATCTTCCTCCCTCCCTCCCTTCCTCCTTCTTTTCTTCCTATATCCCTTGTCATAACTGTACATACACATAAACGATTTCACTTGGACCATGCTGCATACTTTTGGTCCCAGCTTGCAGCCATCTCACGTGGTACATTTTGAGCTGTATTTGGTATCTTGTCTCAGCTGGTTGTTTTTGTCCCATGGAGCCAGGATCTGGGGCTTAATTGCTCTAACACAGGCTGCTCACAGGCAGGATTCATGGCTAAAGCACATGCTTGAGCTGTCACGCTTCTGGTGGTCCATGTCATTTTCTATGGCACAGATGTCCTATTGTTACACTGGGGTGCTGAAGACACTGTAGCTATTTCTTAATTCCCTCATTGTCATTGGAGTGAGTAGCTATGAAACTACTTCAAGAAAAGGGAAGATTGGGTGTTGAGGAGAAGGGAATGCAAAAGAATTCCAGGTTATTGTAAGGACTGTAAGACAGGGCGGTGGAAGGTTGAGAAGGGACATGTTAACTGCCTTCAGACATCTGAAGAGCTGTCACGTTGTAGAGGCTTCTACCATCTTCTCACTTGCTCCAGAGAGTAAGACTAGAACTAATATGATGAAGCTTCAAGCATGAAGATACAGATTCGATCTTAGGAATAACTTCTTGTTCATAAAAGTAGTCAATCAGTGGAACAGATTGATACAGGAAGTGGTTTCTTCCCCTTTACTTGAGCTTTTCTTTTCTTTTCTTTTTTTTAAAGACAAGTTTTATTAGTTTTACAAAACAATACACAAACAAACAAGGCATAATAACATAAAAGATCTTTTCTGAAAATACAAATAATTCCAAATTATAGAACATACAAATAATTCCAAATTATAATATATATATATATTCGTTATCTGTTCAGCTTTGTATCTTATCCCAACTTCTCCTTTTCATTCTATTATCCAAATTATATTTCTTGCTAATTAAAATTTTATTGCTTTTCAAAAACAATACACAAACAAACAAAACATAGAACATAAAAACATAAAATATTCTTTTCTGAAAGTTGCTTGATCCCGGGTTAAAACTCTTCGCACAGACACAAATTCAAACATCATATTCACTTTATATACCATTCCATATCTTATTACCATTTTCAATTTTCTACATAGCTTCTTCCCTCTTTTATCTTTCTTAGTTTTATTTTATTTATCTCATCTCAGTTCAATTCATAATACTTATCATTCTTCATCTGTTCTATTTCTAGCTATCCATTCATCTTTTCTCTTTAAACAAACTTCTCCTGTACACTGATTGGAGTATGATGCCTTTAACTCTTTCCCCTAGCTTAATACTACTTAACATAACACTTAACTTATATTGGGATTCTGTTTAGTACATTCTAAAATTACACAATAAATTTTATGAGAAAGAAAAAAAAATACAACAATAACAAAGAAAAAGCAGATAAGACCACTATCAATGCCATTAAGAAACTAATCATACATATCAATACTCATTTATATCTTAAGCATTTTATTCTAAATACACATATAAAAACACAATCTTATGTACCTTACAGAATCCCTTTTTTCAATTAAATTTACCCATTATCTCTAAATGAGTTTTGTTTCTTTAAATCTTGCTTCCCACCATTAAGGCTTCTCTTCCCCTCCTTTCTCTCTTGCTTATTCTTCTCCTTACCCTTTTTACCCCTTTGTCTCTCCTCCTCCCTTTTCTTCTTCTGCTTTCCCCCTTTCTGTTGTTTTCTAACCTTATAACCACCTTTCACCTCATTTTTCTCTTTTTTGGTTGTTTTTTCAAGCCTTAAAATCCCCTTTTTCTTTTCCTCTTTCTCCTCCTCCCCAAATTGAACCATTTGTTCATCAAAGATGGCTTCTTCTTTGTCCCAATCGTCCTGCTGCACAGTCAATTTTTCATAAGTGCATACCGCCATTTCTAGAAATTGAAAAAGAGCGCCCAAAGTATCTTTCCCATCTTGTTCTTTTTTATCTTTTTTATATTTTTGGTATTCAATTTTTAGTTCATCCAAGCGATGCCATCATGAAGTGAATTTTTTTTTTCCAAAACAACCACCTGAGTGTTTTTAATCAAGAATAATTCCCAAAAGTTCCAAAGTCACCAAAGAATCCAAATAAACTATTTCTTTTAATGTTTTTTTCTTTCTTCCATTTCTTTTTCTGGGATTGCTGTTTGATCAAAGAGTTCCAATTAAGATATATCTTTTAAAAGCTGTATTAATATTCAAAGCTCTTTAAAATTCTAGGCAATCTCCTCCTTTTTCAAATTCTGCTCCAATTTTCCTTCCTCTCCCTTCCCACTTACAGCAACAATTTTCCTTGAAATGTTCAGAAATCCATACCTCCAATGCGGGTTTTCCAATTTCTCTTAAGGTTCTATCGCTGTCATGTTCGGAAGGAGAGTGAAAAGAAGAAAAAAAAGCTTTCCTTTTAATTTACATTCACCGCTTGACACATTCTGGAAACGATGTTTCTTTAGCAGTTTTCAAAGTCCAAGGTATTTTCACTGTTTGCTTGTCCCGGTCAGCAAAAATCACTTTCACTTCTTCACAGCTCCTCCTGCACTTTCTTTTTCTGGCTGAGCTCTTCTATGTGGTGGCCATTGCTGACCGCCACTCAGCTGCCCTTGGAAAAGGGGGTTTCGCTGGCTAGGGAAGAGAGGTGCAATATCTCTCGACCCTGCCAGACCCCCCCTGTCTTCACCACCTTCTACGGAGGTGGCTTAGCCCTGAAGCCAAATGGCTCGGGGCACTCGGGCAGTGAACACAGGCAGAAACTGTGCACAGTCGTGGATTCCTGCCTGCTCCGAAACACTGCAGACCGGAAATCCCCTTTACTGGAGCTTTTCAAACAGAAACTGGATAGTCATTTTTCAGGGGTGGTTTAGTGAGTCTTTTAGCCCACAAAGTGTTTGTCTTGATAATCCCTTAGAACCCTTCTATGATTCTACGAAGACAAGTCTGGAGGGCTATCTCATTGGTGTTACCATAAAGGGAGCATGGATTTTAAATTTCATCCAACTTACCAACCAACCAATCAGTGGTGGGATTTAATTTTTTTTTACTACCGGTTCTGTGGGTGTGGCTTGATGGGCATGGCAAGAGAAGGATACTGTAAAATCTCCATTCCCACTCCACTCCTGGGGGAAGATTACTGAAAAATCCCCATTGCCTCACCATCCCACTGACCTGCTTTCCAGCTCCGTTCTCCTGTGCAGGGCAACCAAAGAAGACCCAGCCAATCAGCTGGGAATTAGGAGGCAGAGAATAGATGGGAGTGGGGCCAGTTGGATGTGGTATTTGACGGTTCTCTGAACTACTCAAAATCTCCACTACTGGTTCTTCTGAACTGGTCAGAACTTGCTGAATACCACCTGTGCTTTGTCCTCTTAGGATTTTTCCTTTTTATCCTTTTATGCTCCAGAGTGGTAGCAACAAGTTTGTCATTTTTAAAAAAATCAACAGAGATTTGTTTTATTATTGTTTTGAAAAATGTTCATAATACGTTGTTCATAAAATCTTTATGAGAGAGATGGGTGGTTTAGAAATAGGTAAAATATATAGGAAGGAAGGAAGATAGATAGATAGAAACTAGATAGATAGATAGATAGATAGATAGATAGATAGATAGATAGATAGTGGGGCCAGTCAGTGGTAAATATTGATTTTTTTATTTAAAAAGAGCAACCTTTACCTAAAATCAGGCAAAACAGGCAGGCAGATTGAGTTGCTCACATAATCACAGATTCATACAGAGATCTATCTATCTGCCATCGGCTACCTGAGTCTGTCACATAAAATTTGCTTGCTATGACTCTGCACTGAATAATAGAAACTTCAGTCATAAGGGAGATTCGGCTGTGCTTAAAAGCAGAGCCGAAGATCTAAAGATTAGTAGAAAGCAAGAAATCCAAGCATTTCCTGCTTCCTAGCTAATCTAAATCTCCCGGCACAGCAGAACAGGTGATGGTTGGAAAAATAGCAATTAGGCAGGCAGGTTTGCCAGGTAAGAAGTGAGTGGGCAGGAGGGTTCTCACGGGCAGTGCAACCTTGTGTTTCTGCACAGCCTGGATTAATTGCTTTGGGGGGCTACTCTGGGAGTGAGATTTCTCTGCAGCCCACCAAAATTTTCTTGCAGCCCCACCAGTGGGCCATGCCCCAGCAGTTGGTGACCACTGTTCTAGATCAACCCTCAATGGGCCAAATTACAGCTGATATTTTCTACATGGTTTTAGATGCTTTTGGAAATGGATGCCCTACAGCAGGGGTATCAAACTCAAGCCCATGGGCCAGATGCGGCTTGTGGAGTGCTTCGATCTGGCCCATGGGGTCACCCTGGAAACAATGAAGAATTGGCCAACAGTGCCTCTGTCAGTGAAAATGGAGCTCAGGAGAGAACAGATAATCAGAGTTGGAAGGAACCTTGTAGGTTATCTAGTCCAACCCCCTACCCTAGCAGGAGACCCTACAGTGTAGGTTCTACTCTGGGACACGTGACTGTCAATAAGAAGCTTAAAATAGATAAGTCACCTATTTTTGAAGTTGCTCCCTGATTGCCTTACCCATAAAGAAGCTTTGTGGAAACATTTTTGGAGGGGGAGGGGATATTTTGGGCCCATTTTAATCTCAGACTTCCTTTTTCTCGTTTATCTGCAGCACTGAATTTGGCCCTGTTTTGTTGAGCTTTTTTGAGATTCGTCCTTCTAACGAACAGAGGAAGAAAAAGTGAGTCCCGGTTTTCTCAAAAGTTTTATTTCCGACATTCTGTTGGGTTGGAAAGAATTAAAAAGGATTTAAGTATTCATCTCAGCGCTAGTATTTTAATGGAATAATATAGAAAGGCTGATTAGCTGTCATTGTGCTGGACACAATTTTCTCTTGTTGAATTTGTATGGAATAGTAAGACTTCAAGGATTGCAATGGATGACTTGATCATTAGCCACTTTTTAGAAACTTCTCACCAATGGCAACATCTCTCCAAAGTTGTGGGGGGAAAAAACTGCAATTAATACTTATGAGATGAAAAAGCTGGGCTTCGGATGCATGCATCTTCAGCATTCTGCTTTTCCCATAGCATCTTTCTTTTCTGATAATTATTGAACGGTTCCTGATATCATGATATGGGGGACCCTATCTAGGAAGGGTCAAGTAATTTATGTGTGGATGTAAACATTATTTTCTCTGCCTGGCTATCCTGCTGAGGGATCAAAAATCAGCTTCTTGTTTTAATTAATGAGATTAAATCTTGACTTAAAATAAAAGGAAGCCCTCTGCAACCTATAACAGAGCTCCAGATCAACACACACACACGTGTGTGTGTGTCCTGTTTCCCTGAAAATAAGACCAAACTGGAAAATAAGCCCTAGCATAATTGATCAAGATGCTTGTAATATAAACCCTACCCCAAAAATAAGCCTCAGTTAACATTGTCAGCCAGAGAGATGCATTTAGGACTGTATTTTCCCAAAATAAGACCGAACTAGAAAATAGTGTGTCTGTTGGAGCAAAAATTAATATAAGACTCAGTCTTATTTTGGGGAAACACATGTGTGCATGTGTGTGTATTTCTGAATCTAATTGAACACAACAAAGCCATAAAATGTAATGTCCCCAGGAAGTCATTTCTGGTACATAATCAAAATATTTATACTTTGTATTTTCTTGCTACAAGTTAAATCAAGTTATTAGAAGCCTAGAGTACCATGATTTGTACACAACAAGATAATCAAGGTCAGTAGAAACTTGTTAAAAACATGTTTATATTATTAGCAATGTTTTTATCTCGAGCCAACAAATTTGCATAACCCTGATCTAAAATATTAAATAGGATCCTCTTAGGTTCCTTTTTTACTTTTGGCAATGGTCAAAACCCATTATAATGTGTGAAATATTTGAAAATGTATCAATTTTGGCCTTGTGCGACTGCAATGCTTTCAAAGCCAGGAATGTAAATGCCCCTGCAGATGGGAGTATTGTTATGTATTTAGACAGTATGACTGTAACTATGTTGCTTATATCCCTACGATTTATATTTACTGTTTCCTAGTATGATTTGATTGCTTATTGCATCCTATGACTATCATTAAGTGTTGTACTTGATGATTCTTGACTCTTGATGAATGTATATTTTCTTTTGTGTACACTGAGAGCATTTGCACCAAGATGAATTCCTTATGTGTCCAATCACACTTGGCCAATAAAGAATTCTCTTCTCTTCTCTTCTCTTCTCTTCTCTTCTCTTCTCTTCTCTTCTCTTCTCTTCTCTTCTCTTCTCTTCTCTTCTCTTCTCTTCTCTCCTCTCCTCTCCTCTCCTCTCCTCTCCTCTCCTCTCCTCTCCTCTCCTCTCTTTTCTCTTCCATCTCCTCTATTCTATTCTTATTATACTCTATGACTATTATTAAGTGTTGTACCTTATGATTCTTGACTCTTGATGAGTGTATCTTTTCTTTTATGTACACTGAGAGCATTTGCACCAAGACAAATTCCTTGTGTGTCTAATCACACTTGGCCAATAAAGAATTCTCTTCTCTTCTCTTCTCTTCTCTTCTCTTCTCTTCTCTTCTCTTCTCTTCTCTTCTCTTCTCTTCTCTTCTCTTCTCTTCTCTTCTCTCTTCTCTCTCCTTTATTCTATTCTTATTATACTCTATGACTATTATTAAGTGTTGTACCTGATGATTCTTGACTCTTGATGAATGTATCTTTTCTTTTATGTGCACTGAGAGCATATGCACCAAGACAAATTCCTTGTGCGTCAAATCTTGGCCAATAAAGAATTATCTTAAGTTATTTATTGATTACATAAAGTCAGAAACAGTTGTACATTTACACATTCTTTTTTTTTTTTTTACAAAACTCATATTCATTGGCTCCAAAATTCAAGTTCATGGAGATTGGTTTGGATGTATATCAGCAGTGGGATCCTACCTGTTCCACTACTGATTTGGTGATAGTGCATGCGCGTGCAGCTTTCCGCACACCAGCTGAGGCCTGCAGTGCCAATCAGCTGAGAGGATAAAGAAGAGAAAAGTGCAGGGCTAGTGGCAAGGCTGATCCTGTGCTTTTCTCTTCTTTCTCCTCTCAGCTGATTGTTGGAGGCTTGTTTTACTATTCATTCAGCTGAACTGGTCGCAATTTTTGTTACTGGTTTGGACAAACAGGTAGCAATTTTTGCGACTGATTTGGCTGAACTGGGTCAAAACCAGTAGCATACCATCATTGATGTATATCTCCATATATTGTACAACTGAATGCAATGCAGAGCTGACTCCTCTTTGTGGTGTTTTTTTGATGTTCCAAAATGCACCATTTGACATTTCATATTGATATATGGTAAAGCCATATCTGAAAATACTTGTAAAACATGTCTAGAATTTAGAAGAAGTGAATGACATCATAGTGAATGGAACAAATTATGGAGAGCCATGCAAAACCAATGAAAGGAGGCTTGAGGATCACAAACTGACAGCTTTTCCTTTGTGTCAAGCCTTGAAGAGATTTCTTCCTTCCAACCAAGCAGATTTTAAAGAATATTGGAACACATGAAAGGATCCCTATAATATGGAATAGGAGACACATTGTCCCAAAAGTAATGTTACTGTTAGAAGAGATATAAGCCTCATTCATATTTCTCTACATTTCTACATTGGTTTTTCATGGGATTCTTAACAGAATAATAGATTTGGAAGGGACTTTGGAGGTTTCTAGTCCCACCCCTTGCTCAAGCAGAAGATGCTGTATCAATTGGGACAAATCATTGTCCCATCTCTTCTTGAAAACTTCTATTGATGGAGCACCCGCAGCTTCTAGAGGTAACCTGTCCCCAGACGAATTGTTTTCTTACTTCTTGTCCTGCCCTCAGGTTTGGAGAATAGGTTGTCCCTCTGTTCTTTGTGATAGCCACTCTAATATTGGAACATTGCTATCCTGTCACCCCTAGTCCTTCTTTTCAATAAACTGGACATATCCAATTCCTGTAACCACTCCTCGTATGTTTTAGCTTCCAGCTCCCTAATCATCTTTGTTACTCTTCTCTGTGCTCTTTCTAGAGTCTTTTGTATTGTGACCAAAATTAGTTGCAGTATTCCGAGTGTGGTCTTATAAAACAATATAAAATATGGTAACATGCAATATAAGAAATGGAGATATAAAGAAAGTCGTGAGAAGGAAGTATTACTACAGTATCCTCTCGTCCTCTCTTCCTAAACTGGCCTTAGCCCAGTTTAAGGATTGCTAAGGACAGTAATTCAGGGAAATTGGCCTAGCCAAATGTATGATGTGGACCACACCTTATCACAACTCTTTAGGGGACTGAAGACTAAAATACAGTATATGAAGAATGTTTATGGGAACTGGGCATGATTTGTCTAGTGAAGAGAAGGACCAGGGGAGCCATGATAGCAGTCTTCCAATATTTGAAGAGTTGTCACAGAGTGGAAGAGGTCAAGCTATTTCCAAGACACTCAAAGGCCAGACAAGGAATAATGGATGGAAATTGGACAAGGAGAGATTCAACCTAGAAATAAAGAGAAATTTTCTGACAATGAGAACAATTAACCAATGGAACAGAAGTTGCCTTCAGAAGTTCTGGGAGCTTCATCACTGGAGGCTTTCAAGAAGAGATTGGACTGCCATTTGTCAGAATGTCAGATGACCTACAAGGTCTCTTCCAACTTGTTAATCTGTTAATTTTTGGAAATGGCTTTCAGTTGCAACAGCAGCAGTCTTAAGAGAACGCAATGTGTGTCCTTCCTGGTACTAAAACAGGTGGGAATTATAATTCCTTTTCATAGGTAGGATAATTCTAGTGTTTCCTCTTATGCCTTTTTATGTGCACCCTGATTTTCTACCCACAGGACTTTTTTCTTTAAAAAACTAGAGGATCCAAAATGATATGCAGTACTTATTGCTGATTGACATATTCTGAAAAAGCATTTAGCCAAAAGGTAAAAAGCATTTAGCCAAAAGGCAGTTTGACTGTGTGGAGATGACTAAGATTTATTGATAAACTACTTTTTGCTCTTTGGAAGAGGGGAAAACTGAAGGCAGAAGGTTAAATGGATCATTATAGTTCTATAGATCTACCTACCAACCTTATTTGGGGATGGTTACAACCTCAAGGAAACAGGAACATTCATTTCTATACCAGTTATTCACCATTTTCAATCCCTGAGCCCCTGAAAGATTATCTGCTTATTGTTATACCTGTCAGACTGCAGTGTTGAGAACAAGAGGAAAAAAAATGAATCACAGCTTTGTTCCACAGCAAAACAAGTGGAATGGAATCAAGCAGCATACCATTGCATTTTGTGGGCCACCTCATTGTATGTTAAAGAGAAGTGGGAAGCTGCCAAAACACTTGCCAATTTTACTTAAGCTTGCTTTGACTGTGGTACTGAGTAGGAATTGCAAAACTGACAAATAAGCATTTCTTTTAACAGGATCTAAAGACTGAAAATAGTAGGAGAGTGAGGCCAAGGAAGGAAGGAAGGAAGGAAGGGAGAGAGGGAGGAAGGAAACAATGGTTTCAAATTGCACTGCAGATGTCAGAAACAAAGGCCCTAATGGTCAAGTCTCTTCCATCAGGGCAGGGTCAAAGAAAGAATTTCAATAAGATTGAATTCAAGAATTATGGAAAAATCAGAATTTTGGAAACTGAATCTTTAATCTCCAGCCCTCTTTTTTTATTAGTAAGCTGATTAAGGTGTTGAAAGATTTGAAAGACCAGGTGAGGTTCTGATAGTCATAAAAAAGCTAGAAAGAATAGTTTCTTCTAAAAGAAAAAAATATTCTCCAAAGCACCAGAGGGCAGGACAAGATGGAAACTATTCAAAGAGAAAAGTAACCTAGAACTAAGGAGAAATTTCTAACAGTTAGGACAATTAATTAGTAGGACAGCTTCTCTTCAGAAGTTGAGGGTGCTTCGTCACTGGAAGATTTTAAGAAGAGACTGAACAGTCATTTATCTTTTTTTAATAAATATTTTTATTGCTTTTTATATACAACAAATCATTCAATTTCAATCGTGAGTCTACTTGGGTACATATTTCAATTATTTAAACATTATAAATGATATGGTATAGGTTCTTCTGATTGAGCAGAGGGCTGGACTAGAAGACCTCTAAGGTTCCTTCCAGCTCTATTCTATTCTGATTGCTATTCGTGAATCAACTACTAAGCACTTCCTCTCTCGTCTGTTGTCTTTATGGTGAGATTTCCTTATTCCTTCCTAGCCTTATCACTATTTCTCTTGCTAAAACTGCTGTCACAGTGTGGCTATAAAGATCTAGAATCTTTTCAAACCAGTGCAGATTTCTAACATGGGAATGGCCTCAGATAAATAAGAGTCAAGATAAGGAAGAAGTTGAAAATCTTTCAAATTGTAGACTGAGTCCATGGAGATAAACGATAATTAATCATTAATAAGATGTGAAGTTCTTGAATGGTCTGCTACATATACTGATAGTTAACTTTTCGTCAGTACTTTGCAGTCTCTTGACAAATTTGGAAAAAAACTGTGTCTTGGTATATCATTACCTCCTAACACTGCGCTATGGGTAAACCAAGTGCACGTTAGAGCAAGCAATAAAAGATACAGAATTATAATCCCCATACATCTTAAATAATTCAAGATATACTCGAAGGTATTTGGCCTAGGTTGGGTTGATTTTAACAATGGCATAACACTTTACATAATTTATAGCATTGCCTTAATAATAATAATCTATTTTATTTGCCTGTTTTAATCTTTTGCCTACAGTTCTTGAAGATGCTGGAGTTATGGTTAATGATAGATACAACCCATATGGTGGAAGTCATCTCTACTGTCAGGGGATTACTGAATGCCTGCAGTATTTTGTCATAAAACAGTTTTCCGGATCAACCATTACAAAAAAAAAAAAAAAAAATCCTTAAGTTTGATAATTTTGTTACCAAACAGATGGACAAATATTTGAACATTTTGCCATGCCTACTTACACCCGCTATGATTGATAGGAACATTGGACACTGTCTTAGAGTGATTCAGTCCAGTAACTTAATAATTTTGTATTGAATAGGAACAATACAAAATTCTCCGAGATGTAGCTAAGAGTTTCTCATAAGCCAGCTGCAATAACAAGGAACTAAAATTGAACAATTAGCACTGTACTATAGGTTAGCTTCCAGGCAGAGTGGCCAAGCAGTTAAGGGGTGGTGACATCATAACAGTGTTCCAATGTCTCAGGGGTTGCCACCAAGAAGAGGGAGTCAAGCTATTCTCCAAAGCATGGAAGGCAGAAGAAGCAATGGAGGGAAACTAATCAAGGAGAGAAGCAACCTAGAACTAAGAAGAAATTTCCTGACAGTGAGGAAAATTAATCAGTGGAACAGTTTGCCTCTAGAAGTTGTGAATTCTCCAACACTGGAAATTTTTAAGAAGAGTTTGGACAACCATTTGTCTGAAATGGTATAGGTTTTCCTGTCTGAGCACGGGGTTGGACTAGATAACCTTCAAGGTCCCTTCCAACTCTTCTTCTCTTCTATTTTGTGTCAGTTTTGGAATCCTTATTCATCCCTGCCACATAGCTTGAGAAAGTGGAAGCAGGGTGATTTTAATGGAATAGCTCTTAGTAGACAAAATAGAATTCTTTTGTTAGTTCAAGGTCAAAGAATGTGGTGCAGGAAGAAATGGAACTTACTTTGGGGATTGGTTCATGTGATGTGATGATGAGTAAAAAGGGGATGGTTTGTAGGTTGGGACATTGTGGGAAGTCCGAGAAACTTTTAGTTTCAAAATTCCACAGATGTGCCAGGTGCTATTCTAATAAAAGTACTTTTGAGATTATGCTTGTCTCAGAGTTACTGATTGGAATGGAGGTTCCCTGGAATGCTGATGTTCTGTTCTGTTCTACTCTACTCTACTCTACTCTACTCTACTCTACTCTACTCTACTCTACTCTACTCTACTCTACTCTACTTCTATTTTACTCTCCTCTCCTCTCATCCTATTGTACTCTACTCTACTCTACTCTACTCTACTCTACTCTACTCTACTCTACTCTACTCTACTCTACTCTACTCTACTCTACTCCACACTACACCACACCACACTACACCATACTGCTATGCTATCCTATCCTATCCTAAAGATGTTGGTCTATTGACCAGAAGGTTGGCAGTTCAAGACCCAAGTACTGGATGATGGGGTGAGGTCCCCCAGCTCTTGCCAATTTAGCAGTTTAAAAACATGCAAAGGCAAGTAGATAAATAGGTATTACTTCAGTGGGAAGGCAACAGTGATCCATGTGCCTCAGTGTATGTAATCATATCAGCCATGAACATGGAAATGTCTTTGGACAACACTGGATCCCTTGACTAAGAAATTGAGATTAGTCAGATACAAGTGAGCAGGGGAAATCTTTACCTTTAAAGCTTAGCTTGCTGGTAACAGCCCATTTTTCTTTACTGGTGTATAATTTACTTAATATTCTGGCTAGAAAAGGTATCTATTTTAGCACTCATTCTGCATATCCTCTAAACAGGAAGCCCTTGGCTTTCTTCTACCATATTTTTCTTTGTTAATAAAAAAAAAACTTCTTCCTTCACAGGCAACCTTTGAGGATTAATTAAGGTTTATAAAGCCTTGTCATTTTCTTCAATAGAAACCATCTATAATATAGCTTTATAAGGATGCATTTTTATTTCTAAACCCAATGAATCTTGGGCCTTTGGAAATCACACAAAAACACCTGTTTGGGGGAGATTTTTTAAACTGATATCTTGAGCTAAGTTGCTTGGATAAGTAATAGATAAGCATCTGCACTTACTGGATGTTTATCGGAATTGAAATGCCCAGGAAAGCAGAGGTGGGAATTCGTCCTGATAATCACTGAAGAATCAGAAGAAGCAAGACATAAATGAAAAAAAGAAAATGAAAACAAATCTCTGAAGCTCTATTTTAATAAACAGAGAAGCATCTCAGCAAAGATATCCTCAGGACCAATTCATACATTTTCAATGCCATTTTCAAAATTGACAAAATTGCTTAAACCTGCACAGAGGAAAAGTCTCAGGAGAGACCAAGATGGAATCATCATTTAAAATCTAGTTGCTTCTAAGAGTCTCGAGCCGGCTTTGACAGTTCTATAGTTTATATAATTTAGGGATTCTGAAACAAAGAGCACTTGAGACTTCGCATCTCTTTTATTTGTCCTATCGAAAACATGCAAAACTTTGGGTTCTTTAAGGAGAGTGTGATGACCCAGGTGGGCTACAAAACAAACACAGTCACAGAAAACAGGCAAAGCCCCTTTTATTCCTTCACTTTGTTTCCAACCTCTGAATATTCTTGATGGAAGACAAAAAAAAACTCCCACACAAGAAGAAGGGAAAAAGCAACACAAACCAGGCAAAATAAGGGCTGGAAGACATCCACATATAACACATACTGGGAAGGACGCCAAACTCAGAGAGGAACCATAAACTAGAAATATTTCCATGCTTTGTTTTCAGTGCTTTCCTGTACGCGTGTCTGCTCTCTTATTCAGTTGTCACAGCTTCAGCTCATGAAGAGGATCAAGGCCCTCTCCTCTCTCCCTTATCCTCTCCTCCCTGTCTGGCCTAGAATGGAGAGAGGATGGGCCTGGATCCACCTCTGACTGCTCAGTCGGCCTCTGCCCTTCCCCAGCCTTCTCCACCACCTCCGGAGCCACACTTCCACTCCCTGTTGGCTGTTCCTCCTCTCTCTCAGAGTCAGTCTCCACCAGGGGCATGACAGAGAGTGCTTTCTCACTCTAAATCATCTGTTAAAGTTTTACACATTAATCATTATTGAAAAACATCTCCAGTAGTTATTGGCGGAGGGTAAACATCTTGTCACCCAGGGATGGGCTGCTGGGGTTTTGCAGGGGCTTGTGAGAACCCCTAGCTAAGATTCTGTGCAGTTTGGAGAACCCCCAACTCAGACTGCAGTAGCACATAAGTCAAAATAATACACAAATAAGTAACTTTAGGTCAGACCATTGGAATATGTATAGTTTGCTGTCTTACTCAAAGAGTGCAAAAGTTTGCAGTCTTACCCAGAGCATGAATTTACTAATTCAATTTGCTGATAGAGTGATAATAACAACACTCATGCAGACAAACATTCCAATTGTCATCAAAGTCCTTGATTTTGATTAGACTTTTATACCGCTTCACCTTGCTTTTACAGCCCACTCCAAGCAGTTTACATAGTCAGTATATTGCCCCCAAAATCGAGGTTCTTATTTTACCCACCTTGGAAGCATGAAAGGCTGAGTCAACTTTGAGCCTGGTGAGATTCGAACTGCTAAACTGCAGGCAGCTGGCAGTCAGCAGAAGTAGCCTGCAGTACCACACTCTAACCACTGCACCACTGTGGCTCATTATAAAGTTTCTTAAAATGTTTACTAATGTTTAAGTAAAATGCTCCATGATTGTGTTGGCCAATTGGTTTAACAATGGTTTATCATAGAGCATACTTATACACAACATAAAACCTAAACCAGTGTATCCCCATAGATACTTCACATAAAACCAATACATTTTTCTTTAACTTTTTCATCATGATAATCAGTTAGAAGTAATTAATGAGATGACCAAATTTTACCAATGACCACATTATTCAATAGGCTGAATTTTGGATATGGGATTGATTTAGAGAAATGGCAAAAATTGTGGTCTCAAAATTATAAAATGACAATGTCAACAGCATATAAAGAAAACTTGTATAAGATGTTTTACAGGTGGCACTTTCCCCCGACAAGAATAGCAAGAATGTTTAAGAACAAATCTGAAAAATGCTGGAAATGTCATCAGATACCCGGCTCGTATTACCATATGTGGTGGACTTGTGAGGACACTAGAAAATATTGGACTAAACTTCGCATGTGGTTGGAAAAAATGACAAAGAAACATATAGACTTGAAACCAGAGATCTTCTTATTGGGAATTTTACCTGATATATATAGTAAAGATTTGAAATACCTGATTGTAAATGTATTAACAGCGGCTAGGATTGTATTTGCTAAAAATTGGAAGAATGAGAAAATACCATTACAGGAGGAAATTATTAAGAAAATATTGGAATGTGCTGAGATGAGCAGATTGACATTTGAAATTAGAGAGCAAGAGGGTAAACAATTTTATGAAATTTGGGATCTTTTTTATCAATGGCTAGATGATAAAATACAATAATAGAATATTTAGAATGCTAGACAGTAAGGAATATCTTTATTTTGCTATTTTGTTATTGCTTTGTTATTTGACATTATATTTATAAAAGGTTTTTTAGGATTGATTTGGTATGATTATATGATTTGTTACAGAATAAACTGTTTAAAGTATTGTTATCTCATAAAGCATGAATGCTTAAAAGTATAGTCAAAAATTTCTTTTTTCTTAGTGATATTAGGATATACAAGTTTGGATTGACAATATGAGTTGTTATGTAACATAACTGTAATTGAGACTACAAAATGAATGCACAAAACTGATGAACCAACCGACACACTGGATGTACATATGAGAGTTGATGTTTTAATGTTTTGTTTGTTTGTAGAAAATTAATAAAATCTCTTTAAAAAAAAAAAAAAAAAGGCTGAAAGACAAAAACAGATTGCAAAGCACCATGAAAAATGCCTCCAAGCTAAGTGAACAAACTGGTAGATTTGCTACTTTGTGTTAAAAATAGAAAGTGATATACATTAGACCTTCCAATTAAAACGTCTTATGGAGGCAGAGCTGGTGATGCAAATTCAGGATTCAGGTTGTATAACTCAAGTCAAATATTTTAAAATCTAACTTTAGGAACAGTGACAAATGAGGGGTCCTAGGACCATTCATTTCAATCCTGAGCTACAAATATTCTCCTTTATTGGGACAATGATAAATGGGGTTTGAAAATAAAGCTATCCATATTCTAATAAGTTGAGGCAAATCGAGTACTCTTTGGAAATACTGAGAGTTTTTTTTCTTTTGATGACACTTTAAACCCTTTAATGATAATTGGGGTGACGAAATGAAGTTGAGAATCTCCTGGCCGGCTGCCTTTCCTGACACTTACGCAGAAATACTGAGTTTACTTCTGCTTATATGCTCTGTCCTAGCCTTCCCCAAATAGCACTAAGCCAACTTTGAGTCCTGGCAAAACTTCTTTTATTAAACGAATGTGAATTTAATGCATTCACATTCAGCCAATGGCTTGGCAAACAGTCTTGCAAAGGTATAATAATTGGCTCAGACCTTATCTGGGAAGCTGCCCAGTAAATATTGCACACACAGTGCTGACAGGGAAGGGCTAGGTTACACAGACAAATCTTCACGACTCTGGAATGAACGAACTAATTAATGAGTTGTTTCCTACAAAAGCCTCCTCCCCTTTTGCTCCTCTTTTAATCCTGATGGCCATTCATCATCTACCTGTGGCCTTACTCCCACATCGACTTTTAGAGTTCTTAATTGTTCATTCCTTCCTTTTGGCAGCTCTGCGCATGTGCAGGTTGGGAACCAGTTCCAAAAGCTACCCCACCTCACTTCTGTCTGAGCCCGAAGGAAGCTGATGACTGCCAGCCTACCCTGGCCCCACCTCTGCATCTGACGCAAAGCCCTCGTCTGAACCTTCCTCCGCCTCCAGGACTGGCCTAGGTTCCTCCACAACCTCCTTGCTGTCTGACTCTGCTGCCAGTTCTGTCAGCCACCAGTGGGCCACAACCTTATAAATCTGTTTGGTTATTCTCCAAAAATAAGATGTCTATGGAAATTTTGGGGACAGGACAATCAAAATTATCACGGGACAATACAATCTCCCTTCTCTCCAAAAGAGGATGCTGTTGGGGTACTGATTAATTAGGAGAAAAATCTTAGGGGCCAATATATACTTTCCCATTCCTCCACCAAGCATAAACTTCCCACCAAGTAAAGCAATATCATAACTACCAGTCACAATCCTCATTTCAATGCACCTGAACACCTTCCCTCGTTCCTAGGTACTGTATTTAAAAATAAGATTTTTATTACTCAATTATATCTATCTGTATGCCTGGAATGGCTGTGTAAATTTTAAATACATGTTTTTGTCATCCAATCTATAAAAGTAAGTTTTAGTTTTATAATAATGGGTGCTGTTAGTTTGTAATGACATTTCAGCCAGTTGAATGAGAAGAAAAGAGCAGCAACCTCAGAAAAATAAATTACAATTAACTGACTGTTTGGCCCAGAACAAAGGATATTATTTCTAAGAGAAAAGAACTATTTTATCGTTGACCATCAGTTTGAGAATGTCTTTGTTGTACATTTCCTCTAAGGACCAAATGAAGGTCAAGTTAAAATGTGACAATAAATTATAATATTTGTGTGAGTTAATTAAGCTCATTGTATCAAAAATTATTTCTGTGTCAGCTCTTTGTTCCTGTTCTTTCCAAATCTGATAGGACACTAGGGAGATTTCTGTAGAGATTCTCAGTCATCCAAGTCATGGTTGTCCCAAAGGTGCTTTTTTTTCCAGAGGCAACTGGAAATTCTGGTCTTTCTTTGAAGACGTTTCACTTCTCATCCAAGAAGCTTCTTCAGCTCTGACTGGATAGTGGGGAATGGAAGGATTGATACTTCTTGCAGACAGCTGGTCATTTGCATCCTTTTAGTGGGTTATTGAGGCCACCTGGAGGTTTATCTGTGTCCTCAGGGTCACCTGAGTGGTGCAAATGGGTGTGGAGCCTTCTTGGAACTTGTTGTAGATTGGAAATAGATGATGCTCTTTCCCTCCCCCTCTGTTAAGAGAAAGCTGTTCAATTTTTACCTAGATAGCCTCTTTAACCCCTCTTTCAAACCAGCACTGAGTGGTCTGTGTCTTTTAATTGCAGATGGACTGCTTAATCTTGTCCTGAGGTGTCAATATCATCGACCTCCAATCTACAACACAGTCCTTTCAACAGTTCCAAGAAGGCTCCACACTCATTTGCATCACTTAGGTGTCTCTGAGGACACAGATAAATGTCCAAGTGACCTTAACGAGCTGCTAAAAGAATGAAAATGACCAGATGTCTGCAAGGAGTCTCAATCCTTCCATTACCGACCATCCATTCAGAGCTGAAGAAACTGTGGAAAAAAGCACCTTTGGGACAGCCATGACCTGGATGACTGAAAATCTCCGTAGAGAGTATCTTGTTAAGAATAAGACTGTCAGGATTACGGCAGCTACGCCAATTAAATCATGAGCCTTGAGCCACACTCCCAAAACTAAAGAGGATTTATTTGAAGTTAACATTCTATGTTCAGCACTAACCTGGGTGTAGCCAACTCTGAGATACGTAATTCACTGTCACCCTTGATCCTGCTTCCCCCACCCACCCCTCTGGGTATATCATCCAATGAAAAACGTCCATAGCCAAGAGTCATCAATCATGATCTCCAATTAGATTTTGCACAGCAGAAGCTTCAGTCATCTAATCAGTGTTTGAAGAAAATATGAATGCAATGTACTTTTGATTCCACTCTGCCATCTGCTCTTTGAAACTCCCCCCCTTCTTTCTGGTGTCAACTATAAAATGTGTATACAAAATGTTTTATGAGTTGATAAAGACATTGTCCTTAGTACAAGGATCAAATGGAACTCCTGAAAACTCATGTCAATCTTGTATATTCATGATTTTTTTGTTTTTCTTCTTCCTCCTGCTGTTTGTTTCTTTTATCTTATTCTTGCCATATATAGATAGGCAACCACAATACAATCCATTCCAATGCCACATGGGGATAGTTCAATTTACAGTAATGCCCAACTAGGTGGCAATACCTGGTAGTCAAACCAAACTGTGATTTAATGTGGTTTTCTGTGCAATTCAATCTCTATTTCTTTCACTCACATTCCATTGTATTTTTAAACACATCTTTCTAACACACATCATATTGAACATAGCATTTATACATTTTTACCTAAAAGTTATATCCCAGTGCTCATCACAACTTTGAAAGGTATGTGAATCCTGATCTTTCAACATTAGCCTATGAAGTATGAATTAGGTCAGTTCAGTGAAAAAAAAAAATCTTAAAAAACGTTTCTTTGTTCTCTAAATTAGGGATGGAATACCTGAATTACCTAAAAAGTTTGGCATTACTTTTCCAGAGATTAAAGCAGTACAGATTATGTTTAAAACTGGGTTTGTCATAGGATAATAAAACGTGGGTTTATCGACTTTTGTTTTTTTAAGCACAATATAATTGTACTGCATTCCTTAAAACATTGCAATAAAAAGAAAACAGGAATGGATTAAGCAACATAAATATACCTCCTAGGATGAAAATATATGTATATTATGCCCCTTCCATTATTCCAGAATGCTAGATACAAAAAAAAAAAAAAAAAAAAAAAGGTTTATAAGTTTTGCTTTCAAACTCCTTCTATTCCTTGGAATATAATCATTCATTTCTATTGCATGGATGTAGAGCAATAGTCTCTAAAAAGTGAAGACAACTTGGTATTCTCAAGTTAGGAATGATGGGTCCTTGGTGATCTCTGAGCTTGGTTGTTTTCTTAAAGACATTTCATTGCCCGACTGCATGAAAATCTTCACTACTAGTTGTCTACTAACACTGATGATGTTATTAGTTGAGTAGTAAAATATCTTCAAAAAAATAACCAAACTCAGAAAGGACCAAAAACCCCTTCAGTTCAACCCCAAGTTGTAAATATTCTCTTTTATTGGTATCAAGTTAAATGTTACAAATAGCCCAAAATGGACAGGCAAATTACACAATTATCTGATGTTGGCTCTGGCAATTAGTGTCATAAAATATGTTGGTCTGACACATCCTCACTTATGGAAATGAACAAGGATTCCTTGGGAACATATTCACCTGGATTTTGCAAGGCCCTTTTTTGGCATGGATTTTCTTGTGGAGACAGATGACCAGGGAGATTTGGCATGGCCATTCAAGCTCAAACAGGCTGCCTGGCCAAGGAGGGATGGAGTGGTGGCTTCCAAAATGCTCTGAAACAAAATGGCATTGTGTACTCGACATCTGCACCATATTGTCCAGGCACAAATGGCTTGGCAGAATACTTTGCCAATGCCATGAACTCCATCTCTCTGAAACTCTGTATGCCTTGGTTGACTGATGTCCTCTTTTCAGTGTGTGTGTGAAATTGATCTTAGATTGTGATTGAACCGGTTGAATTCAGATGAGATGGTACACAGAATAATAGTGTTGGGAAAGACCTCCAATTTCTTTGAATTCAACCTCCTGCTTGAACAGGAAACCCTATACAATTTCAGACAAATTGTTGTCCAGTCTCTTTTTGAAAGCCTCCAGTGATGGAGTACCCACAATTTCTGAAGGAAAGCCGTTCTACTGGTTGATTTCTTTCACTGTTAGGAAACTTCTCCTTAATTCCAAGTTGCTTCTCTTCTTGGTTAGTTTCCAACCATTGTTTCTTGTTGTGCTTTTTCCTGCAATAGTTTGACTTTCTCATCTTTGAAGGAGCCCCCCAAATATTGGAACAGTGCTATCATGTCACTCCTAGTCCTTCTTTTTGTTAGACTAAGGTAAAAGTAAAGGTTCCCCTTGCACATACGTGCTAGTCATTTCCAACTCTAGGGGGTGGTGCTCATCTCTGTTACAAAGCTGAAGAGCCAGCACTGTCTGAAGATGTGTCCATGGTCATGTGGACAGCATGACTAGTTTAGTTTAGTTTATGGTCATTGTACCTCATACAATGAAATTAAATTAAACATCGAAGGTGCATGGAACGCTGTTACTTTCCCACCAAAGTGGTCCCTATTTTTCTACTTGCATTTTTTACATGCTTTCAAACTTTGGCAGAAGCTAGAACAAGTAACGGAAACTTATTCTGTTATGTGGTGTTTGGGATTTGAAGCACCTAACATCTTTCTGACTGACAAGCTTAGCATCTTAGCCACTTCGCCACCATGTCCCATTTTTGTTAGACTAGACATACCCAATTCTTCCAACCGTTCTTCATATGATTTATCCACCAACCCCCTAATCATTTCTGTTGCTCTTCTCTGCCCTTTCTAGAGTCTCAACACCTTTTTGTACTGCGTTGACCAGAATTGAATGCAGTATTCTAAGTGTGGTCTTATCAAGGCTTTATACAGCAGTACTAGAACTTAACATGATCTTGAATCTGTTCCACTATTAATGCAATTTAGGATTGCATTGACTTTTTTGGCTGCTGGCAAAATTTCCCATTCACACGGCTGTTGCTTTGCCTTACTTGTGCTAAACAAGTTTATGCTAAACCTTTACCCTCATTTGAACTGAACAATACAAATGTACTTTGGTAGGTTTGAATTTCCCAACTCTTTTATTTAAAAGCACAAAACATATGGATGGCCTTGATTTGATATTATTTTTGTATTCTCCCATTGGTCAGCCGGAGGGAGCGCTGGTGATTTAACACGCCATCCTCAGTAGTTGTCTCAGCAAAAATAATTTTGGGTCACCTTTTTAAAGTATTTTTGTGAATTTAGGGAATGAAAACAGAATAAATTTTTTTTTTTAAAAAAAAATTTGTATTAGCTGGCTCTCCTGGAACCAAAACTATTTTTTTCCTTTTTTTTTTTTTTAAAGAAACATTTCCAGCTAGTTTTTTCTATTGCTTTGAGAGTGTATTCTTTTCAAATACCTCTCAGTCAGCAACTTCTCAGCAATTCTAATTGCAGGTGGAAGTTTTTAAAGAACAGGAAAGTTTGCTTTACTAATTGATTGAGTGGGAAAAAATAGAGGGCAATTTCAAATCTTCCCTTTGGTTCCTCTCTGGTTGTGCAGCTTTCTTCAGTCTTAGTCCCTCTTGCAAATGACTTTTCTATCTTTCATTCTTTAAAAAAAAAAGATTTAGAGAAAAAAGGAACTAGACTGTTTGTGGATGTGGATGGGAGCCACTACAAAAAAGAATGGTAAAGCTGTGGTGAATCTCATGTTACTCTAAAGAACATTTTAGAATTAATGTAAGTTAAGAATATGGCAAGTTCACTTACTGGTGAAGCAGCTAAAGTTGAGGCAAATTGTGAATTTGCAACCAAATGGAGAAAGCAGAAGCACACTTATCAACATTACAGATTACAAATTAACAGAGTTGGGAGGGACCTTGTAGGTCATCTAGTCCAACCTCCCACCCAAGCAGGAGACCCTAAACCATTTTTGACAGATGGGAGTCCAATCCCTTCTTGAAAGTCTCAAATGATGGCACTCCCAAAACTTGCGAGGGCAACTTCTGTTCCATTGGTTGATTGTTCTCACTGTCAGAAAGTTTCTCCTTATTTCCAGGTTAAATCCCTCCTTCTCCAGTTTCCATCCATTGTTCCTTGTCTGGCCTTCAGGTGCTTTAGAGAATAGCTTGACCCTCTAATTTCTTTGGCAGCCCCTCAAATATTGGAACACTGCTATGCCCAGTTTCTGCAACCATTCATTGTATGTTTTAGCCTATGAAAATGATTCATAGGAACATCTGTAAAAATTACAATCTGCCAGTAATGAAAAACTGGTGTGAAAAAGTAGTCATTAATGAACAGATTAAACTATTGCAGGATTTCCAAATGCAAACTGATCAAATCTTGGCTCCTAAAACAGAGATTAAACTGTGGTTGAAAAGAAAATGAATGTAGTATGGATAATTGATGTGGCGATATCAAAAATTGCAGTCTAGAAGGCAAAGAATTGGAAATCACAAAGTATCAAGATGTGAAAATTGGAATTGAAAGATTGTGGCATAAACCAGCCATAGCTATCCCAGTGTTCATTGGCACACTAGAGACCATACCAAAAAATCTTGGACAGCACTTTGAAAATCTGTGCATTGACAAAATTTCCATCTGTTGATTGCAAAAGGCCAAACTGCTTGGATCTGCAAATGAAACAAACAAAATGTTAAAAAGTGATTGTTCAGAGTTTTGCAACATTAATTCAGCTCCAGAGAAATAAACTGAGGGCTGATGTTTCATTTAACATCATTATAAACATAATAAGTAGATTTTACGAACAAGTTGTAGATTTCTCCAACATGGAGCAAACTCAGACAGAAACATGTTGCAAGTAACCTCAGTAACAACTCAGGAGCTCAGAAACAGACATCAGTTTCATTTTAGTTCAGCAGGCAAGCAAGCAAGCAAGTTAGTTTCATCTTCAATAGACAGACTCAGAGCTGTGATGACCCAGGGTAGGACACAAAAGCAACAAAATCACAAAAACAGGTGAAGTCCCTTTAATTCCTTCAACTTGGCTTCACAGGCCCAAATATCATTGACTGGAGAAAAAACTCCCCCACAAACAGTTGGAAAAAGGAAGAACTTATGTTCAAATTCAAAATACATATAAATTATAAATAGAAAAAAACAACACAAATCACACTGAAGCAATTACTGAGGCAAGGAAGGATAAGGGCTTAAGATACCCACAGATATCAAAATACACACACTGGGAAGGACACCAGAACTCAGATAAGAATGGACAGACTAGAAATATTTTCACACTTTGCTTCCAGCACTGGCCCATGCACAGTTTGTCCTTTTAAACAGTCCTCACAGCTACAGTCCATGAAGGGGATCAAGCCCCTTTCCTTCCCCGTAGATCACACCATTCACATTTCTCTCTTATCCGCTCCTCCCTCCTCCCTAGGATGAAGAAAGGATGGGCCTGGGTCTTCCTCTGAATGCCTAGCTGGCCTGTGCCCTTCCCCAGTTTCCTCCACAACCTCCAGAGCCACATTCCCACTCCCTGTCTGCTGTTCCTCCTCTCCCTCAGAGTCAGATTCTAACAGGGACATGACAAGAGCTCAAGATAGCTTCAGAGCTGCAGAGCTTAATATACAGCCACACCTAGGTTACTTCTAGTTTCAGTTTCCAAAACAGTTCTCATTGGCTGACTTAGTTGCTATGCCTATTCATTGGCTGACCTTGTTACCAAGCTCTATTCCAGTTCATGAATACACTCTGACAATGATGATATTTAGGTAGTCACTTACCAAGCACACCTAAATTATATTAAAGTAACCAAAATATATTTACAACCCCAGAGGCACGTCACAAGTTTTGAAAACCCCTAATGTTGAAAAATTTGACATGCCCTAAATTGCATGCTTACACCATTGATCCTTAATGATATCCTAGGTTGCATGGAACAATTTGATGACCAACAGCAGATAAAAAACTGGCAATTATAATTTCACAATGGTGTGTGTTGCCTGGATAGTGGATGTGGCAGAACCTGGAGACAGCAGAATACAAAAGAAAGAACTGGAGAAGATAACAAAATACAAAGATGTGCAAATAGAAATACAATGGCTGTGGCAAAAGAAAGCAAAGATGGTACCAAGGGTGCCTTTGATGTAATCCCAAGACAACTGGAGCACCATTGGCATGGACAAAAAAAAAAAAATCACTATCTGTCAATTGCAAAAGGCAGCTTTATTTAGAACAGCTTATATCCTGCAATGATATATTTAACACCATCAAACACAAGCATCTGTCTATCCCAGATCTTCGGGAAGGACTTGAAGATAGACAAAAATGCCAACTCAAGTCTGAACATTTGGCTGACTGTGCAGTGAACCACCATAATAAATGAGATCTTTACAAACAGTAGTTTAATGAACAAACAGCTGCATACGAATTGGTGTGCAGGTATGGTAGAAGAACATATGTAAGAATAAAAATGTATGGAAGAAGATTATAAATACACTCAGCTTTGATACTAGAAATATCACATAAAATGATCACATAAAATGATACATTCTTAATATTTTCTTAGAGTCAAAATGACTTAAATCTCTCAAAAGAGCTTTATGAGGTGTTGCTTTTAGGAAACCTATTACAACCCAAACCTCATGTTTTTAAATTTTTGCATTAAGATATCCTGGATCGATTGCATGATCCTTCCAGTTAATTGGTGATCATGTACTTCATGATATGATGTTGTGGTATTACTATGTTGATAAGATATGGCATCAGAGTCACTTGATTCTGACATCGAACAATGCCCCGTTTACAGAGATTTGGTCACAAAGATAAGCTCTCAAAACTGATTTTGTAGTAATCTGTTCCTACATGGATTGTTCTTGCCTGTAGAAGGTACCAGGTCAATCTTTGGTGTAGGTAATTTAAAAATGAACCTGAAATGCAGCTTGAAATTTTGGGCTTGGACAACCTTGAACTACACCCCCTATGGTTAAACTTAAGCATAGCACACAAAATTATCTGCTACAATGTCCTACCAGTCAATGACTACTTCAGCTTCAACCACAACAATACAAGAGCACATAACAGATACAAATTCAATTTAACTGCTCCAAACTTGATTGCAGAAAGTGTGACTTCAGCAACAGAGTGGTCAATGCCTGGAATGCACTAACCTGACTCTGTTGTGACATCCTTAAACTCACACTCCTTTACCCTTAAACTATCCACTATTGACTTCACCCCATTCCTAAGGGGTCTGTAAGGGGCGTGCATAAGTGCACAATTGTGCCTAATATCCCTTTCCTATTGTTCCCATTTATCTGTACCTATTTCCTGTATTCTTACTCATGTTTATGCTTATATCTATTATCTTAAAAGTGATTGACAAATCAAATAAACAAATTACATAAATCAATAAAACACAGCTCTACTTCTTATGCCAATTCAATATCAGTTGGTTAGAGGTTCCAACATGCACACTGTGTGAATAATGAATTCTATTATGCAATTACCTTCAAAACATATTTGTGAAACTAAGCTTTTCCTAAAATGTATTTCCCACTTATAAATACCTTGGTTGCCAAACCTCAAAAAAATTGTGGAGAAGATGAATGAGTGGCATACAATTTAGGTTTGAAACAACAAACCTCAGACAACAGCTGATCAAGAAGAATCCATTCCAGGTTCATAAAAACCAAGATTACTATAAAAAAAGGCAATGAAAAAAAAAAACCTATCTTGATTCTGTAAAGACGTTTGAATCAAAAAGAAGAGAGGAAGGGAAAGAAGGGCTATTTATAGATATGGTCACTTAATAATAGCAATAGGTTTTCAGGGAAATTAAATGAGTATTATGAATCATATCAGAAAACTGAAAAAAGCAATTGACAAGAGTTATTTATTTAGGAGTTTCTGTGATTAAATTCAAGGATCTTTTTTTTCCCCTATTTCATTTATGCATATTCATCAAACATTTTTTTCTGAAAATTATGTCGTATCACAGAAGATATCCTCGTGTCAATATTCCCACCCAAAAAACCCACAACCCACTTTGAGGCTATATGTGTGAGTGAGCAAATACAATATGTACTGTAAATGCTTATCAATAATATAATATATCTCTATCTTTATCTCTATCTCTATCTCTATCTCTACCTCTACCTCTACCTCTACCTCTACCTCTATCTCTATCTCTGTCTACCTACTTACCTACCTACCTACCTACCTACCTATCTACCTACCTACCTATCATCCATCTCTATCACCCATCTATTTATTATTCATTCATCTATCTATCTATCTATCAATTATCTATCTATCTATTGCTAACCCAAGCATTGCTTTCTACTCATTTCCAAGGAATTGTCATCAAATAGGATCTGTGGGTCAGAGGCAAGTATGTATGCTTTGAGGAAGGAGTTAAAGATGTCTTGGTTAAAAGGAGTTATACAGTAACCTTTTCTCAAAAAAGCCCCTGGAAATGAAATTATATAGTCACAAGAGACTTTTTGCACCAACATTTTGGAAGGGAGTGCAGTCAACACAGAACTTAGGTTTTGGCATTAAAGGAGGACTGGGAAAACAAGGCTCAAAAACCTTTAGACATTTTATCAAAATATAATATAAAGTCTTTTTACTACCAACATTGGCTGCTCAAAATATTTGACCTCTGCCTATCTATTCCTCCCTTCTCTTTCTCTCTCATCTATATCTATCTATCTGTCTGTCTGTCTCTCTCTCTCTCATCTATCTATCAATCTATCTATCTGTCTATCTATCTATCTATGTATCTATCTATCTCTATCTCTCTCTCATCTATCTATCTATCTATCTATCTATCTATCTATCTATCTATCTATCTATCTATCTATCTATCCATCCATCCATCCATCCATCCATCTCACTATTTATACCCCCCTCTCTCTCTCTCCCTCCCTCCCTCCCCCCCTCTCCTAATCTATCTATCTATCTTTTATAAATATTTTCAGTTTCCTATTGATTGTTCCAGCTTTAGATTCTTTCCTCTGTCCAGGGGCCTTAATTAAGATGAATTAAATATCAATGATGGAAACAAACCATAACCACTGGCAGAAGGTGAAGGAGAAGGAGAAGGAGAAGGAAGAGCTATATAAGTAATTTATCCCAAAACTGCTACATTCTGGAGTAATGTGTCAATTCTGCTTCTCTTATCTCAAAGTAAAATTTTGCAGTTAAAAATAAAAAAATCCAGACGTCACAGATGATGAATATGTCTCAAGAATCATGTGTGATGAACAGCTATGAAAATAGGTGATATTAAGCTAAGACGGAATAATGTTTTCCATTTTATTTATGGGATTAACATTCTGATGGTTGTCAAGACAAATAGGAACCTATTAAGTGAAATTCTCTAATCATCTCTGTTCTGGTAATGCTTGCTTCTGGTGAGGAAGCTTCTCATACGTCATTTGTAACAACGAAGCCTCTGCAGGGACATGCCATGGCTTACTCTACAACTTGGGCAAGTTACACTAAATAGTGGCATCTTCTTGCAGCCAATATTAGTTCAATGCTTCTTGGCTTGCCACTGTACATACTATAGGAAGGGGGAAGGAGGCAAAATGGAAGTGGAGAGTAGTTTCATCAGAAACATCTGCTATGTTCTCAGATTTTGCATCACATCCTTGTCCAGTTCATTGACTTCTGTCCTAACTTACCTGTGCAGTACATGTATTTCTCTGACTTGTTCCTTTTCCATAATGGACAAAAGAGCACCATTAGTTCTTAGCTTTAGATAGCCTTCCAGTGAGACCTTCCTACCATTGTGATGTTTTGTAAAACAAAACAATCTTGATTATGATTTTTTTTTCATGCAAGCACAAACCTTAGGAATATGGGTTTTTTTTAGAAATGCTATTCCAAATTCTTTGCTCATGAATAAAATTGTGCTGCCAGCAATCAATCGTTGGCCACTCCAAAATCATCAGCTGTATAATCTTGGGGAATCAGAAGGAAGAAATGGCTGGACACAGTCAACAGCTAAGAGTTGCCAGTTGCATTCTCTGTAGCCTGGAGTGGCATGGTGACCTAAAGGTGAAGACACTTGCCTCCCATTTGGAAGGTTGAGAGTTCAATCCTAGGTAGTGAAAGATGTTTCTCTATCAGGGCACAAAGAGAAAATATTTGCTGTGAACTCCACATAGGCGTCAGGAAGGGCATCTGGCTAGTAAACACTCAGTTCTTTTCCGTCGCCCCAACTCCACTCCAATAAAAGACAGGGTCATAAAAAGAAAAAAAAATCTTTGTAGCCTCAGAAATAGATAGATCAAACTGCTTGACAATCATAACTGACCAACATGAATGCCATTTCCAAAACTTCAAATGAGCCAAACGTCCTTACATTCCCAAAAACACCTTTCCCTTATGGAATAACTCTTCATAGAAGCACATGTTTTTACTTTGCCCAGTTCAAATATCTGAATGGTTTCTTTGTTCAATATCAACTTGTAATGCTCAGGTGCTTTAATTCCAATTTGTTTCCAGCTCCGACAGAATTCTTGCTTGCTGCCTTAGAACTAACCCGGTCCTTGTATTTTGCAGAGCATTCAGTCTGGCTCTTCCAGACACAGTTTAATTTTCTGGTTTATCAGATCAATTTGTCACAGAGAACAAAACCAGGTGAAAAAGCAGATCATCAATTCCTCCTGTGTACAGGCCGGGGTAGCACTGAAATTGCTTTACATTAGAACTTGCTGCTTGCTAGGTAAGGGAAAGAATAAGTAAGGAAAGTGATGTATTATGGACAGGGCTGATCCTCATTGAGCAAATTCACTCAAATCCAAATCAAAGCGAAAGGCATAAGAAGCAAAACTTAGAAGAACCTCTCCTTATCAACCAGCACAGCACGGTCATTGTAGTATTTTGGTGATTCTCCACAGAAATGCACCTATAACTTAAGGGAATATATGTAATAGACATTCTATACGTTAAGACTGTGCTTTTTATAACAATAGCACTTAGACTTGTGTACCGCTTCATCGTGCTTAACAGCCCTTTCTAAGTTGTTTATAGAGTCAGCATATTGCCCCCAACAATTTTGGGTCCTCATTTTACCAACTTTAGTAGGATGGAAGGCTGAGTCAATCTTGAGCCTGGTAGCATTTGAACTGCCAAATTGCAGGCAGCCAACAGTCAGCAGAAGTAGCCTGTAGTACTGCACTCTAACCACTGCACCACCAAGGATCATATAGATCTGTCTCCAAATTGTTTAATACTGTATGTTAGGAAGCAGTTTCCAAAGGAAAACCAACTTAGAGACGGACATTCATGATTAACCTAAGACAAATTGTCATTGAGGCAGGAAATGTGTACTTATCTTATTCAGCCAATATGTGAAAAATCTAATAATTAGATTTTCTTCTATATCAATCAAATAGACACCTGAACCCATTGGATATTTTTAATCCAATGTCTATGGAGATTCTCAGTCATCCAGGTCATAGTTGTCCCAAAGATGTTTTTTTGAAAAGGCAACTGGACTTTGTTTTTCCTTGAAGATGTTTCGCTTCCCATCCAAGAAGCTTCACAGTGTTTTAACAGCCCTCTCTAAGCCATTTACAGAGTCAATATATTTCCCCCAACAATCTAAAGGTTCATCACTAGAATTGTTGTCCAATTTAAGATAGAGGTGACTTAATTCACTCAGGATAAACAAAAATACATAAATGATGAAAAATTGCGTTGAAGGGTTACAGAATCACTCTGAATAAATTGAAATCTTTATTTTGATAGGCCTCTTAAGAGTCCATTTCCTAACTCTGAAGAAAATGGATCTATTCCTCCTTTAAGATACCTGAACAACAACAAAAGGAATATTGACATGAAATCGAAAGTGAAAAGAGGAAAACACTAACAAACATAATGAAGACATAGATAATATTAAATTAAATCATCCTTTACTTCCTTTCCAGCTTTACCCCTCCAGTCCAATCTTAAATGGACAATAACATGATGCTGGAAAGATACTTGAAGGAACATTTCAATATCTTAGGTCCTCAACCATCCATTCAGTACATGGCCTCCAGCAGTCTTTTCATTCCTTCTTAACTGAGAATTTGTAATCCCGATATACCTGACAGAGTGGTTTAATGCACCACATGCTTTCTGAAATTCCCATCCTTCTGGGGATTGAAAAAAAAAAGATGAAAAAAAAAAACACCACTTATTGCTTCATACTTATTTCAGAGAATAAAAGAGTTTTCTGTATGTATATATTTTCTGCAACAGAAACCAGTTTATATCATGATTTTTACAGACTTGATATTCTTGGCTAAATTAAGCCATGCTAATTCATAAAAACCCATAATTCTTTAAAAACTTCAATGCTGAATTTGATGTTAGACTGGGTACATTTAATTTACCAAACTAATAAATTGGATGTCTTTACCAACACCCAACTTCTTTTTTCTTAATTACCCTGGTTCATAAGATAATGATCACTGTTTGAGCTTTATGCAATTTCCTTTCTCTCCGATCTTACTCAATTTCCTGTTTGCAGCAATGGTGAGTGTGTGTAAGATGATTGTGATCTCTAAAATGTTACAGGACAATAATAGTAGTGAGTCCTTAAGATGCCATAAGACATATGACTGGGCTGAAGCTGTCATCAGGAATTAAACTCAACTCAGTGACTTCTTTATCTGAAGACATCTTCTGGTCTTTAAGCCTAAACTTTCTTACTAACAATACATTCAATTTGACATTATTTTGATATAAAAGTATAGAATAGAATTCTTTATTGGCCAAGTGTGATTAGACACACAAGGAATTTGTTTCTGGTATGTAAGCTCTCAATGTATATACAGCAATAGTGAAAAGCAGCAAAGTTATAGTCATAAGAAGATAGGTAATAGGGAAGATGAGAATAATGATGGTAATACTGCTCTTTTAAATAGTTTGATTAGTTGTTTAGCAGAGTGATGGCATGGTGGAAAACCATCCTTGTGTCTAGTTTTTTTGACATGCAGTATCCTATAGAGTTGTTTTCAGGGTAGAAGTTGAAACTGTTTATGTCCAGGATGTGAAGGGTCTGTAGATATTCTCACAGCTCTCTTTCTGGCTTGTGCAGTGTACAGGTCCTCAACTGAAGGCAGATTGGTAGCAATTGTGATTTTTCTGCAGTTCTAATTATCTGTTGAAGTCTGTGTTTGTCTTGATTGGTTGCAGTGCCAAACCAGATAGTTATAGAGGTGCAGATGACAGACTCAATAATTCCTCTGTAGAACTAGATCCGCAGTTCCTTGGGCAGCCTGCACTTTCTGAGTTGGCACAGGGAGAACATTCTTTGTTGTGCTTTTCTGATGACATATTTGATGTTATGTGTCCATTTTAAGTCTTGAGATATTATGGAACCTAGAAACTTGAAGGTCTCTACTGTTGCTATTGTGTTGTCTAGTTTTGTGAATGGTGATAGTGTAGGAGGCCTTCTCCTATCATGACTATGTATACATAAAATATCCCTGTATTTTCTGCTATATTTGATTTGTGGAATTAAGAAATAGGGTTTTTTTAAATTGATTTTGTTGTGCCTTTGTAGGAAGAAAAAAATTGAATCACCTTGTACCACAATTAGGCTTATTGTAAGCCCTGAAAACAATTTTCCTGGATCTTGTTGCTAGGCAGAATCAAAAAGAGTGCAAAGTGGATCAAAGTTTCGACCAGATTTTTTTAAAAAAACACCTTTGTCATTTGATGAGTTGAGTTTTCATTCCTGTTACCCATATGCCATTTTTCAAGCTTCATCTGCCCTGTTTTAGAGATGTCTTCCTTGTCAGGAAGTCATGAATCTGCCTTGCTCTGGATGCAGACTGTCCTTCAGGATGGACACCTTGAAAGTTGTGATCCATAGCTCTCTAAATAACTCTGACAGAAAAGTGATTCATACTAGAATGTCCTCAACATTTATCTAAAAGAACATTGGTTTTGTTCAGTTATGGCTTTTGATGTAAAACTAGAGATGTAAGACTAGATGGTAAATGAATGAATGAATGAATGAATTCTTTATTGGCCAAGTGTGATTAGACACACAAGAAATTTGTCTTGGTGAATATGGTCTCAGTGTACATAAAAAGAAAAGATACATTTGTCAAGAATCATAAGTACAACACTTAATGATAGTCATAGGGTACAAATAAGCAATCAAATTATATTAGGAAACAGTCAATAAAAATTGTAAGGATACAAACAACAAAGTTATAGTTGTCACACAGTCATAAGTGGGAAGAGATGGGTGATTGGAACAATGAGAAGATTAACAGTAATAGTAATGCAGACTTTGTAAATAGTTGGACAGTGTGGAGGGAATTATTTGTTTAGCAGAGTGATGGCATTCAGGAAAAAAAAAACTGTTCTTGTGTCTAGTTGTTCTGTTGCGCAGTGATCTGTAGTCATTTTGAGTTGAAATAGTTTGTGTCCAGGATTAGGAGTTGAAACAGTTTATGTTCAAGATATGAGCGATCTGTAAGTATTTTCACAGCCCTCTTTTTGACCCGTGCCTTTTTGACTATGGTGATAAGACAAGTGAAACTTGAGATACCCCTTTTTGCTTGGCCTAGAATACAAAATATTTCCAGACATGGCATATAAAATATTTGGAGATAGTAGATATTTTAATGCTAGGTAGATACTCCCTTAACAAAACACTGAACAGGTAGCTTTACATATTGAGACAAGAACATTGATTTTGCTGATGTCAAGTCTTCAATTTAGTCAAAATGGTAAATAGTAAAGGGAATTCTAATTTAGCTGTATCAGGAGAGCTTCTTAGGTAGCTTTGATTAAAAAAAAAATGATTGTTGAATGTATCCATTCATATATTTTTGTGAAAATACTGATATGTACAATGTCACTGCAGTTAAGTTTTCCTAAAAACTTTCTGTGATGCAGCAAAGAACATAGAACATAATATGGTTGGAAGATCTTCTACTCCAACCTCCTTCTCAAGCAGGAGACCTATACAATTTCAGAGAAATGGCTGCCCATTTGTGAAAACCTTTAGTGATGGAACACCTATAACTTTCTGAGGTAAGTGTTTCCACTGATTAAGAGTTCTCACTGTCAGGAAATTTCTCCTTAGTTGGATCTCTCTTTAATGATCTTCCACCTGTTGTGACATCTCCTCAAGTACTGGAAGATGACTTCTGTATCGCCCTTAGTTCTCCTTTTCCTTAGACTAAACATACTGTACCTAGTTGCCTCCATAATTCATCATATGAACGATTGAGGGATGCATGGAGACTACATTGCAAATATGGCATGTACATTATTGAAGGCTAAGTTAGAAGTCAACTACTAGCAGAAAGAGACAAAAACCAGAGAATTAGCTGAATCCCATTAAGTTGTAACAGAGCCCCTATGAGTATGTCCCAGAAGGAATTGATGTGAGCTCTAATGGCAATGCAAGGATTTATCTCTTTTTATTGTAGTTGGACATGGTTCCATTTTCCCTTCTTGCTATGAGCACAAGCAAATGATTGATAGCTAATCAAGCATGCTTCATACAGTATATCTTAATGGCAATATGCTTAAATGGAAATTTCTTTTCCCTGGACAGTATGTGAAGAGATGGCTATAAATCAGATATATAACTTCAAGCAGATACCTTTATTGATTTCCAAGACTGCATTGCTCAGGGTTTATTTTTCAGAAATAAATAACTCTGTAAGATGAATTTAAATTGTGATTTTTTCAAAACATATTTGAAGAATACATATGTGTATCTGTGTGCATCTCTCTACAGTATGCGTGCATACCCAGAGGCAGAATATTTTCCCAACTCCAACTGGATAATTTTTTCCATTTAAACATCTTTTATTTAATATTGCTTAAGATCAAGACAATTACTTTTTTAAAAGATTTGCATATATTTAAATGAATTAGATAAAGTATGCAAATTAAGAATAGCCGTGGGAGATGTGGAAAGTATCACTATTAAATGATTCTGAATATGATTAATAACCTACTTAGGTTTTAATTGCAAGCTAATGAAAAACAGTAAATTAACAAAAATATGTAATTAACTATTGAACTATGGATTTAAAAAAAGATAAAAGAAATTTGTAGATCACAGATTCTGGTTTTCCACAGGAATCATGTTCACCTGATCTCTTCCGGTTTGTAGGGCTTCGGCGGCAGCAGGAATCTGTGATCGTGCTCGGTTTCTGCTGCGCTCACCACTGGAGTGCCCCAATCCAGCCGGATTTGGGGCTATAGTTACCCCATAGAGGTAACTGAAGATAGGAGAGATCAGGCAGGGATCCAGGGGAATCGCAACCCCCCTCTTCAGCTGGCTTAACTCCCTTTTCTGAAAGTGGTGGAGCAGCGGTCAGCAATGGCCGCCATAAAGAAACTCTCATCCAGATAAGAATGTGCAGGAGGAAGCTGAGAAAGTGAAAGCTTTGGCTGACCGGGATAACAAGCAACATTTAAAATACCCTGGAATTTAAATTTCATCAAAGATACATCGCTCCCAAAGAGATCTGGAAAAGCAGCGAATGAAAGTGAAAAGGGAAAGGTTTTTTTTTTCTCACTCTCCTTCCTTACGGTGACAGCAGATGATTGAGAAATTGGAAAAACCCGCTTTGGCATCAGCAGGTAATTATACTGGAAAATTAAAGCCAAGGGGACATTAAAGATTTCTGAACGTTGAAAAAAAAAAAAAACTTTTTTTTTGCTGTAAGTGGAAAGGGAGAGGAAAAGAATTAATATTAAGATTTTGCTGGAGGAGGCTGCTTGGAATTTACAAGACTAGAGCTAAATTGTAACAAGACTTCTAAAAGATACATTTTAATTGGAACTTTGCAACTGAATTGTAACCCCAGAAAGAGAAAGTGTAAAAAGAAGAAAGTGTTAAATGAAACAGTCTCTGTGTATTTGGATTGTTTGGTGATTTTGGGACTTTTGGAAATTACTATTTGAAAGTTTGGGTTGTTTAAAAAAATTTCTACAATGGCTTTCCTTGTCGATGAACTGAAAATGGAATTTAAAGAGTATAAAGAAGAGGAACAAGAAGGGAAGGGCTCTTTTGGCTCCGTTTTCCATTTCTTAGAAATGGCAATTTCAGAAACTACAAGAACAAGAAGATTGGGATGAAGAAGAAGCCATCTTTAATGAACAAGCAACTTTAACTGGGGAAGAAAAGGCAAAGAGGGGAAAGAGAATGGAGAATTTAAGACTTAAAAAAACAACCAAAAAAGGGAAAAATAAGGTGAAAAGTCGATATAATGTTAAAAAGCAACAGAAAAGAGGAATACAGAAGAGGGTGGAGATAAAGAAACAAGGGGGTAAAAAGGAAAAGACTGGAGAAGCAAGGAAGGAAAAAAGGGAAGAGAAGCTACAAAGGTTTGAAACAAGATGTAAAGAAACAGGACTTATTTAGAGATAATGGGTAAAAATATAACTAAAAAAGAGATTCTGCAAAAGTATATAAGACTGTATTATTGCATTTGTATTTGAAATAATGTTAGAAAATTGGGACATTATATGACTATAAAATGGGATAAAATATTAAAAGGAATGTGTAAAATGTTTAAGACTTAAATAAATATTAATTTTAATGATAGAGTTTAATTGCTATGGATTATTGTTTTAATTATATTATAAACTTATTATTTTTTCTTATTTTAAAATATAGTACGTAGCTTTAGAATGTACTAAGCAGAATCTGAATGAAAATTATGTATTACTTTAAGTGTTAAATTTAGGGGAAAGAAATAAAGGTGTCATACTCCAATCAGTGATTACAGGAGAAATTTTGTGTTAATGAGAGAAGATAATAGATAGTTGAAACAGAACAGACAAAAGATATAAGTATAATGATTTAAATTGAGATGAAATAAATAAAATAGAATTAAGAGAGTGAAAAGAGGGGAGAAGCTATATAGAAAATGTAGAATGGTAAATAAGATATGAAATGGTATATAAAAGTGAGCATGAATTTGAATTTATGTCTGTACAAAAAGATGTAACCCGGGATTAAGCCGCTTTCCAAAAAGAAGTTTTATGTTTTCATGTTTTGTGTTTTGTTTGTATATGTTTGTTTATTGAAAATTAATAAAAAAATTTGGGGAAAAAAAGGAATCATGTTCACCTAAATGGCTCTTGAGGCATTGTTTCCTATAGTTATCAAAATTGAAGAATCAAAATTAGGGAACTCTAAACTCTGTTTCCAGTTGGAGAGACCCAGTCCCACAATATTCCACTTCCTTCCCAAAACATCCAGATTCTTTCCATATAGATTATATTTGAGCCAATAGTTCAAATAGTTTGGACATTTTCAAATGTTGATTTTCTGCAATACATATTATTTTGTGGTGTTCTAAAATAAGTTAGAATGGCTCCAGAAGATCACAAAGCCAGCATATTCTCCCACTTCCAAAAATATAAGAGCAAACCTATACCATGTTTAGCTATATTGCTTTGCACAATATGGTTCATGAGTACCTCTAAGCAGGTTCCTGTAAAGAAAGCAGTGTGAAGTCAGGAGATATTTGGAAGCAGTATAGGTAGTCACTGACTTACAACTAATTGTGTAGTGGTCATAAGTTCAAAATTACAATGGCACTCTCAAAAGAAACTTACAACCCAGTTCCAAAGTTCTGAAGGTTGCCCTTCACTGAAATCACATGACAACATTTTGGTTACTCAGCAAAAGGTCTAAATTTATAGATACGTTCAGCATCTTGGGATCACATGACCACAATTTATATTTTGGGTTAAAAACAGCCTTTACTTCTGGTTTTTGGCCCAATCTCAGCAAACATTGGGTTCACTTAACAACTGCAGCATTCACTTATTGACTGCAGCAAACAAAGTTCATAAAATTATTAAAATGGAACTAATTTGGTGCTGAAATTCAGTGGAATCACTTTGGATTATGGGAGGTCAAAAATGTTATGCTGGGAAACCATGGGCAATCTGTGAGCTGAAACTTGTTGTTAGTTGGAGCTTCCAAGGAAACACACATAAATAAAAGGGTTAATATGAGAGGGGGGAGAGGGAGAGAGGGAGAGAGAGAGAGAATAGCAATAGCACTTAGACTTATATATCACTTCATGGTGCTTTTACGGTCCTCTCTAAGTGGTTTGCAGAGTCAACCTCTTGTCCCCAACAATCTGGGTCCTCATTTTACTGACCTCGGAAGTGTGGAAGGTTGAGTCAACCTTGAGCCTGGTGAGATTCGAACTGCCAAATTGCAGGCAGTCAGCAGTCAGCAGTCAGCAGAAGTAGCCTGCAGTATTGCATCCTAACCTCTGCAGAGAAGAGAGGAGAGAGGAGAAGAGAAGAGAAGAGAAGAGAAGAGAAGAGAAGAGAAGAGAAGAGAAGAGAAGAGAAGAGAAGAGAAGAGAAGAGAAGAGAAGAGAAGAGAAGAGAGAGTTTATTACCTTAAGAGTAAGATATAACTTTAGATATCTCAAACCACATGTTGGAGGAAGATGAAGTAATAGTTAACAGTTAATAAAATTCTTACAGAGATATGGGCAAAACCATTACTCTGTAAGAGTCAGTTTATTCTTTTCAAGCCATTTTAAGATATTGAAATATGAGGAATTGATGGCAAGATTTTTTTAAAAAAATGGATTATGCTTGGTATTCAAATGTGGGATAAAATATTATTCACACAAGGACAATGCTATCAAAGGATTGGATATGATGTTCTTGTTCCTGAATGTTGTCAATTTACAAACTGATCTCTCTTTTTTTTTTCCCATGGTATGCCCAAACCCAGAGAAAGTTATTTATATGCATATCACTTGCAGCAACAGAAACGATATCTCTAAGTCGAAAACAAAATGAACTGTGCATAAGAATGTCTATTCCTTATAACAGCACTCAGTATCCCTAATGTGATGCATATCCAAAAGTACATCTTTGTCTATAGATCGAGGTGCAAATGTTTTTCAGTTGTGGATGAAATGCACAGCCACAGCCGACATTCGAGAAGGATTAGATTTCTTGCAAAATACCTGTTCTCTTGGTGTAAAAAAAAGCAATATGCAATGAATCCTGTTTTGCAGAAAATAATATAAATGTGCTGGGTGATGGTCATTTTGGACAACCTTGCCCAAATGAATACATGCAAAATGCTTGATGGTTTCAAGGCCAATTAGAATTGAGACAATTAGAATTGAGTCTAACTGAGTTTCTGGCTGCAACAGTAAGATCTTCTTTTTTACAATGCCAAAACTGGTTAGGTGGAACATTTGTTTTATACCCTTTGCTAAAAGGTAGCTAATTTTCCTGATTAAATAATATTTTTCATACACATTTTGAAGCAAATGTGCATTTCACAAATAATGACAGAAGATATGCATATGCGTCCTATTATACATTTTGGATCCCTTGTTAAGCATTCCAGAGGTGGTATTCAGCAGGTTCGGAACAGTTCTGTAGAACTGGCAGCAGAAATTTTGAGTCATTTGGAGAACCGGCAAATATCACCTCTGACACCACCCCTATCTATATTCTGCCTCCCCTATCCCAGCTGATTGGCTTGGTCTTCTTTTGTTGTCCTACACAGGAGAACGGAACTGGAAAGGAGGTTAGTGGGGTGAGGAGGGAATGAAGATTTTACAGTATCCTTCCCCTGCCATAGCCACCAAGCCACTCCCACAGAACTGGTAGTAAAAATTTGTTGAATCCCACCACTGAAGTATTCCCAGCTTAAGTTGCTTGAAGCTGTAGACCAGGGGTGTCAAAATAAAGGCCTGTGGGCTGGATCCAGCCCATAGGGTGCTTAGATCTGGCCCTGGAACCGCCCTGGAAATAGCAAAAGATCGTGGTACCTTTGCCAGCAGCCCTCTTGAGCGCCATTTTCTCTTGCAGAGGGTTGCAGGAGGCCATCCCAGCCAAAAATGGAGCCCAGGATCCCGTTTTCACTGGCAGAGCATTTGGACCACCATAGGCGCCCTCGACCCAAGTGATATGGAGGTGGCCATGCCCACCCTGGCAGCCCTCAATAAAATTAAGTTTGACATTCCTGCTGTAGCCTGAATTGGGAAGTTTTGGAAGGATATGCAAATCACATTCATAGGATTGCCAAGAAAGCCATCCATTGATTGATTGATTGATTGAAGAAAGTTAATCAAAGTTTAAGATTTTATTTGATTTGTTTTTATCCCACATTTATTATTGTTTATAAATAAGTCAAAGTGGTGAATCTACTTAATATTCCTTCTTCCTCCTATTTTCTCCACAGCAACAGTCTTTTGAGATAGGTTGGACTGCGAGGGAACAACTGGCCCTTAGACATAAAAGGTAGCTTTTATGTCTAAGGCAGGACTAGAACTCACAATCTCTTGGTGATTGACCCAAAATCACCAGCGTGTTTTTCATGGCCAAAACAGTACAAGGACTCATAGGATCCTGGTTACTAGCTCAGCACATTAACCACTAAATAAAGAGGCTCTCAGAGTAGCTTCTCCTGTTCCCACATCTCTTGGAATTTAAATACATATTCATATGTTTATGGATCTTCATATGGTGCCTTTTTAAAGGCTGGCCAAAATCTCCCTAAGCATCCCAAAAGTGCTTTTTCAGGAGGCAACTGGACTTGTTTTTTTTTTTTTAAAGACGTTTCACTTCTCATCCAAGAAGCTTCTTCAGCTCTGACAGGATAGTGGGGAACGGAAGGATTTATGTTCCTTTCAGACAGCTGGTCATTGGCATCCTTTTAGAGGATCTTTGTGGGTCTCTAAGACTTTTAGCTGTACAATTTGGGGTTGAATACTCTTTGAATGGTGTGGGAGTAGGAATGATTTCCAGAGGAAAAAATTGCAGACTATAAGAACCAGGAGTACTACTCAAGTGACCCTGAGGATACAGATAAAATTCCAAGTGGCCTCAATGACCCTCCAAAAGGATACAAATGACTAGCTGACTGCAAGGAGTATAAATCCTTCCATTCCCCACCATCCAGTCAGAGCTGAAGAAGCTTCTTGGATGAGAAGCAAAACGTCTTCAAAAGGAAAAAAAAAAAAAAAAACAAGATAGTCCAGTTGACTTGGATGACTGAGAATCTCTACAGAAATCTCCTTATCTTAAATAAGCCATTCTCATTGGTCCATCCATTCTTCATTTTCCAGGGGATGATTAGTATTTTCTTAAAAAAAAATGCCATGTCGTGCAACATGACTCCAAAATATCCTGTCTAAAACTCTTGTTCGGATGAAACTTTGACCCACCCTCCATCTCCTTCCCTTTTCTTCTATCGGCACTGCACAGGAGATCCCCATTCTGTAAAATAATCCCCTTTCCTTTTACAAACTGCTACTCTGTGCCTCACCAAGTGCCAGTCCTAGCCTGAAGAAAAAAGAGACTTTGCTTTTCATGTATATTGCCCAAAGCCTTTTGCTTAGGGCCCAGCTATACCAATAGAGGAAACTCAGAAACTCTGAGAGGCTTAAATCCATCTCAAAGAGATGGGATTTAAAAGTGTCTTTGTGGGGGAGAAAGGATGCATTGCTAAGCTTCAAAGGCAGATGGGCCTCGACGTACAACAGGGGTAGACTGCTGGAGGGTTTGCAGGGGTTCAGGAGAGCCCCTAGCTAAGATTCTGGGCAGTTTGGAGAACCCCCAAATCCCACTCCTGGCTGGCCCCGTCCAACCCACCCTCCCGGGAGTCCCCACACAGCCCATTTTGGATGCAGGTAAGTGCACATAGAGACTCAAGGAGGGCCAAAAAAAATGGGCTTCCTGGACATGGGCCCATTTCTAGCTTCCAGAGAGCCTCCAGAATCCAGGGAGGACATTTTTGCCCTCCCGGAGGCTCAGGGAAAGCACCTTCCCCACCGTGGTGTAGGAGGCTGAGTAGGCTATGCCCAGCAACTGGGCAGAGAACCTTTTGCTAAAATTTTTGAAGCCCACCCCTGCTTACAATAGTTCACTTAGTGACTTACAACAGCATTGAAAAAAAAAAAAAAAGACCCATGACCATTTTTCATACTTATGATCGTTGCAGAACCCCCAGGGTCACATAATCAAAATTCAGATGCTTGGTCACTGGTTCATATTTATGAGTCTTGTGGTGTCCTGGGGTCACGTGATCCCTTTTGGCAAACTTCTGACAAGCAGAGTCGAGCCAAACAACAATGTGACACTTCACAACTTAACAACTGTGGCAAAAAAGGTTGTAAAATTGGGCAACACCAGAGGTGGGCTGCTGCCAGTTCAGACTGGTTCACCTGTACCAGTTGTTCCAACCACTGGTAGGGCCCACCCATCTACTCCGGTGGTATCCTATCCTATATATCTCACTTTCTGGCTCGCTCACCCTGCCCATCAGCCCAGCTGTTTTCTGTGCCTCGCCTGCTCTATTCACCGCAGCTGCCCGAGAAGGTGCGCTGGAAGCTGCACACATTAAATCACCATGTGTTTGAAGCCTTGCGTGTGTCCACAGTTTCGGTTCTGCATTAGGCAAACCAGTTGTTAAATCATGGGAGGTCCACCTCTGGGCAACACTCACTTCACAACAGAAATGTTGGGCTCAATTGTGGTCATAAGTCAAGGACTACCTGGTATTTGTTTGGGAAATCAGGAACCACCCCAGCTCCATGAAACGTAAAGTTCCATCATCCATCTTCTCTATAAAGGCATATCATGGCTGCCAACTCTCACGCAATCAGCGTGAGACTCACGCAATTCAACCAATTTTGACTGTCTCACTCTGATAAACGAAATCTCACGCTAAACCCCCAAAATGGAATGTACAAAAATAAATATATCTCTACATTCTCTGATATTCCGAATATCGATATGCCCAAGCCCAAAGTTTCGAGAAGTGAAGCCTCCGATCCTGGGCGGCTTCAGAGGGCGAACAGAGCATGTGCGAGAGGACGTTGCCCGCATTGATTTCTGTACTGGGGTGAGGAGAGAATTCCACGCTGCAGGAAGCGGTTGCTCCTTTCCGCTCTAGGATGTCACAACTCTCTGGGCTTAACCCTTGCGCTGCACTCTGCTCTGGCAGGCGGAGATGAGAGAGACGAACTCTCTATCCCCCATGAAGTACGACTACAGGGCATCCCTGGGCCTTTCTCGAGAGCTGAGCTCCCATCATCCCCTCCCCGCACCCGTCTGGTCTCAAGGCCGCTGGGATTGGGGCGCAAAGGCGCGTCCCTCTCCGGCCTCCCTCTCGCAAGGGGAGCTGCCGTGGCTGGCCTCCTGCGCGCCTCGGCTTCTCTCGCTCCCCAGCCTGATGGGAAGTCCCTGGAGAGGGAGGGGGAAGAGGGGGGGAGGGCTCCTTCCCGGGTACATTGTGTCCCTCCCCCCGCCCTTTGCACCTAGATATGTGCCCCCCCCAGCCTCCCCTGGGTCCAAGAGGCTGCAAGAGGGTCTGGCAGGGAGGAGCCTCTCCAGGAAGGGAGTCCCGCCAGAGGGCAGGCTGGAGTGGGGCGGGGGGGGCTCGCAAGGAGGGGGGGTTCCTGTCCCCTCCGAGCCCCAATCGCAGCCGGTGCAGGAGTTTCTCTCTTTTTAGGCTTCTTTCCCCACTTGATGCCAGGAACATTTGGATGCTCTTTGGGAGCCCCTGGGAAGGAATCTCGCCTTGAGGGGTCTCCCCACAAATGCCAAGCAAAGGGGGGGGAGTGGCCACTGTCCTCTCCTCTCCTCCCCTAGACAATCCAGGACTTCCCTGCAGGGGAGCAGCTGATGGCAGCATTGCTGGGGGTCCCATGCACAGACTGGGAGGGGGGCGTTTGGGGAGTGAAGGACACCAGCCTCCCCCCCATTCTGTGTGTGTGTGTGTGTCCATCTGCCTGCCTGGCCCTTTCTGACCCTTCAGCTGGACTGTGAGGCTGGTGGGTCCAAGACTCAGCCTGGATCCCCCTCCCCTCCGCAGGTGGGAGGCCCAGAGGGTGGGAGAGGGCTGGGAAGGGCCGTTTCTGCCCAGCTCCAAGGCCGGGAACCCTGGCAAGGCCCCCTCCACCCCCGGGGCCATGTGAGGGAGGCTTCTGTGGCCCTGAAGAGGCAACCTGGAGGGGCCGGATCCCAGGCACTTGGGACGCCCCTCTCAGCCAGGGACCCTGGAGGAGGAGGAGAGCCGGAGCAGCCCAAAGGGATGGAGCAGATGGGCAGAGGCCCAAGAATGTGGACCCTTTCCGGCCAAGATGGTCAGTGAACTGCATTATTAATATCTTACAAATCCGGTTCAAGTACATTGGTGCTGCTTGCATGTATGTATGTATGTATATGTCCAAATCATGACTAAAGTATGCATCAGATTGCACCATTTAAAATGTAAAAATGTCAAAGCTCCCTACCGTGGAACGGGGGACACCCCCCTTCCACACCATCCCCCCCTCGGTCGCTTCGCTCCCTCGCAGTGTCTCACTCCGAACTATCACTCAAGGTTGGCAGCCCTGGGCATATTCTGGTTCCAAAGCTGCTATCTATTCTTCCAGTACTGAAGGTGTTCAACAGCTGTGCTGATTTATTTCTGGCTAAGCAGTGCCAGTTTGGGAATTGTAGTGAAAGTGAAGTTTCATTTTGCATCGACTTCACTTCTGCAGAACTTGAAACACAACCTATCCAACAGAGCCGTGGTGGCACAGTATTTAGAACGCAGTACTGCAGGGCTAACTCACAGCTCACTCAAGAAGTTCAGTTCTTACCAGGCTCAAGGTTGACTCAACCCTCCATCCTACCAAAGTCGGTAAAATGAGGAACAGATCGTTGGGGGCAATAGGCTGACTCTGTAAGCCGCTTAGAGAGGGCTGGAAAGAACTATTTCCCTTTTAGCAGGGGTGGGCAAACTACGGCCCGTTGGTCTTTTTAATCCGGCCCGCCAAAGATTGGTACAGAATTAAGGTTTGATGTGAATGATGGAATGATTGCATTCATTTGATTTTGACTTGTAATGACGGGCATTTCGACACCAGGTGGCGTCCCATCTGTCAAATTTTAAAAGTCAATGAGCCCCCCCCCCCCCCCAGCCAAAAAGTTTGCCCACTCCTGCCTTTTAGTAATAAGCTGACTATGGGCCACACAGTGCATGGATTGCTATTTTAGTATAGTTATGTATAATTGACAGATGGGATTTTATCATAGATTTTATCTGCTATTTATTATTTTATTCTAGATTTTTTTAATTGTATATTTATTGAGTGTTATTTGTTCTGGTCTCTGGCCTATGGCTGCAATAAATAATAACCGAAAAAGTAAACCGGTATATAAGACTAAGTGCAAGTTATAGTGCTTTTTCCCACATCAGAAGAAAATTCTTCATTTCTCTTCTTAGCTCTTATTTCACAGGACTTTTTAAGTGCCACATAGAATGGTTGCTTAGCAGCTGCTCCTCCTAGCAATTTTTCAAGGAGAGTTTCCTTTTAAAAAAATATATATATATCAAAGTAAAAATAAAATGTGTAATACAAACCAGAATATACTTAAAAAAGAAAATAAAGTGTTAAAATCTGATTTCTGAAAAAGATATTCTGCTCCTCCCACTACACACACAACCTCCCAATTAAATTTGACCACTAACAATTTTAAGCTGGATGATAGATGAGAAAGAGGGAGAGAGAGGGGGGGAGACGGAGGGAGGGAAAGAGATAGGGAGAGGGAGGGAGGAAAGGAAAGGGAGAGAGAGGTGGAAGGGAGATAGAGAGGAAGAGGGAGGGAGGAAAAGGAGAAGGGAGGGAGAGGGAGACAGAGGGAGGGAAAGAGATAGGGAGAGGGAGGAGGAAAGGAAGGGGAGGGAGAGGTGGAAGGGAGATAGAGAGGAAGAGGGAGGGAGGAAAAGGAGGAGGGAGAGAGAGGGAAGGAGGAAGGGAAGGAGAGAGAGAGAGGGAGAGAAAGAGAGAGAGAGAGACTTTTTTTAAAAAAAACTAGACTTTTTTATGTTTGCATTTGGCAATTGGTTGCATGGTTTTGTGATTAAGATATAATGACCCATTAGGTCAATAAACTATCCTAGGCCTTAGAAGAAATTCATATTCACTCAGACCTTACATCTCCCCTCAGGCAAACAAACACAACAGAGCTAATATTCCCATTCCTTTATTATTCTTTTGAAAACTCAGTTAATTTACAGTGTAGGAACATTAGTGTTTTGTTTGTATGAAGCCGAACTCTTGCTACGAAGTTTCTGTTATGTTTGGAGCATGGGCGAGAAAGAATGGAGACAAGCCTCTGGAACGGTGAACTTCAGCTCTTTATTTACACAGTGACTTCTCCACTCAATGTCAGTTATAACCCTCCTTATATAGGCAACCCCAGTAACTATTAACCAATAACAATCAAGGAGCGCTAGCTCCCTTAACCAATAGGAACTCTCTGTTAATGGCCAATCAGATTACCCGGAATGGGCCAATCCGATCCTGCCGTTAACAGCCAATTAGAAGTGCAGGGCCAGAACCCTGCACTTTACTCCAAGCTTAGTTCTCTTTATTAAATCTTATGCATTCACAACAGTTTCCATGGAGCCAGAGAGGAATAAGTGCAAAACAACAACTGGTTCCTTGTTGCTTTGATTACTCTAGAATTGGAACGATGATGACGACATTATAACGGGAGTGGGAGGGAAAGAAAAGGCTGCCTTTGTGTTAAAGCAGAGAAGATAAAAACAAACATTGTACAAACATCTGAGGAAACAAAGGGAAGGCCAAAAGCCAGAATAAACAACAACCTATTCAGCGGTGGGATTCCAATTTTTTTTTCCCCTACCGGTTCGATGAGAGTGTGCTTTGCGTGCACCTAATACATGCACACATGCAGCAGTCAAAACCTGCCCTCTGTCAGTGCTGGTCAGGTGAGCTGTTTTTTTTTTTTAGCTCAACTGAGGTGCAGATATCCACTCTGCCACCCGAATCAGCTGAGCTAAAAAACAAGAGAATATAGGACAGGATAGGGCGGGACCAGCCAGAGGTGGTATTTGCCAATTCTCCAAACTACTCAAAATTTCCGCTACCGGTACGCCAGAACAGGTAGCTGACTTGGCTGAATACCATCTCTGAATCTATTGCCAACTCCCTGCAATCCAGTCTTCTGAGAATGGGTTTAAAAAGGTTCTTTTAAAGTACACCGTGCAAATTAAAATGGATTTCCTTCCAGACAAGTGCCTGTGCATACCCAAGAACATGTTTCCTTGAAACCATTGTCCTGTCTGTAGCTTGCTTCTGACTCAAAAGATGTAGGGTTGCCCAAGTCCGGATTGTTCATCTGCAAAGTTCTCCTTTCCTTCTTAAAAATAAATAATCTAAGTTCTTCCTAACACAAACACTGCTTTATTATGGCAATTGAAGTTGTTTGTAAACACTTAGAGGGCCTGAATGTAACGTATTCTGTAATAATGCATTGATTGAGCAGCAGAAAGCAATGGGTTTTGAATAGATCTCAATCTCTTATTAATATGCAGGTTGTTGGGTTTTTTTTTTTTTTACTCATTTGTATATTGCAGCTTGAGAAATGGAAAATCCACACCTTTCTTTCACCCTTTTTAGTTTGGATTGGCTCCAAACGAAGCATTGAATAGAGTTTCCAAAGGAGACATCTAGTTGATGAAGCTGTAGCCAGATGTGGGTTTCTACCGGTTCAGCATGGTTCAGGCAAATTGGTAGCTCCGAGGATCAGCTGTGAGTGAACCAGTTTGCTCCGATGATCTGCTGTTGGGCCCACTCACCTGCCCTGGCTCTAGTCTGTGCTTTATATCCTGGTTTTCAAGCTCAGCTGGTTTGAGCAACACAGCGAATTGTTGCGTGTCAGCTCTTTAACACATAGAGATTGCTGGAGAAGGTCAGTAGCAAATGCTCTGCGTGCGCACGAAGCGCCTATGTGCATGCAAAGCATGCATTCACCGAACCAGCTGTTACACTGGTTGCATCGCACCCCTTGCTATAACTGAAGTGCCCTTTCAATCCATAGAGAAGGGGAACTTCTCCGAAGCACCATATCTAGTCTAGTGAAAAGAAGGACTGGAGGTGACATGGTAGCAGTGTTCCAATATTTGAGGGGCTGCCACAAAGAAGAAGAGAGTCAAGGTCTTCTCCAAAGCACCTGAAGGCAGGACAAGAAACAATGGAAACTAACCCAGAAGAGAAGTGAGAACCATTAACCAGTGGAAGAGCTTGCCTCTAGTGCTCCATCATTGGAGGCTTTTAAGAAGAGACTGGACAGCCACTTGTGTGGAATAATATAGGGTCTTCTGCTTGAGTTTAGATTAGAAGATCTCCAAGATCCATTCCAACTCTGCTATTCTGTTATCCGAGGGAGTGCTCAACCGTGATCCTGACCCAATCAGAGACAGCTTCCAAAATGTCCTCTCTTTCTAGCAAATGCCATTTTAAACCTTTGGAATCAATGATGATGTTCCTTCTTCTGGATGCAGATTGAGTTGCTCCATCAACACGGTCTCTACAGAATCATGTAACATGTGGAAGCATACCAGTTCTTGACTATTGCCTTCGCCAACTGCTTTTCGTTGACGGCAAGATGCCAGTTTTGGATTTAGGAGCAATCTGATTCCTGAAAGGAAGTTTGGGGTGATGATACAAATCTATGGGATTTTTTTTTTCTTGCTAGGTTAGGCTGTACATATGACTACTAGATGGCAGCAAAGAGTTAGAGTCCAATATGAGTTTTTGCTACTTTTTTGTGGTTATCCAAGCTTTACATTCTGCTATTTCTCCTTTAAATTCTACCTTCGTTAACATAACATAAATCAAGCCACAGATTTTTAGTTGCAAGTTGCAAGACTCAGTTACTCCATAGCATCTTTAACTTTGCTTTAAAGTATCAGGAGGAAAGTATTAAAAATGTATCAATGATCTGGATCCTTTCTTAGTTCAACTTATGAGTGACATGACAGTATTCCAATATCTCAGGGGCTGCCACAAAGAAGAAGGATAGCACAGATAACAGATAATCAGAGTTGGAAGGGACCTTGTAGGTCATCTAATCCAATCCATCCACCCAAGCGGGAGACCCTATACCATTTCTGACAAATGGCAGTCCAATCTCTTCTTGAAAGTCTCAAGTGATGACGCTCCCACAACTTCCGAGGGCAACTTCTGTTCCATTGGTGGATTGTTCTCACTGTCAGAAAGTTTCTCCTTTTTTCCAGGTTAAATCTCTCCTTGTTCAGTTTCCATCCATTATTCCTTGTCTGGCTTACATGTGCTTTAGAAAATAGCTTGACCCCTTCCTCCCTGTGGCAGCCCCTCAACTATTGGAAGACCGCTATCATGTCTCCCCTGGTCCTTCTCTTTACTAGACTAGCCAAGTCCAGTTCCTGCAACCATTCGTTGTATGTTTTAGCCTCCAGTCCCCTAATCATCCGGATTGCTCTTCTCTGTACTTTTTTCTAGAGTCTCAACATCTTTTTTATAATGTGGTGACCAAAACTGGATGCAGTACTCTAGGTGTGGTCTTACTAAGGTTTATAGAGTGGTATTAGTACTTCACTTGATCTCGACTGTATCCCTCTGTTAACGCAACATAGGATTGCATTAGAAGGAGTCAATCTGTTCTCCAAAATACCTGAAGTCAGGACAAGAAGCAATGGATGAAAACTAACCAAGAAGAAAATCAACCTAGGGGAAAATTCCTAATGGTTAGAGCAATCAGCCAATGGAACTGCTTGCCACCAGAAGTTGTGGGTGTTCCAATACTGGAGGTTTCTAAGAAGAGATTGGACAACCATTTGTCTGAAATGGTATAGAGTTTCCTGCCTGAGCAGGAAGGTGGACCAGAATACTTCCAACTCTGCTATCATTCTGTTATATCGTTGAAAATGAAGGGCAAATGATTTCTAAATATAAAGAAGCCTCCAATCTAGACATCTTCTGCATTATTTTTTGAGTTAAAGGTGTTGATGTTGACTTCTCCTATAGAAGCTGCAAGTGGCAAGAAAAGTTGTAACACGGAGCACTTGTTGAAGCACTTGGAGGTTTATTTGTGTCCTCAGGGTCACCTGAGTGGTGCTCCTGGTTCCTGTAGTCTGCAATTTTTCCTCTGGAAATCCAATCCTACTCCCACACCATTCCAAGGGTGTTCATCCCAGATTGTATAGCTAAAAGTCTGTAGAGATTCTCAGTCATCCAGGTCATGGTTGTCCCAAAGGTGCTTTTTCAGGAGGCAAATGGAGTTTCTTGTTTTTTCTTTGAAGACGTTTAGCTTCTAATCCAAGAAGCTTTTTCAGGTCTGACCAGATAATGGGGACAACCATGACCTGGATGACTGAGAATCTCTACAGACTTCTAGGTTTTTAAGAAGAAATCGGAGAGGCATTTGTCTGAAATGTTATAGGGTTTCGTGCTTAAGCAGGAGGTTGGATTAGAACAGGGATTTCCAACCTTGCCAACTTTAAGATTTGTGGACTTCAACTCCCAGAATTCCTCAGTCAGCTACAGTGGACTAAAAGACTTCTTAGGTCCCTTCCAACTCTGTTATTGTCTTGTATTTTTAAATGGTGAATATAGCCTGATTCAAATTAATAAGAAGTATTAGTAAGTTTACATTAAACAGCTATCCTAAGATATCCTAGTTGATCCCAAGACATTGTGGCCAATGCTGTTTGCTTCTTGTGTTTTCTATTACATTGGTACTTCATCGATTTAAAGCAGCGTGTTTTCCTAAACTCAATTCTGTCACAACAGATTTTTTTTTTTTTGGCTCTCTTTTTGTCACAACAGCTGCTTTTTGCAAAAACAAAACAAAACAGCTTTTCCATTCTGAAGCTTCCTGAAGAAGTAATTAACACAATCATAAAGCAAAATGAAGAACAATATTTTTCCCTGTTAATTGATTCTCCACAATAACAAATGATTTTTTTTAAAAAAAATACAAATTTCTGGTAAAACATACACAGAGAAACAGACAGATATAAACACACAGAGAGACAAACACAGAAAATATTGTTAAACATAAGGAAATATCAATATTTCTCTCTCTTTCTCTCTCTCCCCATCTGTCTCTCTCTCTTGTCTGTCTATCTATCTATCTATCTATCTATCTATCTATCTATCTATCTATCTATCTATCTATCTATCTATCTATCTATCTATCTTGTTATGTATGTAAATAGTTGAATAAAGGCAAGCTTGGGGTAAAGTGCAGGGTTCAGGCCCTGCACTTCTGATTGGGTGTTAAGCGGCTAGATCGGATTGGTCGGGCTCTGAGAATCTGATTGGCCCTTAACGAAGGACTCTTATTGGTACTGGAGCTAGCGTTTCACAGCTCCTATTGGTTATTTCACATTAGCATTGCCTATATAAAGCAGAGTTGTTGTTATACAAGTTAGAAGTCACTATGCAATAAAGAGTTGAAAGTTCACCAACTAAGACTGTCTCCATTCATTCTACCCATGCCTGAATCTATGACATATCTATCTATCTATCTATCTATCTATCTATCTATCTATCTATCTATCTATCTATCTATCTATCATATCTTTCTCTCTCTCTCTCACATACACATCTATTTATCTGTGAAAATTGTTGTCTCACATTGGTTTTAAGCAATTATTATCATAATACTAATATGAAAAAAAAAATACTTTAGTTAAATTAGAATCTGGTTCTCTTTGGGCCACTCATTCTTCTTCTAAGCCCAGCCTATCTCCCAGGATTTTTATGGGGAAAATATGCTTTATGTTACTGCCTTGAACTGCACAAAATCCAGACAGGATATGAATAAATAAGTGCAGCACTCACCCACCCCATAACCTTGATTTTATTACAGGAAGGAAATTGCTTATCATTTTACAAGATATGTTCCTCTACTTCTTGTCAGTTGATTGTTTCTCATCTAGGCATGTTTTCGTTTTGTGTTGCTGGAAGTGTTTTTAATCCCACTGGAGTGCTGTCTCTCCATATTCGTGTGTGCATGAGATTATCATAGCTCATGTAATAGAAGGCAAGAAGTAAAGAAACAGACACATTATCGTATCAGTCAAGCTTTCTCTTTGTCTCTTGAAAAGTCAATGAAGCATGGTGATCTCTAGAATGTCAGCATAAGGAGTCTTTCCTCTCTGCCAGCCCAGAAAGAAAGCAGTTTACCAGGAGTAACAAGATGCTAAAGTTGGATCTATTGATAGCTTACAGGTGATTTTTCAGGAGATTGCTAAGAACTTTTGAATTCCAGCTTCCAATCTTCTACAGATACATCAGTGACCAGGGCTGGTATAATTTATAGCTTTCTGTCCATGTACATCAAAAATGGTTCAGCTTGACTTTCCATTTATCTTTCGGCTGACATTCGATCTGAGGAATAAGAAATCTAAGGCACAGTAAAATGCTGAGTAAAATGACTAAGATTTATTCCATTCTGGAGCAACATCTTTCAAAGTGAAATTCTCTGGCATCCTAAACACCAAATAGTTTAACTTGTGCCTGGGAGAATGGGTTATTGCTGAAGCAATGCAGAACAAAGTACACGCAATGAATAAAGAAGATTTCAGAGATAGTCATTGGCTGAATCCATGTAATCTCTCTCTCTCTCTCCCTCTCCCCTTCTCCCCTTCTCTCCCTTTCCTTCCCTGCCTTCATCTCTGTCCCTCTCATTTTTATTAAATATTTTTTTCAAAAAAAAAAGGAAATAAAAACCAATCCAAGCTAATAAAAGTAAAAATAAAAATAAAAGAGAAATCCTAAAGTACAAGAAAGAAAAATGTAAAAAGAAAAAGAAAAGAAAGGAAAAAAAAGATAGAAAGAAATAGCTTCCAATATCCTTTGTGGTAGCTATAAGTACAATGATAAACTTACCATTTATTCTATGGTTACAACGTAACTTATTTCTTCCTATAATCTGTCCTGTCTAATCATCAAAGCCATAAATTCATTCTTTTTCTTTTATGTGCAAAAAGTCCATAAACGGTTTCCAATCGGTAATAAATCTATCTCTGATCAAAGTCAGTTTAGCCATTTCAGCCAGTTCCATCATCTTCATGAACCATCCTACCATTGGAGAGACTGCCAACTCTTTCCATCTTTGTGCATACAATAATCTGCCTGCAGTGTAAGAAAACAAAGTTGTATAACTCTTTTCAACTCTTTTTCTGTCAGTCTCCCCTCCCCAAAAAGCCTCTGATTCCAATTGCATATTAATCTTTTAAATCCCCTAAATCAGCGAATGCATTTGAATCTGGATTCCCGCTCCCCAACCATTTGTCCAACAATCTCAAAAGAAGGGACCTCTTTTGGTCTCTGGCCTCAATTACATATTAACCTTTAAAATCTCTGAATTGTTATATGCAGGGGTGGGATTCAAATTTTTTAACAACCGGTTCTGTGGGTGTGGCTTAGGTGGTGGACATGGCTTGGTGGTCATGTTATTGGCTGGGTGTGGCCAACTCAATATCACTCACATCAAGGCACTCATCTCCTCACTTGGCCTCTCATGACTGTGGAGATGCTGCTGCAGTCGTAAGTGTGAAAAATGGTCATTAGTCACTTTTTTCAGTGCCATTGTAACTTTGAATGGGTCACTCCACAAAAGCAAAGTACTAGCAAAGGAGGGGAAAAAACTCCAGAGAAGTTCCTGAGACAGGGAGGATCTGCACAGCTTTTTTTTAACAGGTTTTACCCAGCATGATGAAAATATCCTTTTTTGTTGTTCATGTTTCCAACAAAAAATTGATGTGCCTTTATACATTCTGGATCTGGACAATTTCTTTGGTGTCATATACCAAAGTTTCTAAACTGTTTTGTCTACTTTAATTTTTTCTAATAGCTCATTTATATCATTTATAATAGTCCTAAATAAGAAAATAATTATATCATTTAAATAATAATAAATGATATAAATAATTATATCATTTATAATAGTCCTAAATAAGAAAACTATTAGTAATTATATCCCTGTGCTACCAGTTTTTCTCTTGATTTTATTTTTATTGCTTTGACAAAATTCTAGTATCTCATACTAGATTATTTATGTTTGCCTATTATTTCTTATCTACAAAACCCTTCTTGTGTTTAGAGCCACAAAATTGTTTTCAAGCAAAACCTAACTGTAGGAGATGACCAGACTGAGCTTTAGGAAGGAGGCAAGCATGTCATTAGTCATGAGTTCCTTTGCACCCACAAGAGACCTAAGTCCAACTAAACTTAAATCCTTTTGACTCTTATCTAACACCAAATTGTTTTGACTGTTAGATTCTTATAGAGACCTTAAGCCAGTATTCAACCAGTTTGGACCTGTTCTGGTGTACCGGTAGCAGAAATTTTGATCAGTTCAGAGAACTAGCAAATACACCTCTGACTAGCCTTGTCCCTTCTGTTACCTCTCCTATATTTCCTTGTTTTCCAGCTCAGCTGATTTGCGGGGCATTCATGGGGCAGAGTTGATTGCTACATCTCAGATGAGCTAAAAAAACAGTTCAGGCAGCCACCAGCATTGACAGAGGTCTGTATTTGAGCCTTGCACACATAGAACCAGTAGGAAAAAAAATTAGAAACCCACCACTGGCTTAAGCTTGCCAGCCCATAAATCTTCATATACATTTGAACTGCTTTAATCTTCTGATTTCAATGGTGCTTGACACTAACATAATTATTTTTAACATTCACATTAACCTTGACTTTATCATACCACAAATATCCATGCCACCCAAATCTCAGGTTCTGTCCTTCTAACTCAAAAAGTCTTCTATTTCTCAGCAGGATTTACTCTTTTGTCCAAACCAACAGTGTTATGGATTAAGCCAATGCAGCGATACAACCCTCAACAGCTTCGTCTTACAACAGGCTTGTAATCCTGCAATTCTCATTGGCAATTCTCATAGCGAGTCGTGATTGGTCAGGTTTGGCCAGTCTGATTGGCTGTTAATGGGAACCCCTGATTGGATGCTTGTGAAAGCGATAGGCTCAATTCATTGGTTGTTTTAATGGCAGCAAGCTCTATAAAAGAGCTACTGCTGCCCAGATATTTTGCTCCATTCTTTCTTGTTAATAAAGAGTTGAAGTCACCATCCGATGTCTTGTCTCCATTCCTTGCGCCCATGCCCAGGACCTAACACTGGTGATGAGGATGGGATACAGAGATGATAGAGCTGACTAGAACACATTGGACAAGACAGAGTACGTGGCGAAAGAGTGCACGCAACAGATGGCAAGATGACCAGCAGTGCCATACCACCCGCTCCATTCGACCCAGCAACCGAAGACTGGGACTCGTATATAGACTGCTTCCAGATGTTCCTGGAGACCAACAATTTAAAAGATGCTATACCTGGCAAGAAACAAGCGATGTTCCTGACTCATTGCAGCCCCGCCGTTTTCAAAATGGCTAAAGCACTAGCAAAACCGGCGGAAGTGAAGACCATGGATTGGGATACCCTCACTCCAATCCTCTGGGCCCATTACGTACCCGCAGTACCTACACTGATACGAAGACACTAATTTTACCAGAGGGACCAATGGAAGGATGAGAGCGTTGGTAATTTTGTAGCTGACCTCCGGAACCTAGGAGGCCTTTGTGGTTTTGCAAACTTAGAGGAAGCCCTAAGAGACCGTATAGTTCTGGGTTTAAATGCACCACATGTGCAGATTAAGCTGATGGCGAAAGGCAACATCAGCCTTACAGATGTCATCACCGACGCCACTGTCGCAGAAGCAACCAGGAAGTCAGCTGCTCGAATGCGCCACTCGAATGCACTGCTTCGCCAATTCGCCGACGAGATCCCACTCTCCACTGAGAAACATGCTACCACTACCCACCACGAAGACCTCGAGTCATCCTCAGACAGTGATGAAGAGGAGGTCAACTGGCTCCGCTCAGAACGAGAGCAAAGGAACCAGCGACCTCCGTGCCAATGTGCAGGTTGTGGGGCAAACCATCCGCGATCGGACTGCAAATTCCTCAATGCACTCTGCCATAACTGTGGAAAAAAAGGCCACATCGCGAAGGTCTACAGAAGCAGATGAGAGTCCAGTCCCAACCGAAGGGAGAACAACCTCCATCGGCTGATAGGCAAACCTCCTGAGAACCGGGACCATCTGAACCACCAATGGAACAACCACTACTACTTCAGAAACCAAGCACCTGCCTCTTCAACAAGATGAGAAGAGGCCCACCAAACCATTATCATTGGCCATGCTTCATCGTTTGATGCAAGAAAGATCCACGTAAAGGTTACTATTGAAAATCGACCATGTGTGTGATGGAAGTCGATTCGGGATCATCCCTATCGATGGTATCCTGGAAAACCCTCAAACAGCTGATCCCTGCCATTTCCCGCCAGGACCTCAGCACACAGCGAATCATCCTGAAAGACTACCAGGGAAACAGAATCCCAGTTGTCGGTTCCAGCAACGTCCAAGTATCCTTTAAGGACTGCACAGCAACGCTTCCCCTGACTCTCGTCAATCGTGACCGACCCAGCTTGTTCGGGTTACAGTGGTTTGCCCCACTTGGAGTTGAACTAGCCGGAATACACCATACAAGAAATGACGACTGGGAAGAGACTCTCATCCAGGAATTCCAGGATGTGTTCAAAGGAACATTAGGCAAGTACAAGGGGACCCCTATATCATTTAATCTCAGCACCGATGTAGCTCCCATTCGGATTAAGCCCTGTCGAGTACCTTTTGCCTTAAAACCGAAGATCGATGAGCAGCTAGATAAACTGATAGCCCAGGGCGTATTGGAACCGATTGACCACACCCACTGGGAAACCCCGATAGTAATGTCCATGAAGCCAGATGGTCCATTAAGAATTTGCGGGGACTATCGGGCCACCCTAAATCATGCTCTTCAACAGAGCGCTTATTCAGTACCGGTGGTTCAACACCTGCTTCATTCCCTGGGTGGCGGAAAAATATTTGCGAAATTGGATTTAGCTCATGCGTACCAGCAACTCCCTGTAGACGCAGCAACTGCAGAAGCCCAGACAATAATTACTCATAGAGGTGCCTTCAAGTGCAATAGACTCCAATTCGGAGTAAGTGTGGCACCGGGCATTTTCCAAAGTTTAATGGAGAGGCTATTACAAGGCATAAAAGGCGTCTGCCTTATTTTGATGACATCCTAATAGCTGCCCCCACTAAAGAGTTATTAGTACAATGACTCAGAAAAGTCCTGCAGAAATTCAAAGACGTGGGTCTTAAGGTAACGAGACAAGTGTCAACTTTGTACGGAGAGAGTGGAGTTCCTGGGATACCTTCTCGACAGACAGGGAATCCACCCCACTGAAAAAAAACTAACCGCAATCAAAAAAGCCCCGAGACCTAGGAATAAGACAGACCTTCAAGTCTTCCTGGGATTCATTAACTTTTATAACATTTTCTTGCCCCAGAAGGCAACTGTAACCAAGCCCCTACATAGACTTCTCAATAAAAAGGCTTCTTGGGTTTGGGGACGGCGTGAAGAGAAAGTGTTCAAAGAGATAAAAGACCTTTTAACCTCCGATGCTGTATTAATGCAATACAACGAGACTCTCCCTTTGACGGTTACCTGTGATGCCTCACCATTTGGAGTAGGAGCCATCTTAAGCCATGTCCTACCAAATGGAAATGAGGCACCCATTGCGTTCTTTTCGAGAACTTTGTCTAAAACCGAAAGGAACTATAGTCAACTTGATAAAGAGGCCCTCGCTATTGTATCTGCAATTAAACGCTTCCATGAATATGTATATGGGAGACCCTTTACCATAATTACAGACCACAAGCCGCTACTTGGTATTTTGCTGGGAAACAAACCAACTCCCCATATCTTATCACCAAGAATGACACGTTGGTCGGAATTTTTAGCCGCCTACGATTACCGATTGCAACATTGCCCAGGGAAAGCCATTCCCCACGCTGACGCTTTGAGCCGCTCTCCACTACCAGGCGTCATAGAGGACCCAGCTCCAACCTTAGCCGTATTGCAAATTGAAACCTTTAAATCGCCGCCGCTGACCACTTGAGACATCGCCTCAGAAACAAAAAAGAATCCTGTTTTGGCATGAGTCCTCAGCTGGGTGGAATGGGGTTGGCCGGTTAGTGCACCCAATGACACTTTCAAGTCATTCAGAAATCGACAGACAGAACTATTCTCCCAAAAGGGCTGCATCTTGTGGGGAGACAGAGTTGTAATCCCGGAGAAATTGCAACATAAGGTATTAAAATTGTTGCACGATGGACATCCAGGCATCGTGCATTGGCCAGGAGTTACGCATGGTGGCCTGGGTAAGATAAACAGGTAGAGACCTGGGTAGCAAAGTGCAGCAAATGCCAGGAGACTCGCTCTACTCCTCCAAAAACTCCCCCAACCCAGTAGGAAACGCCTCGAGGTCCTTGGTCCCGTATCCACATCGATTTTGCGGGACCCACAAGAGGACACACTTTCCTCCTAACAGTGGATGCCTATTCAAACTGGCTTGAAGTCCAAAAAATGAAAAGCACCACTACAGACGCAGTCACTAAAAAACTGAATAAACTATTTGCTACCCACGGACTTCCCGATGTCCTCGTGTCAGATAATGGCCCCCAATTCACTGCCCTGTCATTCGAACAATACCTGGCAGATCAGGGCATCCGCCATGCTATAACATCGCCCGCCCACCCTGCGGCCAATGGTAGGGCTGAGCGAATGGTTCAATTTGTAAAAACAGACCCTGCACAAAATGGACCACGGCGGCATTGACGATAAAATAAACCAAATGCTTTTTCTCCAACACATAACCCCAAACAGCACCATGAACAAAACCCCAGCTGAACTCCTGATGGGCCGGAAACTTTGCTCGCATCTTGATCGCCTCCTCCCAAACTACACGCCAGAACAACCCCCGGGATCCAGCAGCAAGTGTCGGGCATTCCAGAAAGGGGACCTTGTGTTTGCAAAAAACTTATCAGGCAAGCCATTGTGGGTCTCCATGACAATAACACAACTTACAGCACCCCGATCCTATTGCCTACAAATGGCAGACGGTAAGATGTGGAAACGCCACATAGACCAACTCTGTTCCAGATTCGCGCCGGAACCTCTAGCTGGGGGTGGGGAGGAACATGGAGGAGGATGAAGAAGAAATCGAAACCCAACAGCCCAGGGGATACTCACCATCCGAAGGAGAACCGAGCCAGGGAGCAGCCTCGCCACGTGACAGCACTGCGACGGCGGATCCAGGGAACCCGGAAGACAGCGCTGACGAAAGCAACCCAGGACCACAATCTTTGCCATCCAACCCAGCTGGAAGCCCACCAGAACCAGAACCAGAACTGGGACAGAACCCGGTGGAACAGCGCAGGTCTAGCAGACAGGTGAAGCGGCCTGCCTACTTGTGAGAATATGTCACCCAACCCCTCAGACAGAACCAAGGGGGGAGGGTTGTTATGGATTAAGCCAATGCAGTGATACAACCCTCAACAGCTTCGTCTTACAGCAGGCTTGTAATCCTGCAATTCTCATTGGCCCGTAGATAGTGAGTCGTGATTGGTCAGGTTTGGCCAGTCTGATTGGCTGTTAATGGGAACCCCTGATTGGATGCTTGTGAAAGCGATAGACTCAATTCATTGGTTGTTTTGACGGCAGCAAGCTCTATAAAAGAGCTACTGCTGCCCAGATATTTTGCTTCGTTCTTTCTTGTTAATAAAGAGTTGAAGTCACCATCCGATGTCTCATCTCCGTTCCTTGCGCCCATGCCCAGGACCTAACAAACAGCAAGCTGCAAAAAATACAATTTCAAATTTGGTCAATCAAATCCTGTTTGTTTGTTTGCATCTTGTAACACCGTCTATATTTAATTTGTGATTTCTCTGCCACAATTAATCAGAAATATACTTCTGGCACAGTTTAAATGGTACATCAATTGTCGAAATGGATAATGTCTGAAACAAAAACATCACTCGAGGCAAAACATTTATTTTCATCACATTTATCACATAAATTCTCTCCAGCAATTACAGGTATATTTTTCCCATCTTAACATGTCTGTTGAAACTCTATTTCATGTTTTAATATAGTTATTTTGAAATAACTATATTCATTCATATTTGTCATTGTGAGAGACAGATATTTTACATTGTTCTCAATCTTAAAACCTCACTTATTCATTGGCTCTGTTTGATTTATTGTCCCACTTTCATTACTATCTTCATCTTCTGTTTATTGATTTTAAAACCTGGTAATGCAACAAGTTTTTTTAATTTGTAAAATGTAGAATAGAATAGAGCTGGAAGGAACCTTGGAGGTCTTCTAGTCCAGCCCACCTCTTAAGCAAGAGAACCTATACTATTTCCGATAAGTGTCTATCTAGTCTCTTCTTAAAAACCTCTAGTGATGGAATGCCCATGATTTCTGGTGGCAAACTGTTCCACTGGTTAATTGTCTTCACTGTTTGGAAGTTTCTCCTTAACTCCAGATTGCTTTTCTCTTTGATTACTTTCCAACCATTGTTTCTTGTCTTGCCCTCCAGTGCTTTGGAGAACAATTTGACTGCCTCTTCTTTGTGGCAGCCTGTCAAATACTGGAAGACTGCTATCATGTTACCCCTAATTCTTCTTTTCTTTAGACTAGCCAAACCCAAATCCTGCAGCCGTTCTTCATATGTTTTAATCCCCAGGCCTTTGATCATCTTGGTTGCTCTTCTCTGAACTTTTTCCAAAGTCTCAACATCTTTTTTGCAGCATGGTGACCAGAGGTAGTATTCAGCAGATTCTGACCGGTTCTGAGAACCGGTAGTAGAAATTTTAGGTAGTTCGGAGAACTGGCCAATCCCACCTCTGACTGGAGATTTTACAGTATCCTTCCCCTGCCACGCCCATCAAGCCACACCCACAGAACCGGTAGTAAAATTTTTTGAATCCCTCCAAAATTGGTTGCATTATTCCAGGTGTGGCCTTAGTAGGATTTTATAAAGTGGAAATAATACTGCACAAGATCTTGAGTCTATGCCTCTGTTTATACATTAATTTTGCCCATTTTAATCCCTTTTGAAAGATCATCCAAAACCAACACCAAATGATCTGTGAAAGCCCTTAACTTTCTCTCTGTCTCTGTCTCTGTCTCTGTCTCTGTCTCTGTCTCTGTCTGTCTCTGTCTCTGTCTCTGTCTCTGTCTGTCTCTGTCTGTCTCTCTCTCTCTCACACACACACACCTTTATTTCCACAATTTTCATATTTTAACTGACATATCTTCAGTATTTCATGGACCAAAATAAACAAGAGAAGAGAGAGTGGGCATTCCTGTCTTGTTCCTTCTTGTACTTCACAGTATTTTGTTAAATCTCCATTAAAAATTATTTGTGCCTCTATGAGATGTAAATCAATCTTACCCATTTTTATAAAGTTCTTTCCAAAGCACATACCTTCCAGAACTTTGAACAAGAAAGCTCAGTTTAAATTGTCAAACTCTTCTCTGCATCGAAGAAAATCAGTAAGCCTTGTTTTTCATTGTGTTGTTCCAAATATTCTAAAATGTCCAACACCCTTCTAACATGGTCCTTTAACTGTCTTTTAGGTAAAAAAAAAAAAACAATCTACATTGATCCTCATGAATACATTCTTGCAATTTTTTTTTCAGTCTATTAGCAAGAATCATTGTGAACAACTTGTAGTCATTATGAATAATGATATCGGCCTATAATTTCTTGTTAACATCAAATCTTGTCTCTCTTTAGGCATTAATGCTACATTGGCCTCTTTCCAACTCAGGCATTTTTTCCTTCCTGTAAAATAGAGTTTTTTGTGTTTTGTAAAGGTTACAAAATTTCATCCTGAAAACATTTGTAATAAGGACCAGATAATCCATTTGGTCCAGGAGACATTCCTGGTTTAATCTTTTTACAGCTTCAGAAATGTACCTTTTTGTTATAGGTCTGTTCATAATCTGCCTCTGCTGCTCAGTAATCCTTGATAAATTTTGTTTCTTTAGATATTCATATATTTTCTCTACAAAGATGTCACTTCCTGGAATAACGTTGGTGAAATTCTTTTTGGACAGCAGCATTTTCTATTAATACTGTACAAGTCCCTATTATGATTTCAATATACTTTTCTTTTTCTTTTTTGTAATTTATAGGCTAGCTACTTCCCTGGGTTATTTGCAAACTCAAAAATAATTTTGCTTTCCATAGCTCATTTCTGTTTCCATCCTTTTTACTGTTAAGCTGAGCCCATAGAATCTCCAGCAGGTTGGACTGCTGAATTAAAAGAAACTGAATCCCTGATTAAAACAAAAGACATGGTATAGGGCAGGGGTCTCCAACCTTGGCTCCTGGAAGCCTGGCGGACTTCAACTCCCAGAGTTCCACAGCCAGCAAAGCAAAGCTGGCTGTGGAATTCTGGGAGTTGAAGTCCGCCAGGCTTCCAGGAGCCAAGGTTGGAGACCCCTGGACTATAGGGTTTAGGGTTTCCTGCCTAAGAAGGGGGTTGGACTAGAAGACCTCCAAGGTCCCTTCCAACTCTTCTCTTCTCTTCTATTCTGTTGCATTCTATTCTATTGCATTCTATTCTGCCTTCTATTTTATTATTCTATTCTATTCTATTCTACTCCACTCCACTCCACTCCACTCCACTCCACTCCACTCCACTCCACTCCATTCCATTCCATTCCATTCCATTCTATTCTATTTTAAATTTCCACATCTGCAGCATCGCTACAGACAATCTCATGCTAAATAAATATTTGGTTTCACATGATATAAGAAACATCACATGTTTCTATTTTTGTTCAGAGCTTTGGAATCAGAGGGCAAAGAAATCTGGGGTACAGCAATTTTTATAAATAATGAGTGCCTTTCTAGCTTTACAGCAGCGCTTCTGGAATTACCAGCCTTGGAAATACACACACACACACACACACACACACACACGGCCCCCTTAGCTGAAAACAACACATTGCATCTCCCTGAACTAATGAAGTCTGTTGTGGGTCAGTTTCCATGACTTTATTTCCCCCCCTACCTTTTGTGACATAGCTTTAATTGTGCAGGATAGCTAGTCGATGTGTCTATTTTACAAAATAAAATTGGAATTCCTCGGAGGATCTGCATAGGTGTCTCTGAGGCAGAAATTCTTTTTCTTTCTTAAAACAGAGAAGTTTGAGTCCAGTTTCAACTGTTTTTCTGCACTTGGATGATTAACTGCAGGTTTACGATCTGTCAGAATCTCCGAAGACCCTTTGTTCTAGCTGTAAAGTTTCGCAGTAGACTCGGACTCCAAGACTACGCTCCTTCACTCAGATGGGAAATCCTGAACCAGTTAATTGTCACCACATCGTGCTTTTCACCCCCCGAAAGTACCATTTTCAAAGTAATTACATCTAGCGGAAAGGTAGAACAGGATTTTGATGTGCTGTGGAAGCAGAGCCCCTTTTGCAACACAAAAGTTGGTCCGGGGTCTGAGAGCTGATTTCCCCAAAGAATCTCCTAAGCCAGACCTTTTGCAGTTCTTCCAGAATCACTAACTTGCTGAGGAAAACTTTCCACCAGCAAAGAGCTCCATGCACAAGTTCACACCTCTTTGGAACATTCCTTTCTCTCCAAAAAACGCCCTCACATTTTGCTGCCCCCCACAAAACCCCTACATTGCTGTGAACATGAAGTCACTACATACAGTTTAATTGGAAGATGATTTACTTAATCCCAGGAAATTGACTGATCTCATTTGGGTTCACGAGTCAAATATAGTTGGTTCGTACTAGAGCAGCAGTGGACAATTTTGGCCCCATTAGGACTTGTGGACTTCAACTCCCAGAATTTCTGAGCCATCCACGCTAGCTGGGGAATTCTGAGAGTTGAAGTTGTAAAGGTGTGATAGTTGCTCACCCCTGTGTAGAGGAAATAATCAGAGAATATCAGCTATGGGCTGGACTGGGAAGAGAAACTGGAAATTTGGTGGTTACATTTCTAGATTGTTTCCAAGAAACTACATGAACATGTCCATGAAAGCACTGGGAACTAAAATGAAATTAAGAGAGAGCATATTTTACCTTTAAATCTATAAATATAAGTGGTATATAAGTGGTAGACTTTAGAAGAAACCCTCCCATACTACCACCTCTTACAATACCAGACAATACAGTATCAACAGTAGAGACCTTCACATTTCTAGGTTCTATTATATCACATGACCTAAAATGGACACCTAACATCAAAAACATCATCAAAAAAAGCACAACAAGGAATGTTCTTTCTGCGCCAATTCAGAAAGCTCAAACTGCCCAAGGAGCTGCTGATACAGTTCTACAGAGGAATTATTGAGTTTATCATCTGCACCTCTGTAACTGTCTGGTTTGGTTCTGCAACCCAACAGGACAGACACAGACTTCAGGGAGTAATTAGGACTGCAGAAAAAACCATTGCTACCAACCTGTCCTCAATCGAGGACCTGCATCCTGCACAAGTCAAAAAGAGGGCTGTGAAAATATTTACAGACCCCCTCACATCCTGGACATAAACTGTTTCAACTCCTTCCCTCAAAATGATGCTATAGAGCACTGCACACCAGAAGAACTAGACACAAGGACAGTTTTTCCCCAATGCCATCACTCTGCTAAACAAATAATTCCCTCAACACTGTCCAACTATTTACAAAGTCTGCACTACTATTACTGTTAATCTTCTCATCACTCCTATCACCCATCCCCTCCCACTTGTGATTGTACGACTGTAATTTATGATTTATATCCTTATGATTTATATCCTTATATTGACTGTTTTCTGATTTGATTGCTTATTGTACCCTATGACTATTATTAAGTGTTGTACCTGATGATTCTTGACTCTTGATGAATGTATCTTCTTTTATGTATACTGAGAGCATTTGCACCAAGACAAATTCCTTGTGTGTCCAAACATACTTGGCCAATAAAATAATTCCAATTCTAATTCTATAACTAAGCTCAGTTTTACAAAAAAAAAAAAAAAAAAGCAAGCTTTTAGGACAAGAATCCAGCTTGGAATTTGCTTATAGGAAAGAAAATGTCATTTTAGAATGTATTTATGAAGTGTACCTGTCGCATCAAGTTGAAAATGGCCAGGTTAATCTCAAGTACAATAGCTTCTACATTTGTAGAATTTAGATATGTTCTGTACCTTCATTTGAATTCTTGAGATCCCCGTGCTTTGATTGGCCAAAGCGTGGAGCGATCGGATTGGCTAGGCGAGCTGCGCCGATTGGCTCGCTGAGAATCTCCCGCGATTGGTAGATTTGAATCGCGAGAGATTCAAAGCGGTGCCATTGGCTGCGGCCGCCACGGCTTGGGAATAAAAAGCCACAAAGTTTTTCTAAGAGCAGTTCGGTTCCTGACTGCAATAAAGAGCTTGATACAAAGTCACCAACTCCTGGCTTCCTTCCACGCGGATTTAACACTGGCAACGAAGGTGGGATCCTTATCCTGAACCAAAGCACGTGTCCGACGGAAGCCAGCCAACCGACGAGATGGCCAGCATCGTGCCACCAACCCCCTTCAACCCCGCTAGCGAGGACTGGGAATCTTACATGGACAGATTCCACATGTTCCTCGAATGCAATGATCTGAAGGATGCCACGGGACCGAAGAAACGAGCCAACTTCCTTACGCACTGCGGGCCTGCAGTGTTTAAGATGGCAAAAGCGCTAGCCAAGCCCGCCGATGTTACCGCGATGGATTGGGCGGACCTCGAGCCATTACTCCAGAAACACTACGCTCCAGCCGTACCCATTCTCATCCGACGACATGAATTTTATCGGCAGGACCAGCGGTCGGGCGAGAGTTTCAGTGATTTCGTTGCAGAGCTATGGAACCTTGGAGGACTATGCGAGTTCTCCAATATGAACGAGAAATCGTGCTCGGCCTTTGGGACCACGTTCTCCAAAGTCGGTTGATGGCTAAGGGCAACATCGCTCTCGCCGATGCCATCTCTGAAGCTGCGGCAGCCGAAGCAACCCGACAATCAGCAGACCGCATGCAGAGACTGAATGCCAGGGACCGCACTGCAAACAACAACCCTGCAAGGTCGACCGAGGCCCAACCTGAAACTATCACCCACCAGGGCGAACTCCACCCCACCTCGGGCACGGCAGACGAGGAGGAAGACATCCACCGTCTCCAGGCAGGCCGCGACCAGCGCAGCCGGTGGAGTCGTAAGTCAAGGACCGCATGTGCCGGTTGCGGAGGCGACCACCCCAGATCTGAATGCTGGTTCTTCAACTCCGTTTGCCAGCACTGTGACAAAAAAGGCCACATAGCCCGCATCTGCAGCCTCAAGAAAACCCACAGCCCCAGACGATGGGACCCGAGCGAGCAGAAACGAGAGAGGCCACCCCCCAGGACCAGAGACCGCCCAGCAGACAACCGTTGGGAACGGAACGGATGAGCCCAACGAGCGGGCGAGAGCCGGCAGAGAGAAGAGACACATCAGACAGTCACCATCGGCCACGCAACTACCACAGACGCCAGAAAGGTCTACGTGGAGGTAGGCATCGAAGGCGAACCCTGTAAAATGGAGGTGGACTCCGGGTCCTACCTCTCAATGGCAGCATGGCAAGAAATTAAATGCTTGGTGCCTACCATCCAGAGGAGCAGAACTACAGCCAGCTGGACAAAGAGGCTTTGGCTATCATCGCTGCAGTAAAAAGATTTCACGAGTACCTCTACGGCCGGATGTTTACCATCATCACCGACCACAAACCGCTGCTGGGAATACTCGCAGAGAACAGGGCCACCCTGAACATTCTGTCTCCCTGAATGACAAGGTGGTCCGAATTCCTGGCCACCTACAACTACGGGCTCACACACCGACCCGGTAAGACTATCTCCCATGCGGATGCCTTAAGCCGCTCACCGTTACCTGAACCATACACTGACCCAGCACCCACAATGACCACCCTCAGCATAGAGACTCTACCCAACCTACCCATAACCGTGTCAGACATTGCCCGAGAAACTAATAAAGACAAACGTCTGGCGCGGGTTTTGCATTGGGTAGAGAAAGGGTGGCCGGAAAAGGACAACGACGAGACCTTCAGGACATTCCGGAACTGGCAAATGGAACACTCGTTACTAAAAGTGTGTATACTATGGGGGGATAGGGTGGTCATCCCGGAAAAACTACAAGGGAAGGTTTTGGAACTGTTACACGAGGGGCACCCGGGCATCGTTAGAATGAAAGCCCTGGCCAGAAGTTACACTTGGTGGCCAGGGATGGACAAACAGATCGAGGCCTGGGTAGCAAGGTGTAAATGATGCCAGGAAACTAGACCAAGCCCACCCACAGCACCCATCCTAGAGTGGGAAACCCCCAGGGGACCTTGGTCTAGAATCCATATAGATTTCGCCGGGCCCACAAAAGGACACACTTTCTTAATAACCGTAGACGCTTACTCCAACTGGCTGGAGGTAAGCAACATGAGAACAACCACCATGGAAGCCGTGACCAAAGAACTCTGCAAACTCTTCGCAACACACGGCCTCCCGGACATCCTCGTGTCCGACAACAGGCCCCAATTCACCTCGCTAGAATTCGAAAAATTCCTAGCGGAAAGGGGCATACAACATGCATTGACAGCCCCGGCACATCCGGCGGCGAATGGTAGGGCGGAACGGATGGTTCAATTCACAAAAAAAAACCATCCAGAAAATAGACCACGGGGAGATCCAGGACAAAATAAATAAATTACTTTTCATACAGCACATAACCCCGAACACCACAACAAATAAAAGCCCAGCAGAACTGCTAATGGGGAGGAAAATAAGGTCCCCACTTGATAGACTACACCCCACTTACAACCCACCAGCAAACACCAAACCTTCGCACCAGGCGATGCCGTCTACGTGAAGAACCTAAACGGAGACCCATTATGGGTACCAGCAATCATAACACAGCTAACAGGCCCACACTCGTACTGGCTACAAACAACCAACGGACGAGTGTGGAAACGCCACATCGATCAGTTAAGATCGAGGACGGCCACACAAGACACCACCGACATGCAACCAAACAAAACCAACCCCCTCAACACAAACCAAGAGGGGCGGGGATACCCCGGGAACCAAAACCCAGAAAAAAGAAACCAGCCATAGCCACCTGCAAACAGCCAGGCCAGCTCAACCAACCCTGGAAGACTGAGCGGGAGCGGCGAAACCCACAGCTCAACCAACCCGGGTAGCCCAGGAGGGAGCTGCGGAGAGCAGCCCGGCCAGACAGACCAGGTGGTTCCCACGATGGAGTCTGGAGAAACAGAGACCCCAACCGAACCGGCCAGAATCCAAACTATGACTGACCTGCGCAGGTCCAGTAGGCAAAGACGGAGCCCCGCCTACCTACGGGACTACGCTACGTAGGACTGAACCAAGAGAGGAGGGGTGTTCTGTACCTTCATTTGAATTCTTGAGATGCCCACGCTTTGATTGGCCAAAGCGCGGGGCGATCGGATTGGCTAGGCGAGCCGCACCGATTGGCTCGCTGAGAATCTCCCGCGATTGGTAGATTCGAATCGTGGGAGATTCAAAGCGGTGCCATTGGCCACGGCCGCGGCGGCTTGGGAATAAAAAGCCGCAAAGTTTTTCTAAGAGCAGTTCGGTTCCTGACTGCAATAAAGAGCTTGATACAAAGTCACTGATTCCTGGCTTCCTTCCACGCGGAGTTAACAAGATATTTTTTTAAAAAAAGATCAAGCATTTTAAAACAATAAAAACATGAATTTTAGCTGTCTTTTTTTTTTTTTTTATGATTTCCACCCTCTTATACTCACATAGTTAGTTTCTACCATCTTGGCTAACTCAGGTACCAAGTGTGACTGCAGTAGAATTTCTAGTGCATAGTTAGATGGGTTGAGGGCTATTTTCTGGTCCCCAAAGCAAGTTCAAAAGATGAAAGTGAACTTCAGAATTTATTATTATTATTGCTTTGCATTTGCTCAAAGGAATGACCTTTCAATGGTTGGCTTTCAGCTACCACTGTGATGAGGGCCATAGAAATGCCCGTAAATAAATATATAATGGGTTAAGGGGCATAAATAAATTAGAGGTCTGTGGAAGAACAAACCCAAGTGTTTGCCTTTTCCTCCCCATATCTCTATTCACTCTATTTGAAGAGCAAAGGGACAACAATAACAGTGGGTTGACTCTCTCACACAGAGAAATTTTTATTGTTCCAAACAACACAACATTTTAAATAAAATAAAATAAAGAGCTGCTGTTTTTGGTCTGCTATAGGAATTGGGTCCTAATTTACAGTCGTTTTTTTTTCCTCTGCTCCTAGCTAAGCCAGAGATATAATTAAACCTGTGGAATGATGACTCCCACATAAGAGAGTGTTTGCTAAAATCAACCTGTGGAAGCTGACAGGAGTCCCCACCCCTTATCCCATGGATATCACACAGACACAACCACACCATTTTTGCAAGGGAAGATTGAAGACTTCTGTTCATGTAGCTGAGGGTTGCAAGTTCTACTGCCCCACTCTTTTGATCTTCCAGAATCCCATATTGTTTTTCCCCTTAGGTCCTGGCTGGAATCCAAGGATTGCATAAATGGCTACTTGAATCAATTGCTAGATACATGGCAAGAATAACTTTTTTGTGGTTCTCTTGTTTATACTGTTTGTAGTTTTATTCTTCCTGTGAGCTGCACTTAATTGTATTTTACAAGAAGGCTGGGCATAGGTCTAGGCATAGGTCTCTCAATTCATCCAGGTCACAGTCTCAATGATCCTGGGAGTGATAACAGCTGGCTGACTGCAAAAAGTATAAATACTTTCCATTTCCCATCAGTCAATTAGAACTGAAGAATTTTCTTGGAGGAGAAGTGAAACATCTTCAAGAAAAATCAAGAAATTTGACTTGCTTTTTTGAAAGCACGTTTGAGATGAGATTGGCCATAAAAACCTTCTCTCTCTCTCTCTCTCTCTCTCTGTCTCATCTATCTATCTACTTAACATCTATCTATCTATCTATCTATCTATCTATCTATCTATCTATCTATCTATCTATCTATCTATCCTCTCTGTTATCTCTATCTGTCTATCTGTCTATCTATCTATCATTTATCCCTTGAGTATATTGGTTGAACCAAAACTACAGGATATAGAATAAAACATTTTTTGCCCTTATAGCAATGTTCTTTCCTGTCATTCCTTCCTCAGTATACATAAGTTATATATCTATATCTATCTATCTATCTATCTATCTATCTATCTATCTATCTATCTATCTATCTATCTATCTCTACATCTATCATCTCTACATCTATCTATCTCTACATCTATTTATCTCTATCATCTATCTGTCTGTCTGTTTGTCTATTTATCTATCTATCCTATCTGTTATCTCTATCTGTCTATATGTCTATCTATCTATCTATCTATCTATCTATCTATCTATCTATCTATCTATCTATCTATCTATCTATCTTCTGTCATCTACATCTACATCTACATCTACCTACCTACCTACCCATCCATCCATCCATCCATCCATCCATCCATCCATCCATCCATGCTCCTTTGCCCTTACTCCAGTCACTCAACATTTCTGTGATGACCCGGAGTGTAACACAAACGTAACAAATCCAAAACATAAATAAATGTCCTTTAATGCTTCCAACTTGGCCCCACTGTTCAATAATTTTCAGTTGGAGGTAAAATGTACTCAAAAATAGTCTTCAAAAGAAAGCAATACAGTCCAAACTTAATGAGAAGATAGAGGTGAAATAAAAAACTAAACAAACTACAATGAAGAAATTTCCACAATGGACTAGATTAAGTAATTACCAAATTCAAGGAGATAACAAGGTAACGGTCTGTTGGAAGGATGCCAACCAAGATAACTCCAGCCCAAAATAAAACACGCTTTGCTTCTGGCAACATTGAATTGTAATCGTCTCTCTTTTATACTAGTCTCCCCAGCTGCAACCAATGAGGAGGTTCATGGCCGCTTCCTCTCACATAAGCCGAGCTGTTGATGTCTCTGTTCCTCCCTGCATGTCCTAGGATGAAGAGGGGATGGGCCTGATTCTTCCTCTGACTGCCCAATCAGCCTCTGCCCTTTCCCAGCCTTCTCCACAACCTCTGGAGCCACACCTCCACTCCCTGTTGGCTGTTTCTCCTCTCCCTCAGAGTCCAACTCTACCAAGGGCATAATAGTTTCTTTCCCAGAACCACTGCTGTCTCACCAGCTTGTTTTTACTGTGCTGGCTGAATCTTCTATGAGTTGAATCAGAAAACATCCAGAGATACCAAATCACCATTTTCTGCCTCAACCCACCTCTCCCCTATTACTTCAACCAGACTATGTTGATGCATTTCATTCAACTTTCTTTCCCCTCACTGAAATAACTGCTTTTCATATCACTCTCATCGCTTTTGTGAAGACTATAATATTTGAGGCTGAATACAGTGGGAGTTGGCCTTGGATGTACACAACATATGCTATTTTGTGTTCTTCTCTTAATAGGGATGAAGCACGCTAAACCACTAGAGTGATAGCAACCAATACAGGTTCTGAAAAGTATGTCAAGAATACTCTTGTTAAATTTCCAAATGATGGAAATACAGGTGGGATGGCAAACAAAGGCCTTACTCTTCTCAGTTGTCCTGCTTCTCACTGTGCTTCATCCATTAAACCTCTGCCTTATTACCATAATGTGCCAAAATGCTAAATGGAAATGAATTGATGGAAATTCACAGTCATCCAGGTCATGGTTGTCCCAAAGGTGCTTTTTTTTTTCTCCCCTTTCAAAAATCCATTGGACTTTTTTTTTTCCCTTGAAGACATTTTGCTTCTCCTTCCAAGAAGCTTCTTCAGTTCTGTTCTGAAGAAGTTTCTTGGAGGAGAAGCAAAACATCTTCAAGGAAGAAGAAAACGTCCAGTTGTCTTTTGAAAAAGCCCCTTTGCTAAATGGTACCATATTTTTTTGCTCCAGACCATAAGATGCACCTAGCTTTTGGAGAGGAAAACAAGAAAAAAAAAATCTGCCTTTGCCTCCCAGGTCAACTTCAGCACAGCCTGATTTAGCAAGAGCAGCTCATTGGCAGTTGGATCAGCCTCCTGGAATAGCATTGATCCACTGTTCCAGGCTGTAGGGATCACCACTGCCCATCACCACCTCCGCATGCCCCATTTTCAGCCTCAGCACTTCCCATTTTTGACCCTTGTACACCCCATTTTTTGCCTCCGTGTGCTCCATTTTTGGCCTCCGCACATCCCATTTTTGACTCATGCCTGCAACAGGTCAGGAGGCCGATCTAACCACCAATCTGCTGCTCATGCTCAGTCAGACTGGGCTGAAACTGACCAGGCTGTTTGCTGTTTGCTGCAAGGAGGCAAATTGCCGAGAGGCAGAGGCCAAAGGATGAGGGCTGACAGGTGGTCAGGGCTTCAGTAATATTCGCTCTATAAGATGCACAAACATTTCCACCCACTTTTTTGGGGGAGGGGGGAGTGTATCTTATAGTGCAAAAAATACAGTAATTTTTCAGTTGTAACTTGGGCTGATCCCTGACTCTCATCAAAGACTATTAAGGGTCAATTCCTGAAAGATGTTCACAAGACAAAACACCTGTCTTGAACACATTATACACCTTGACTGCATGGGCGGCCATTTTTTTTCCAGGTGGTTTAGTTTCAGCATTTGAAATTTTTTGCTTGTTTTAAGGTCCTTGCTTTCCATCATACAGAAAGTGTGGTCTGCCAATTAATAGCAGTGTTATACAGAACAGAGCTCGACAACCAACCAACCAACCTTAAAGAAGAAAATAAAGGGCAGGAAGGTGAAAGAAGATGACAAAACCGTGTTGTCCCTTTGGTGATAATTTATGGAACAGAAAAATACTTACAATTTTTCTTCCTGGATTCAGAATTCAAAAATCATTACACTGTTTTCTTTGTTATGATCTCCAGGGAACCCACTTAGCAATATTCCATGGAATTTTAATTTTACTTGTAGCTTCCACACCTAACTTGATTATCGATCTTAAATGATCTTAATTATGGGATATCTTATACTTCTCCCTGCATTCCATCAATTACATTTTAAAAACACAGCAAATGTTCCTCTTTGTCCTTCATATCCTCTTCTGAGTCTTAAAGAGTCATTGGTTCTAGCTTTTTTTAAAAATGGGAAGGTTGTATTGTCTGAAATACAATGAGTTTCAGTTGAACATTGACTATGCACAGAATGTATCAAAAGCAAGACCTTCAGCTTAAATCCCAATAACCATCACCCCAACATCCAACAATAGGCATACACACCCCTTACTTCCTCCAGACCCATTACTACATATCTAAAATGCAAACTATTCAACAAAAGAAGCCTTGCAAACAAAATGTATGAATTCCTCATCTTACTAAGCACAGCCACATTCAATATTACATTTGTCTGTGAGACATAGTTGAATGCATCTTTTTCAGACTCCATTAGCACAGTCAGAGAATATCATGTTTATTGGTCAGATTCCAAAATCCGTAGAGGAGGTGAAGTTGCTATCTTCTTTAAAAAATCCCTAAATCTAAGAAAGATTCAAATTACACAGGAGATTGCTCTTCCAGAGACCATCGTTTGTGAACTGTCCTTAAATACCTCTATCCGCTTCTTACTATGCTACAGAGCCCCTGATTATGACATAGTTCATGCAAGCAAACTAACTTCACTGCTGACGTGGGCTGCCTCTTGTCCACACCCTCTTATTTTCCTTGGTGACCTCAATCTACCTCTTATAGATTGGACCTTAAATGAATGTACATCCAACCCATACATGCAACCCTGTACAATGCCACTACTATACTGGGACTGGATCAATTAGTAACTAACAACACTGGACTCAACAGCTGCCTCGACCTCAACTTATGCAATAGCTCAAACTCAATTTATGGTCTACAAATACAAGAACACTTTTCAAACAGTGACCACAGTATGATTGACTTTTGTCTCAATTTACACCCTCACAAAGAAGATCATAATGATGGATCTCCAAAATACAATTTCAAAAAAGCCAACTATGATCTCATAGATGCCAACCTATCATCTCTTGATTGGCACATTCTGTTCTCTAACTGTAATACTACAGAAGACCATTATAATGCATTCTTACTTGAACTTGAAAGAATCATTAAACTATATGCACCCTTAGTAACCCCTAAAAACATAAACAAAAAACAAATTACCCATAACAATAAGAAAATTCCAATAAAAAAAATCACTATGACATAAAAACAAAACTAGCTATGTAGATACAACACCTTATGCTGACAGATAAAGGCAAAATGCACAAATTATTACTGGAGAAAAACCTCCTACATAAAAAAATCTACCATGCCTTCTACAAGAGGGCATTACATAATCTAAAACCATCCCTATTAATTGGCCCTGATGGATTATGTTCATACTTCTTAAAAAAGCTTTCCTCTGTCATAGCAGAACCCCTAAGTATTATATATGATATATCATTCAGAATCAGCTCCTTACCGAAACTATGGTCCTTAGCTACAGTCATCCCTATCTTCAAAATAGGTGACCCCAGCCTGGTTGAAAACTGCAGACCAATCTCACTGTGTTGTGTCACATGCAAAGTCATGGAATCAATCATTAAACAATTCATCACCTTCCACTTAGAGTCAAACAACTTAATCTCCCAAAAACAATTTGGTTTCAGGAAAAAAATTGTTCTGCAACCTACAACTCCTACACTGCAAAACATATGGACTACTCTACTTGATCAGGGTAAAGCAATAGATGCAATTTACATAGACTTCTGCAAAGACTTTGATTCAGTGGTGTATGACAAACTACTGTTAAAGCTAAACTCTTACAGCATTTCTGGATCCCTTCATAAGTGGATTACTGAATTCCTGTCAAACAGGCAACAAAGAGTAAAAATAGAGAGCGCTATATCAAACCCTGCTCCAGTTAACAGCAGTGTCCCACAAGGCAGTGTTCTAGGACCCACACTCTTTATACTCTATATAAATGACCTTTGCGACCACCTTATAAGCAACTAAGTCCTCTTCATGGATGATGTAAAGCTATTCAACATCACCGACAATGCTACTGCTCTTCAGAGTGACCTTGTTATGTGTCTGAATGGTCAAACAATTGGCAACTCCAAATCTCGAACAACATGACCCTCACTCTGTCAAGGACCTAGGAGTACTCTTATCTAATGACCTAAGCGCCAGACCTCACTGTAACAGCATTGCCAAAAAGGCCTCAAGAGTTGTAAATCTAATCTTACAAAGCTTCTCCTCTGGAAATATTGAATCGCTAACTAGGACATACAAAACCTTTGCTAGACCAATACTCGGATACAGCTCATCTGTCTGGAATCCGCACTGTATATCAGACATTAATACAATTGAGTGAGTCCAGAAGTATTTCACGAGAAGAGTACTACATTCCTCTGCTCGCAACAGAATACCCTATATCACCAGGCTTGAGATTTTGGGCTTGGACAATCTTGAACTATGCCGCCTATGATTGGACTCAAGCATAGTACACAAAATTATCTGCTACAATGTCCTACCCGTCAATGACTACTTCAGCTTCAACCGCAACAATACAAGAGCACACAACAGATACAAACTCAATGTTAACTGCTCCAAATTTGATTGCAGAAAGTGCGACTTCAGCAACAGAGTGGTCAATGCCTGGAATGCACTACCTGACTCTGTAGTTACATCCTCAAACCCCCACTCCTTTAACATCAAACTATCCACTATTGACCTCACCCCATTCCTAAGAGGTCTGTAAGGGGCATGCATAAGTGCACCATCGTGCCTTCCTGTCCTATTGTCCCCATTTAATTGTACCTATTTTCTGCATTCTTACTCATGTTTATACTCATACCTATTATTTTGTAAGCGATTAACAAATCAAATAAATAAATAAAAATAAAAACTTTCGCATACACTCAGGCATGAGTCATCTAGTACACAATAAAGACAAACAAGTTTTGAATCAGAAACTCAGATCGTAGACGAGATGAGTCCCAGTAGCAACAAAGGCAGAATTTCCAACCAACAGATTGAAACCATTTTCCATTAAAAAAGGTGTTTATCAACTACTCTGATTACATCAAGATGAATGCAGCTTAGCCAAGATGTAGATGTCGGATGATGCACTGATGATGTTACCTAGTTGGGTCACGACACATCTGCAAGAAACCAAGCTCAGAGAGCACAAGGACTCCCTCATTTCATCCCTGAGTTACAAATATTCTTTTCTATGTAGATGTCTCTTGCACACCATAGCCTTCTAATAGAATTACAGGAGAACTCAAAAAATTAGAATATTGTGCAAAAGTTCATTTATTTCAGTAATGTGTCATAATTGAGATGATTATGGCTTACAGCTCATGAAAACCCCAAATCCACAATCTCAGAAAATTAGAATATTGTGAAAAGGTTCAATACTCTAGGCTCAAAGTGTCCCACTCTAATCAGCTAATTAAGCCATAACACCTGCAAAGGTTCCTGAGCCTTTATGGTCTCTCAGTCTGGTTCAGTAGGAATCACAATCATGGAAAAGAGTGCTGACCTGACAGTTGTGCAGAAAACCATCATTGACACCCTCCATAAGGAGGGAAAGCCTCAAAAGGTAATTGCAAAAGAAGTTGGATGTTCTCAAAGTGCTGTATCAAACCACATTAATAGAAAGTTATGTGGAAGGGAAAAGTGTGGAAGAAAAAGGTGCACAAGCAGCAGGGATGACCGCAGCCTGGAGAGGATTGTCAGGAAAAGGCCATTCAAAAGTGTTGGGGACTTTCACAAGGAGTGGACTGAGGCTGGAGTCAGTGCATCAAGAGCCACCACACACAGACGGATCCTGGACATGGGCTTCAAATGTCGTATTCCTCTTGTCAAGCCACTCCTGAAGAACAAGCAACATCAGAAGCTTCTTACCTGGGCTAAAGAAAAACAGAACTGGTCTGTTGTCCAGTGGTCCAAGGTCCTTTTTTCTGATGAGAGCAACTTTTGCATTTCATTTGGAAACCAAGGACCCAGAGTCTGGAGGAAAAATGGAGAGGCACACACTGCAAGATGCTTGAAGTCCAGTGTGAAGTTTCCACAGTCTGTGTTGATTTGGGGAGCCATGTCATCTGCTGGTGTTGGTCCACTGTGCTTCATTAAGTCCAGGGTCAACACAGTCATCTACCAGGAGATTTTGGAGTACTTCATGCTTCCTTCTGCAGATGAGCTGTATGGGGATGCTGACTTCATTTTCCAGCAAGACTTGGCACCTGCCCACACTGCCCAAAGCACCAAAACCTGGTCCAGTGACCATGGGATTACTGTGCTTGATTGGCCAGCAAACTAATCTGACCTGTACCCCATAGAGAATCTATGGGTATTGCCAAGAGAAACATGATAGACATGAGACAGAACAATGCAGATGAGCTGAAGGCCACTGTTGAAGCATCCTGGTCTTCCATAACACCTCAGCAGTGCCACAGGCTTATAGCTTCCATGCCACGCTGCATTGAGGCAGTAACTGCTTCAAAAAGGAACCAAACCAAGTACTGAGTACATATGCATGCTTATACTTTTCAGAGGTCTGATATGTACAATCCTTGTTTTATTCATTGCATGTAATATTCTAATTTTCTGAGATTTGGGGTTTTCATGAGCTGTAAGCCATAATCATCACAATTATGACAAATCACAGCTTGAACTATCTTGCTTTGCATATAATGAGTCTGTCTCATATATTAGTTTCACCTTTTAAGTTGCATTACTGAAATAAGTGAACTTTTGCTCGATATTTTAATTTTTTGAGTTTCACCTGTACATGAAAATGCTTCACTTGCTATGAACACTTTTTGGTGAGCCAATTAATGCATGCTGTATCAAGATTTACCCTAATGTGAATACAAATTCACAATGTAAGTCAAACATTCTTATTGCACTTTTTACAATTACGCAGAAATGAACTCACCCTCTTCTCTCTGTTTTTATCTTTGAATTTGCTTATTTTTCAAGTGGAAACTTTTTTTCCCTACCAGGAAACCTCCAGCTAAGAAATGCTGCGTCCTCATTTTGAAAAATTACTCTATTTTTTTTTCATCCCTTATTCCCATCAGATGACACCATGCTGATACACCTATTCAGATAATCAAGATGGTACCTTTAATTTAGCCTGTACATCCATGGATACTACAGCCTTTTTTCCTACTACACGCTCTCTCTCTCTCTCTCTCTTTCCCCTTTTATTCTAAGCCCCTTCCCTTTGCACATATTCTACAATACAATAGATATTTGAACTGCAGATCATGTAGCTCCAATCAGAGTTTTCAAATAGAAGCCCCCTTTTAAATAATGAGGGCATGGAAAGGAAGGGAACATCAAGATGCTTCATCAATAGCACTCCGCTCTGCACAATTAAAATAACGTTGTCTTTAGTTAGGATAAATTGATTGGCTAAATTGAAGTACAGATGATAGCAAAGAGCGGATGGACTATCATGATAAGTAACTAATGATGGACAACAGAGCAGAAGGAATAGGCCATAGATTGCATATGGCAAGAGTCAAGAAATGGGCAATAGGCATTTTAAAAACTGATATTTGCTACATCAAGCCCAGAGGAGATGATAGATAGCGGTTCTTGTCAACAGGCATGTCAATCAAAGGAAGTGATCCATTGTTAGAATAGGCATCTAAATAATGCAACTTCATCATACATTGTAATGAAACCCACAGACAACAGGATGTTGTCTCAAGGCTACCAAAATACTTTGGAGAAATTACAGGGTGGGATATCCTTTCCTTAAATGATTTTTTTTAATTGTTTGAGCTTTTCAAAATGTAGAATTTAATGTATTACTGATTCACTCCCCCCCACCCCTATAGAAACAGGACACTTACACTGTGTCTGAACTATGCTCAATTTTTTTTAATAGGGTCATTTAACAAAGCTTAATAAATTTCCCCCCTCTTTTTTCCCCCAAGGTTTTCAAGCTTTTTTAGTCTCTTTTGGCAGCCTGGGTTTAATTAGTTGATACTCCTGTTTTTCTTTCTAATCCCATCCACAGTTCAGAGGCACATTAAACCACAAAGCACGATAATAAGCAATAAATGGAATAATTAATTCAATGTGCTGAAACTAATTTTAATTTATATTTCTCAAAGATTCTCAGTAGGGAGTGAGAAACCTGGTCTTTTTCATTTCTGATGGGACTCAGTTGTGGACAAGAAAGCAGGGTATGAAACTAGCAAAAATATAAATCAGAGATGAGAAAGGGAGGGACTGAGGAAGGGAGGAAGGGAGGGAATGGATAAGTAAAATGAAAAACTGTAAATAATACTAATACTACTAATACTACTAATAATAATAGAAGACACTAGTCATGACCAAGTTGCTAAATTAATCCACTGTTCATTCTGAAAAAAATACCACTTACCTATATCCAAAAAGTCATGGGAACATAAAGTGGAAAAAGTCAAAAATAAGAAGGTGAAGATCTTATGGGACTTTCGAATACAGATAGATTGTCATTTGGAACACAACACACCAGATATCACAGTTATTGAAAACTGAAACGTACAATTTATTGATATTGCTATACCAGGAGATGCTAGAGTTGAAGAAAGAGAACTGGGAAAAAAAAATGAAATATCACAATTATGAATGAAACATGTAACAGTGGTACCCATTGTCATCGGGGCACTTGGTACCATGTCCAAGCATTTTGCAAAATACATCAAAAAGTTGCAACTTCCTGCTGTAACACCAGCGGAACTGCAAAAAAACCCACACTACTCAGATCATTGTACATTTTAAGAAGATACTTAGTCGATACCTAGGATGCTGGCAGCAACCCATATCAACCATCAGCACCAGTCAATGGGATTTGTGATACATTTTTAAATGTTCAGTTGACTGAATTTCATGTTTAATGAATAAAAAAAGATAATAATACAAAGTTCAAAAAGCTTTGACATTTCAGCTTACAAATTTCAGCCTATATATTTGCTAATCATTATTCTATATGTCAGGGTTCTGGCGATTGCCCTAATTAAATCATAAGCCTCAGGCCAAGCTTCAAAATAATTCAAAAGATTTATTAGGAGCAACATATTGGCATTAATCTAAATGAAACCAACTCTGGCAATACGTAATTTACAGTCACCTGTGACCCTGTTTCCCCCCTCCCTCCTGGGTGTATCAAAAATCAGATTCTCCAATGAAGCATGCTTGCAGACTGGGTGTCATCAATCATTTGATGATTATGCCTGGGCATAATATCTGGTAGCCTAGCTGCAATCTTTATAAGATAAGCGTGGAATGTACTTCTAGTTTTAAACTGTTGTACTGCTCCTTCAGATTCCCCACGCCCACCCCTGCTTATGGCAACTCGAAAACAGGCATAGGAATGTTTTACGAGTTGACACTATAAATTGAAAATAGGTTGTCTTCAACAGCTTTCTATTCGAATCAGAAAGTGAAGCAATTGTTCAACTAAGCTAATTTTGATGCATTTTGGAATAACGTCTAATTGTTTTCAACCCAAGTAGCATAGGGGACCTGGGTATCTACTACACACAGCAGTGGCAACATAATTAGGCAAACAAGAGTAGGATAGCTAAAACACTTAGTCTTAGATGTTCTCCTAGCATCATTGGGACAAATTAGCTCATTTTAATTTGCCTTCCTTGTTTATCGTTCTGCAAAAAAATCTTAGTATGGCAGTTACAGTATATCTTTTAGAGATGGAATTTGGTTTCAATTCTGAGATTCCATGTACTGATTTATTTACCTGAGCCAAGTCTGATTTACTTCAAAGCCAACTCCATGTTGCCACCTGCTTTAGCTAGGCAGGCAGACAAATAACAAAAAGTTGGAAGGGACCTTGGAGGTCTTCTAGTCCAACCCCCTGCTCAGGCAAGAGACCTTGTACCATTCCAGGCAAGTGGCTGTCCAATCTCTTCTTAAAAACCTCCAGTATTGGAGCATTCACAACTTCTGGTGGCAAGTCATTCCACAGATTAATTAATTGTTCTAACTGTCAAGAAATTTCTCCTTAGTTCTAGTTTGTTTCTCTCCTTGATTAGTTTCCATCTGTTGCTTCTTGTCCTGCCTTCAGGTGCTTTGAATAATACATAGACCCTTTCTTCTTTGAGGCAACCCCTGAGATATTGGACAGCCCCTAGTCCCTCTTTTCATTAAATTAGACCGACACAATTCCTGTAGTTCTTCATATTTTTAGCTTCCACCCCCCACCCCCCCAAATCATCTTTGTTGCACTTTTCTACATTCTTTCCAGGGCCTCAATATAGTTTTTATGTTGTGGTGACTAAAACTGGATTCAATATTCCAAGGAATTACAAAGTGGAGTTAGAAGAGATCCTCTCTAATTTGGAGCTGGGAGGAGGTTTCTAGTTTCTGGCTTGCAATATTCTATTTAGTTAATTTTCATCCATTGCTTCTTGTCTGCCTTCTGGTACTCTGAAAAATAGGTTGACCTCCTTTTCCTTGCAGTAACTTCCCAAATATTGTAATACTGCTATCATGTCATCCCCTAGTCCTTCTTTTCAACAGACTAGACATATCCAATTCATCTGTTTTACCTTAAGTTAAAGGTAAAAGCCAGTGCGGACAGCAGAGTGCAAGAATAATAAACTCCCTGTGGTCACTTCTTCCTCTGACTGAAGGAAGCACCTTTGAAACAGGTCTAACCAGTTAAAGTGATAAAGATAAATTGTCAATTTCTATGTGCGGGGATAAAAGGCATTATGGACAGCAACTGATCCCAAGCATCAATAAGGCTGAATGGGGTGGGTTGAAAAACCAAAGACAGCAACATTTCTCAGGTGAATAAATGAAAGACTATTTGGATGGAAGTGAAATCAAGGGCTAGAAATTGTCGCTGTGATGAAGAGAGTATGGCTGCAGGCATAGTTATTCAGAATGAAGTCAGGGTAACTTGCCCTTAAGAAAGTCTATGCAGAATTAAAGTTAATCAGATGCTATCTTTCTGGAATTGAGCATCACTTCTAGGACTTTACAGCCATGTACACATTTTAATATTTTTTTCAGTTTGCCTACTCCTCTTCTCCAGATTCTTCCTCTGCCAATACTCTGCTTTCTACAGCTTCATTCTGCATAATGAAGATTTTTTTTTTTATGATTAACCCCCCCCTTCCAATATTGTCTGCATTCAATCTTACCTATTATTTCTAACAGTTAAAAATTATCATCCAGTATATTAGCTTTATTATCATTAATGACAAGAGCAATCAGTCTCATTTCCTAGCAGGAATCTGGCAAAACAAAAAACAAAAACCAACAGCAATAAACAACGATGCATTTTACCTCTATACAAAAATTCCCCGGTAGAATATGCAAATGAAAGGAGATTCCTGCCTGGTGAGACCAAATATCATTGTCGATCATCTTCTCCTCCTTCTCCTTCTCCTTCTCCTTCTCCTTCTTCATCTTCATCATCTTCTTCTTCTTCTTCCATGTCTGTCATTGGACATTGGCGATCATATTGGTGATCCTATTTTTATCAACAGCTGCATTAAAAAGTGCTGCTTGGTTTTGTCTAAACCAGCCCCTTAGATTTTGAAGTTATTATGTTCTTCTTCTTCCTGGACCTCATTTGCCTTCAATCTTTTGCCTCTCATCCAAGAAGCTTCTTCAGCTCTTCTTTGGATGAGAAGCAAAATTCTTCAAAGTAAAACAAGAAAGTCCAGTTGTCCCTTGAAAAAGCATACTTGGGACAATCTGGATGACTGAGAATCTCCATAGACATTCATTTCAACTTGAAGATGTTTTACTTATTATCCAAGAAGCTTCTTCAGCTCTTCTTCAGGTGAGAAGCAAAATGTCTTCAAGGAAAAACAAATAAACCAAAAGTCCAGCTGACATTTTGAAAAGTGCCTTAGGGATTATTTGTCCAGTTCTTGTCCATACTAACCAATTAGATATTTGAGATCATGTTTGCAAATGTTCTTCAGCAATGGACTAGTTCAGCAGAACAGACAGTAATCGTGAACTAGTTGCCTCTGATAACTTCATTCTCATCAAATTTGTCTTGAGATTTGATAGCCATCTAGAGGATAGTGATGAAGAAATAACTTCTATCTCTGCTGGAATTCCAACTATTCAGTTTAATTGGCAACTTCATAGAAGAAGTCTCTTTCTTGATCAGTTTACTCCACTCCACACAATTCTCCTGTAACTGCAGTTTTTCCTTTTACATTTTTCTAAATGGGAGCATCTGACATGTTATAACTTTTCCTGCTGGGGGAAATTGGCTAATTAGCCCAACAAAGATAAGTGTGCAGTAGACTGTATAAGGTTCCAACAGAAGACATAAAATTATCTATAAAATCTATCAAATTAGAGTTGAAGCAATTTAAAGATGGGGTTTCATAGTTATGACTATGTTCTTTTTGGGGCTGCTTATCTAATTACATTTAGAGAAATTAAGAGAGGGGTATCTGAAGATTTTTTTAAGATCAAGGGAAATATAAAATCAATGTCACAGAACTGTCTTATGTCTAAGTATATTCATCTACATTGTAAGACTGTAGTATTATCATTATCCTTCCCATCTTTACTAATGTCCTATTTTATTAGGATTATTATTACTGTGTTGCTTTGCATGTACAGTAAGGGCTTCTGCACTGGAGGCAAATTTCTTGTGTGTCTAATCAAACCAAATAAAGTTTCTGTTCTGTTCTGTTGTCTTCTACTCTACTCTACTCTACTCTACTCTACTCTACTCTACTCTACTCTACTCTACTCTACATTCCAATATTAACCTAACCCTAATCTTACCCTACTTTATTTCTACTCTATTCTACTCTATCCTACCCTATCCAACCCAACCCAACCCAACCATACTCTGTTTATAATCCAATCCTATTCTATCCTATCTTAAAAGCTCCCTCTTTGCTGAATTTTATTCAGCCCTGTAACTTACTTCTGGAGATGCATAGATTAGAAGAGTGAATGATCCATCATCCCTAGAACTGTATATCCAGAACTCTATCCTATTTTTGGCCAAAGAAGAAAACCAAGACTAAACATGAATACTTCGTGAAACTTGATGAGTTGGAGAGCTACACATGAGGGCCTTTCAAGAGATGTTGGGAACTTTTATTGCCACCAATTCTTTTCTCTGCTCTTAGCAAATTACATTGTAGTTTATGGATCTTCTGCAAGCCAATTAGAGATTAGCCAGCTATGAAGATTTGGCTATCTCCCCTTGGCCTTTTATGAGCTCAGCTATATATATAAAAAAAGAACTCCAAAGAGATAATACCGATTTTATTTCAGCTAACTGACATGCTGATAAATCTGGCAGATCTTTCAAATTGTAGAGTTTTCATCAAGGACATTTGTTGATGTCCATATGGCAATGTCTGATTTGTGTATTTAAATCTCATTAGGAAAAAGAAAAAAAGAGAGAGAAGAGATGGCATGTTCTAAAAGCAGAGTTTACCAAAACATTGCAATAATTTTATCCAGGAGGTTTCTAACACATTGTTAGACTTTCCCCAAATGAATCTTACAGTGTATGTGATTTTTTTTTCTGTTTCACCATACTGTTCCCACTCCCTGCTTAAACATCTATTTTATCATTAAACTAATATGATTTTACATGCTTATTTGTTAATGAATGTTCTTTTATTTAATTGAGAGCCATGAATTTCACTTGGAAATATTTTAATGGAGAAATATGGAGCAAATTTGTTAAGCAAGGCATGACTCTGAGATTTAAAACTGGACCAAGCTGTGCGAGAAATCCCAAATGACAGCATGGAGCTCATGTGCATTGAATCTTCCCCTTAATTTTTCCCCAGCTTATTTTTATTCTGTTACTATGTTCTGATTGGGAATGGAAAAAAGAAGAAAAATATAAAATTAAAAGTAACAGATAGTGAGATATATTCTCAACAACAGAGCAAAAAGTAGAAGTCCTAGTTTAGTCAGCACAGTTCGGCTGCAAATATTTGAAATTCCTCTAGATGGCAATGTTGTCTGTTTTTGTTGCCCTCTAGTGGTCATCCAAATGTTTGCAACTCAGATATTTTACTGTTAGGTTTGAAAGTTAAACAGATCTCTGTATTTTAAACTTCTGAAAATAATGCCTTTACTTTACCTCTAAAGTTGACCTAGTTAGAACCAATCATTTTCCTACCAAAAATTTAGAGAGGGTTGGAAGACAGGAGAGAGAGGGGAGGAGAGGGAGAGGGAGAAAGGGAGTGAGTGAGTGAGGGATTACAAATCAATAGACATAAAGGATCTTCCTATAAATATACTGTGTACTACTTAAAATTCAGTACAAAAGGAAGATATTTAAAATACATTTTACATTATTTGTATTAAGTGTTATCTTCTGTGCACCAAAGAATGAGGGTTTTGTAATTTGCCATCATGCTGAGATTACATGCCATTACTTAGCCACATGCATTAGGAAAAGATAAGTACAAATACTCTCCATATGATAGAGAATTCAAACTGTTTCTATTGTTTTCCTCTCTAAAAATATTTGAGTAGGTTTGGCAGCAAAAAAAGGAGTTTTTTTCTGATTCGTACATTTGAACATGATCACATGATACATTTTATTTACTTATTTATTTGTCGAACATATACAAGATAACAAGTATAGGTATGAACATGAACAAAGGACATAAATGTAGATAAATGGGGACAGTAAGACAAGGACGGTAAGTACGCTTGTGCGCTTATGCAGGCACCCTTTAAGGACCTCTAAGGAATGGGGTGAGGTCCATGGTAGAGTTTGAGGTTGAAGCTGTGAGGGTTTGAGGCTGCAACAATGGTGTCAGGAAAGGCATTCCCGGCATTGACCACTCTGTTGCTGAAGTCTTATTTTCTGCAATCAAGGTTTACCTTGAGTATTGATTGTATTGTATTGATTGTTTCCCTGTGTATTATTGTGGTTGAAGCTGAAGAAGTCATTGATAGGCAAGACATTGTAGCAAACAATTTTGTGTACTATGCTTAGATTGGACCTCAGGTGGCACTGTTTCAGATTGTCCACACCCAGAAGAGATAGGTTTCTTTTGAATCAAGCTTGGATCTAATTTATCTTTTTCTTTGAAATCACTGCCATTTATGGCCTGGTTTCTTTTCTCTTTCCCACTCTACTTCCCTGCAATTTTCTGATGTTTCCAATCTAAGAAAAACCAGGTCCAATCCAGTTTAGTCTTCTGAGGCTGAGCAAAAGTTGTATGTCAATGTTCTGAACCAAACACCATCAAGGTCCAACATGAAGAAATTTGTAATTTTGAATGTTAAGAACAATGAGGAAAAGGTGGAGTATATCTATTTACTTTTAAAACTGTTGAAGAGAGACTGGCCAAGCCAGAGGGAGGAGTCAAGTGAGGAAATAGTCTGGAATTCTTATGTAGGCACCAGGAGGTAAGATCCAACTCTCCCCTTCCTTGAATAGCTTGAATGCCAATAAACCTCATCTACTTTGCTCAATTACAGACTACTAGTCTGAGAAGACTCCTGTAAAATAGGCATCAGTAATAAAGTAGCTAATTGAACTTTTCATATGTGGATTTGGGTGTTTTCAGTGAACAGGCATTGTCTTTCTTTTTCTATTCCCCCCACCCCCTCTTGTAATGTGAATCTAAGTGGGATTGACTAGAGACAAATTCAAAAATGTCTTAAGTATGTGCAGCAAGTTCAATACTTGGTCTTATTGCCCCTGAGGAAGATGACCTCTTCCTTCTCCTCTTCCTCCTCCTCTTCCTCCTCCTCTTCCTCCTCCTCTTCCTCCTCCTCTTCCTTTTCCTCTTCCTCCTCCTCTTCCTTTTCCTCTTCCTTCTCCTCTTCCTCCTCCTCTTCCTTCTCCTCTTCCTTCTCCTCTTCCTCCTCCTCTTCCTTCTCCTCTTCCTTTTCCTCTTCCTCCTCCTCTTCCTCCTCCTCTTCCTCCTCCTCTTCCTCCTCCTCTTCCTTTTCCTCTTCCTTCTCCTCTTCCTCCTCCTCTTCCTTCTCCTCTTCCTCCTCCTCTTCCTCCTCCTCTTCCTTTTCCTCTTCCTCCTCCTCTTCCTCTTCCTCCTCCTCTTCCTTTTCCTCTTCCTTTTCCTCTTCCTCCTCCTCTTCCTTTTCCTCTTCCTTCTCCTCTTCCTCCTCCTCTTCCTCCTCCTCTTCCTCCTCCTCTTCCTCCTCCTCTTCCTTTTCCTCTTCCTCCTCCTCTTCCTTTTCATCTTCTTTCTCCTCTTCCTTTTCCTCTTCCTCCTCCTCTTCCTCCTCCTCTTCCTCCTCCTCTTCCTTTTCCTCTTCCTCCTCCTCTTCCTTTTCCTCTTCCTCCTCCTCTTCCTTTTCCTCTTCCTCCTCCTCTTCCTCCTCCTCTTCCTCCTCCTCTTCCTTTTCCTCTTCCTCCTCCTCTTCCTTTTCCTCTTCCTTCTCCTCTTCCTTCTCCTCTTCCTTCTCCTCTTCCTCCTCCTCTTCCAAAAAGAACATTCCAAACCCAAAGATCTTGTATTTTCCTGCCAGTGAGTGTGAACAGTTATATCTCTGGTTTCTGTTCCTTATTGAGTTTACAGATAACTTAACACACTAGCCTAATTTGACTGCAGAATATGTTACAACAAGATAGTGCATCAAAGGATCCCTGTAGCTCTTATCTCTAGATTTCATAGGCTTATGTGTATCTCCTTTCTTAGAGATTTTAACCTCTAATAAGAGTGCTGTAATTGTTATCAAAATATCACAAGGAAACAGCACATAATTGGAATAATTGAAGCTGAGTCATGTTCTGAATTATCTGCCATTTTAAAATAAGGGAGCTTTAATCCAGGGTACATTTTAATATTCATTTAATGCTATTTTTCTGTGCTAACATTTGTTGAAAAAGGCTAACTATATTTATTCAGTTTCTTCTTTGAATAAATTATATGTTAACATAATAAAGTTTAGTACATGTTTTTTTTTAATGTCAATTACTTAATTTCTGTTATAACTTCAATTTCCCCCCAATTTGTGTATATCAGATATATGGAGTTACCCATATTGAATACTTTTTTGAGTCTGTGTTAACTTACTACATGGTTACAACATGGATAGTTCTCTATAAATTCTATGACCACAATATTGAAATGGTTTGCCACTATCTTTGGGACATTGACATTTTGATTTCATCTTCTAACTGTAATCTAATCTATAGTGGTGGCATTCCTTCATTTTAGCCTAAACTTTTAAGTTTAGATACTACCAGTTAGTTAGGGAAAAACCTTTATTCCAACTAGAGCTCCATTTTCACAAAGGTCTTGAAAAGTGTGGAACTTGTAAGTGTGAAACCTCAGCGCATGTATAGATGTTCCCCATTTTCTTGGTTAGTTCTATGCAACCAATATGATGTGGATTCTATCTAAAGATTTTCTGTAATGAATGGATATTTGCTATCTCCTATGTACAGTAGGTAGTCCTTAACTTCTGAACAAAATTGTGCCCAGAACTACAGCTATAAATCATTGGGGTCATAAACTGAGGCACTAATGTGACCAGAAGCAAAGTTATCGATCCTTAAGCCAACCCATTCAGTTGAATAATGAGAATAGACTGCCAGCGTGAGATGGGCGAGGGTGTTTGATCCATCAGGGCATTGCTTATATCCCCATGTTCTCATGATTTTGGAGGCAAGAGCATATTCAAGACCTGCCCTGTGGAACATCTTGCCTCCCAGTGTGAGGTTGGCCCTAACCCTCCTAACCTTTCATGAGATCCTAAAAACCTGGTTCTACCAGTTAGTTTGGGGCTCCAATGGGAGAGCATCACAGTGAAAGTGTTGATTGATTGACACCAGATCCCATCTCTCTCCCTCCTGCTCCTGCCCTCCCTGTCTGTTAAATTGGCTGTAGTGTTTGAATTTTGTATTAAATTAATTAAGTTTTGTGTTTATATAGTTTTTATCTTTTATGATTGTAAGCCTCCCAAAGGTACCTTGAGGTAAGATGTTTGCCTTATAAATTTTATAAGAAAGAAAGAAAGAAAGAAAGAAAGAAAGAAAGAAAGAAAGAAAGAAAGAAAAGAGAAAGAAAGAAAGAAAGAAAGAAAGAAAGAAAGAAAGAAAGAAAGAGAAAGAAAAAAGAAAGAAAGAAGAGAGAAAGAGGCAAAAGGAATCAAACACCCTTCAGATGTTAACTTCAGATCTTCTAAACTTTAACTTCCATTTTTTTTTGCCACAACGATGATATCCAAAACATCTGAAGATTTTTAGACTGTCAAATTCTGATTTAGAGTTTAGATTGTCCTCAGCTCAAAACAGATTGGATTTAGACTGTACCAACTGGACTGAATCTCTTAAGGTTGATTCAGGAATTATTGGCCATGATTTTCTTAACCTTTTTGTGTCCCTGCGGTCCATGATTTAAAGGAGTACTAGTCACAAGACAATATAATATTACAAAACCATGTTTGCTGCCAAAAGAATATGTCTCCCTTTCAACAGTTCCCTCCAACCATTATTCTTTAATTGAATTAGCTCCCTTAAAACTATAATTGTATTTGATAAAATGTAATTGCTTTACATTTATCAAAATAAAATCAGCAACTGCTTATTACTAGCCACAGATACCAGAATTGGGGATAATCTCAGAAAATGAGGTATATATTTAGATTGCCTGCTTTACTAACTTTG